>JABSTQ010009594.1:600000-957686 GCA_013358835.2 Ixodes persulcatus
GACCCAAAGGCCGCTTCGTGGATCCAGATGCCGCTTCAGAGGCGAGATCTGCATCCTTCTCATTTCAAGTGCTCCTTGTCTGATCGTTGGCCGTCGCAGTTCTGTATACGGCATACGTTAGTTAGAAGCTAATGGCCGTTTTCTGGTAATATTCTGCTAAAAGTCGCGACATTTTGCACACGCTTGGGAACTGCGTAAGTTGAAACGCATTTCCGTAGGGTACAACCTAGAAGACTATAAAATTCAAAATAAAATAAAAGACTTCCTTAGACTAACGCTTGTTGTCCCGTCCATCCGACGATTCATTGCGTTCTGTGACGTCATGCAGCAGCTACGGATGTCAGCCATTGACACTGGCGAAATTTAAGGTGCAGCTTTGTGCACACGCTCATGAAAGTTTAAAAATATATCCGGACATTATATATCAAAAGAAAAATAAAGTTTGTCCACATGAAGTATTCCTCGACGTAACGATCGCAAAACCTTTAACACTTCCGGTTTCGACCGGAGAATTAGATTTTTTGTAAATGATTAAACTGAATCGATAGTAACTTGTTTGATCAGTTTTATCTGAAGGCGTTAATTGTACACCAACATTTTACAAAGAAGGAAACAGCAACGAAGTTTGGGAATGAATTAAACGATAACCTTCTGGAAAGCGAATGAATAAACATATTGTATAAGACTTAATTTTCGCGGGCTCAAATTTTCACGAATCGGGCCAAAGCTGAAAATTTAAAATTTTTCGCGGGTTTTAATTTTCGCGAATCGAGTGTGACTTCCGTAGCGTTCATATATTGCCCGAATGGTTCGCGGGACGTATGTTTCGCGAATTGTAGGCGATTCGCGAAATTCGCGAAAATTAGGTCCCCGCGAAAATTTAGTCTTTTACACTATCTATAAGTGCATATTTTGAAAGCAATAATACGACCATGTCGACTACTCTTCCAAGAAAGCTTATTAGAATTATCTATAGGTTTCAAAATTGTATTCAAACTGTGTACTTTATTTTTTTTTTTAAGTGACACAGCCCGCTTCTCGTTCGTTCACCAGAGCAGGTTTTCTGCCTGCCAGCAAGTCTGGCAAAAAGGTTAGCGAGGGTCTTAACCGCCTTCCAAGGGGTGACGACCAAGGCTAAACCTCAATCTCCGCCCTAGAACAAAACTGATAGGTCAATTCCTCCGACCTATATATCCGGGATTATGCAGAGGTGCGGAGAACCGAACAGGGCGCGGTAAAAAAAAGACTCCCCGCTGTGGGGTACTTTATAGGGTAATGGAATGCATAATGAGTTAGCGGCACCTGCAGAAACAAGTCTCATGCTTGAGCGAAATGGGTCCTTAACACCGGGCACCCACACGTTATCCTGCAAAAGCGAAACAGATAACTGAGTGTTCAGATATCCGAATTTAATGTCATCTAACAGCGGGGGGGGGGGGGGGGGGCATTAGAAAATTAAATAGCGCAAAGGTTAGACAAAAGACGAGGGACAGAACATGTAGACAGGACAAGCGCTAATTCACAACTGGCATTTTAATAGAATAGAAGAGAAGGAAGCAGCATATAAATACACCGAAAAAAGGAAGGAAGAAGATTTATAATAAAAGGAGAAAATTGAAAGGTATAAACAAAAAGGAAAGAAAGGAAAAGAAAAGAAAGGGAACAGCGTAACTAAATTAATTCTGGCGGTTGAAATGGCCGCAAGAGTGGTTGTCTGGTCGCAGGACCGTCTACGTGGAGACAGAAAACTGGATAAACATTGTGTTAGGTCTTGAGGAGGAGGAGGGAAGGGTGCTGAGGGAAGGGTATACCCCTCCTCTTTCCTCCTCACCTCCTCATCCTCCCTGATAGTCCTCCTCCCCTCCTTCTTTCTCTTCCTCCTCCTCGTCCTTCTCCTCCCTTCCTCCTCCACCCCCTTCCCCCCTCATCCCTCAAGCTGCTCCCCTCCTCTCCTCCTCCTCCCTCCTCCCCCTCCCTCCTCTCCTGCTCATCCATCCTCTTCCCCTCTTCACCCTCCTCCTCCCTCCTCCTCATCCCTCTCCCTTCTCCCCTCCCCCTCGTCCTCCTCCCCTCCTCCTCTTCCCTTCCCCCCGTCCTCCCCACGCGATGCATTATGGGAAAGGTCCTATAATGCACCGCGCGGGACCCTCGTGACGTCACGTGTGACGTCACGAGCATTCCGCGCGGTGCATTATGGGGCATTTCCCATAATGCATCGCACGGTTACGCCGATGGCGACGCCAACGGCGACGCCAACGGCGACGCCAACGGCGACGGCGACGCCGACGCCGACGCCGACGGCGACGTCGCTCAAGCGGGAAACGAACGCCTAAGAGCTGCGCTCTGAAAAGTCCTCTTCGATTTTTTATACAAAAGCTCTACAGACATGTTTGAAGCAGACATATGTGTCAGGCAAATATCATGCTATCAAGCTTAAAGGGGCCGTGCAACAATGTTTGGACTTAGGTCAAGTAATTGTGGCAGTTGTTCCCCTAGTTCCATTAGTAGTTGCCTTAGTTCCTTCAGTTCAATTTTTTTTTTTTTTACAGCGGAGCTGTTAAGGGCTAGTTTCCCCTGTAGCGTGTCCACGGGAAAACATGTCGACACAAAACTCTGGACAGCTACCGCCATCTATGAACGACGGCGGCAACCAGACAACCAGTTTGATGGTTGTTCCGTGAGATCGTCCTAGACGTCGTCCTTGAGGTTGTTAAGGTCGCCCCAGAAGTTGCCCTGGAGGTTGTTCTAGAAGTCATTCTTGAGGTCGTCCTAGACGTCGTCCTCGAGGTCGTCTTAGAAGTCGTCCTTGAGGTCATTCTAGACGTTGTCCTTGAGGTCGTCCTAGAAGTCGTTCTATACGTCAGTTGTCCTAGACACCGTCCCTGAGGTCGTCCTAGGCTTCGTCCCCTAGGCCTCGTCCTAGACGTCCTAAAAATAACAGCGTCGCTGGTCTCCCATCTTCACGTGTAATGGAAGGGCTGCAAGTTTTGTTTTATTTTTGAGCCGACGACTAGCTAAGCTTAATATTCATCCAAATACTATTTGATTTTGCGGACGGCTGATACATTTATTTCAGTAAAAAAAAAATACCTGTCAGCAAAATTTACAATGTTGTTGTCTTTTTGCTGATAAGTCTTTTTTAGAAAAATAAATGCCACATGCGTCCACATTATCAAAATTCTGTGGGATAAATATTAGGCTCTGATAAACGTCAACTGATAAAAAAAAGTTTTTCTTTTGTGTCTTTTGATCTATTAGCCCCGCGCGCGACCGAAAGCGTCGCTGTGGTCGGCCTTCCACGATTGGCCGAACGCTGACTATGACGTCGGAAAGGGGATTTATCATCGACGGAAATAGGAGGAATGAAAGAACTTTAATTTTGACGGTGTTGGCAGTGTTCCTTTGGGAGCGCAATGATTTCAAGCTTCCACCATGCTAAAAACAAACACCATCGAACTTGTTGTTTGCAAGGTAATGACGTCACAAGGGGGAACCTCAGGAGGGCGCCACCAAAACATCTCGCCGCTAATAGGTAATGTCACGTACTGAAACGTTCGCATGTCATACTCATCACCACTAGTAGCTTCGCGTTCTCACAATGAGAAGGAAACAAAGAAAATTAGAGATAAAAAAATATATATTTTGGTTTCGCAAAGATTGGCAGCCTTAAAAACAGCACCGGCTACTCAATCAGTCTCACACTGTTTCAGCTTTCTGCGATGATTTGTCTATATATCTGTGTGGGCCGAAAAGTCGATTTTTATTTACTAGGTCCAGTCGGCTATTTTAGTAACTCCACGTGAAGGTGGTGCAAGATGCAATGCGCTTGAGCCATAAATGGCGGCGCGTCGGCGGCAACCAGTGAATACTAATAGGAGCGCGCGCAAATGGCGGAAGCCAAGGCAGACCAATAGGAAAAGGCGCCTATGTCAGGGAGGCGCATCTGAGATGTACACGGAGACTACAATAGACAAATAATAAGAGGGCGACATGATGAAAGGGTGGCGCTACTTAGGTTACCTGGGAATATCTAGTGCAATAGTGATTTCCAAAAGCCACGCACACTGCAAAAGCTCGGCGAATGTTTGAACCTGCCAAACGTCTACCGACTGCGACAGGGAGTATGACAGCCGGAAAACGGCGCATTTCTCCTCAGGTTTTGGTTGTTGACACGTAAGAAATTCTGGCTGGCCCTCGCAAGGTAAGACGCCACTCTGTTCTACTGTCAAATCTGCAGAGCTCGGGATTTGCATGAGGTACTGGTTTCATGGTTCCATCAAAAGACTTAGCTTCGTGGCATACATATTATGGGGTCTTAGTGTACGAACCGAGACCAGTAAGCGTACCAAAAGCAGAAAAGGTCCACGGCAGAAGGAGACCGGTTGTTTTCAGTGTCTCGAGTGTCGACGAGTTGTACGAAAATCTGGTGTGACGAATAAGTTGAGCTTGACACATAAACTGCACTGCAATCAAATCGGAAGTCCTAGCGCACGCCTATACAAACACACACGCCAGATGGACGAGAGCTTAAATCAACTTTCACCGCCATATGTCGCGAACGAGTTTCTACAAAGGGACGGGAAAGGAGACTAAACAGAACCACCAGACAAAAACAAAGTGCTGAGGAAATGAAGCATCGTAGCCCCTGTAAGTTTTAGGTACATAGCGCAGTCTCTGTCAGCGGCAATAGAGATTGGAGGAGGATTGCTCCGAGGGAGAATTGCGACGAACAAGTGGTGCGTCCCACTTTAGTGTGTCTGCCGCTGGACTTTCAGCGACAATGGCCTGGATTCGATCAGCGAGGACAGCACAAAGCGGAAGGCTCTATTTCATCTAGTGATGGACCACAGCGGACGTTAGAAGCCAAGCTAGCCAATCCGGTGCTTTGAATGAGTCACGTGATTAGGCGACACAGGTGTTGTCAGGCTCCTTCCGAATGCCACGTGACACTCGGGCGAACTTGGGGTGGCTTCGATGGCTCGTAGCGTCTCTCTGCGGTCAATGTAAAGTGAAACCGAGTAGGGATGAGTAAGGAAGAGGGGCAGGGCTCGGGATTTTGAGAAAGAAGAACGTAGGGAGAGATGGAATGAGATGAAAGAGATTAAAAAATGGGGCGCACATGCATCTGTAACAAATCTGTCTTTAGGGACGGAAAAAGAAGAAAGATGGAAAGTCACATCATATAAGAGGGAAAAGACAAAAGAGAGATGGGGAAGGACAACCAGCAATAGCGTGGGCTTAGGGAGAGTGTGAGAGAGGAATTCCTTAAAGACTGACAATAGGGAAAGGGGAAAACAGTGAGACATGCAGAAAAATAAAACTAGAAAAGAAAGGGAAGAGACAGGGAGGGAGGCAGATAAACAGGGAAGAAAACAATGTTGAGGAGAGAGAGGTAGGAAGTGGGAGGATGTGAGGAAGGTAATATCATCGCATAGAGAAAAAGAGAAATACGAACATATTAATAGAGAGGGAATCAGAAAGGGAATGGGTGGGGGTGAAGAAAGACTAAAAAAAAAAGACACATAGAACGCGGCAAATATTTGAGGTCGGCTCCGCTACAGCTCCAGCATATCGGGCAAAAACAGACAACGAAGACGCAAGGCTAGGGACACCAAATACCTGCGCAACGGTATTTCTAGCACGGGTGCGTTGAGATTCCCTTTGTCCTCAACTGTTTACTTGGGGTTTTGTTTGTTCGGGAGGAGCTTGTGATGTTGCAAGTCTGCAACCGGGGAAAGAAAGGTGAGGGGGTTGTACGGGATAGGAGAGTATTTCTGTTTAGTTCAGATATATATCAAAGGGAAAGATAAGGCCAATTACGTACACGGCTCGCATGACTGGCTGCATTAGTGACGCAGCGACATCTTCAGCTTTCAGTCGCAAGTACGTGTAGGTTAGTGTTACGCGCTCGAACCGTGTAGTTCGGACACGAGTCGCGTGACGCAAAAGGTATGGCAAGCGTACGGTGTAGCTTTCTTGTTTGCAGAGAAATTTCAGACAGCACGTAGATATGTCGTTTGTGATGGAACGTCCATGAAGGTTTTGTTGTGTTAGCAGAGCTATTATGGGAAATAGGGAATACGTTGCGTAACGTAATTCAAGGCGGGTTGATGTTTCCGTGCTTGATGAATTCGTTGTGATGTGAGAGCAAAATGAGACTCAAATTACGGTATTTTTTTGTATTCGCCTGCTTTGATATTTCTTCGGATACTATCAATGGCTTTTTTATGGTTGTCTAATCAATTTAGATAAACACTACTGTTGTTACTGTTTTAGTTGGTGGATGTTTTAATTGTCGGTAATATTCCCTACTGTTTCAACCGAATGGTAAACTCTACAAACAATATATCATATTTTTGGAAAACTTTCGACCTGTTCAGGAACAGGATCGGAGGGACCTAAGGCTGAACTCAATTGAGGGAATTAGGCGACGAATAAATTACAAATCTCAGCCGACGGCACGCTCGCTTTGCGCGCGACTTAGCAGCCACTGTGCTTATTCCACGCGCAAAGCACATGCCGCCGTTCAAAATTCGTCGATTTTTCGCAGCATGTTCTCCCCATGGAGTCCAGCCTTAACGGAAAAAGATTAATGATTTCTGATACATCGATTACCATAGTATTCTTAAAAGGAACCTGCGCCACGGAAATCTGAGTGCGTGACGTTCACGTGCTCGAAATCTTAGGACGTATTTCACATCTAAGCAACGAGTTTATGTAAGTGCCTCGTCAGGTCCTGCATTACGTTCCGTTAAATCGCTGTTATTGACTTGTCCTGTACATTGCGGGGCAGTACTCACTTAGGCTACATTCACAGAAGTCTGCCTATGCCCACTAAAAGCGCTCAAAAACGGGGACCACATAGTCCAACTGACACTTTTGTTATGTCTACCTAAGCTTATGGGGAAAGCCAGAAGTCCTTACAAATGAACCTCATACAAAAGACATCGGGCCTTTTTTCTGCTTTCTCGATGGCCCTGATTTTTCAGGTTTTGACATTTTCATCACTGCGGTTTTTCGTTTTCCTACCGAATTTTTCCTTTATAGACCTAATGAAGCGACCATGATGATAGCCTTATTTATTGCTTTTTGTGTTTCGCGTTTAAAATTGCTACTTTTACTTTGTTAACTTTTTTCAGCTCGTTGAGTTGCTCTAGATTTACGCGTTTTCCATTGAAAGGATAATAAATAAACTAACTAAATCCTCTGCTCGTCTCCAGGACCTTCTTGCACAGCCCGAAACCATCGACCGGGACGAAACACGTCCCATCGCACGTCAGCAGTGGAGGAAAGAACGATGTTATCCGCCGGTCCTGAACACCTCGGACATCAGCCGCCGACATGGAATCGGTGCTGAGGTTGGGTGAGGGGGGAGGCCCGAGGCGTTCATGCTCCATTGACTCCCCGGATCGCTTTCCTTCCCGCCGTCCGATGCGATTCCCGCGAGCAATCAGCCGAGGTGGCCGACCACAAATAGCTCAATCGAGAGTCAAACGCCCCGGTGAGGAACCAACGACACGGATATTGTTGGACCTCCGGGTTTGACGCACGTTCGTCTCTTCATTTGCCGCCGTGGAAATGACGTCATTGGGAAACAAAAAGGGGCGGGGGGGGGGGGGGGGGGGGTGTCGTTGAGACATGGCCATTTCGTGTCTGTGTGTTCTTTGAGGGATATTACGACCTCTTTGCAAAGTTACGTCGGTGTTGCCAGATAGTGAAATTCGCCACCATATTTTAGGAAGATGGTTTTCCAGGGGAGTGAGCCAGTTCTTTAAAAAATCTGGTGGACATCCGCTTTGGGTGGAACAGCATAGTATCGTCTTTAGAAGGTCCGTGAAATAATTTTTGCTTTGAGTATAACGAACTGTACAACGACATTGTGGTATAAGCACCTAAAACAAATTTATGTGGAAACAAATCTCGGGACCACGCGAGCAACCGAAACCGCTGCCTTGGCCGCTTAAAAGTAGCCATCCCACGGTGGTGTAAGTCATTGCTTCACTGAAGTTGAGCTGTAGAGCCGGTGAGCCCCAAATCGAAACGGCCGAATTAAAAAAAAGAAGAGCTAGGAGAAAAGCTGCACTCCAGAAAGTACATGCCAGCCGGTGGATTTTCTTTTCGACATGACCGATGCGATATTATTGCCTGGACTTGTAGGGTGAGTTATTTGCTGTTCTATCAAGACGTAAAATATTGAAACGCAGAAAAGGTTAATTTTTTTTTTCACAACCAACCTTTGTAAAAGCTATATTCGCGCTGTACATAATTACTATACGTAAAACATACCTTTTTTTTTTTTTCTTGTGGTTATATTCCAACAAGAACGAAGACAGTTTATCTTCCCTGAAATATTTCGTTCGATTGTAGCTTTGTTTCGGTGTGTCGTGTGCAAAATAAGGAAGTACATCCACCTAAAAATCTCATAATTTACGCTATATCGACCGTTATAATGGTTGTTTTCTAAACGCTGCCATCTTCGTCTACAGTCACCGACAGGGTGGAAGAGCAGGGCATCTCTTTCGGATCCCCGTCCTCTAGCACGAGCTCGGTGCCTTCCGTAGTGCATAGACGTTGCCTGCAGGGTGTTCTCGAGAAAAAGGAACCGTGTATTATTGCCCCATGCAACTAAAGTATGCATCGCAGCGAGCTCGAACTCCGCTAGAATGTGACGTTAGTGGGTGGGATGGAACGAGAAAGCTTGATAACGTGACATTCCCAGTGGATCAAACCATAATTGAGAAAGATGGAATTTATTCAAAAGCCGACGTCCACCTAACCCTAATATTGTCCAATTTTGAAGTAACATTGTGGGCGCCAGTAGCAACCACTTCAGTAAAAAAAAATATATTGTCAAGAAGAAAGAAAAAATGGTATATTTCATGCTGACCAGTGTTTTTCACCGATATAAATCACACATGTGTCCACAAAGTCTGTTTTTTTCTTTTTATGTTATTGGGCTCAGATAGAAATCGGCTCATAAGGAAATATCATCCCTTTCAATCATCGCTTGATCCAGGTAACTTCATGTTCTGAAACTTTAGCGTTCTATAGTTCAACTTCTAGAGTCACATTCTCAAGGAGTTGACGCTTTCCGCAATGCATAATTTATTTGCCCGCGTAAAGCAACAAAAAAAAAACGCTCTTTTTTTGGTGAGTACGCCCTGTATTAGCCAAAAAGGGAAGCTTGCTCTCGGGATGGGACTACACCGAACGGCCTCCCTGCCGTTATCGTTATGCCGGTAACTATATTGGGTTGTGGAATTCGTTTTAGGCAAGCACGTTCTAGGAATTCGCCCGCTCCAACCCATCGCGGAAAATGAAATAACACACTAGTTTAACAGGCGGCCATTTGTTGACAGCAATCGCCCACGACGCGCTCCCAAGAGCCCCAACGCATACGCTGCGACGGCCTTTTATCAGCGGATGAGCGCCCCTCACGTGGCCAATTGCACTTGGCCCCCTGGCGGTGGAACTGACTATGGACTATTTGGAACGCGGGCCACCTGGACCAGCGCTTCGGATATGTAAGTTGCCCAACCCGTGAAATTGATATGTACATTCTGTGTAATGTTCGACGCCACGGATGCCTCCACAGCTTAGGGGCTTGGCATTTCCCCCCCTGTGATAAAAGCTGGGAAGGTGTGTTTATAAGCGATATTGTCGCGAATGACAATTGGTGAGGTGGCGAAAACTGAAGCAAACTAAGCGTTTAATAGGGCAAACTTGTGCCCAAAACAAAATGGAGTGAGGCTAGCGTCGCAGATGTCGATGTCGGTTTGACAGCAGGATCGAGCGCTGGGGCCAGACTAATCCCGGACCACCGCGCGTAGCACCATTTGCAGGTGCGTGGGATTCTGGAACATTCGGCGTACAACGTTCCGCGCGTAGGGCATTTGCACCTCAATTAGACGACAAGGTTCTCGAACTTACGAGAATGATAAATTGCAAGAATAAATGAAAGAAGCATCCGCTCCCAGGAATAGGTGAGCGGCGTTTGGCAACTTCCGGTTCCTTAGGAAATTTTGTTTCACTGTTGACAAACGACGACAATGAGCTACGAGCCTGTGCAAGCATGGTCTTGAAACCTCCAGACTGTAGCTTTTAGAGCCATGCTTAGACAGGCCTCGAGATTACCATCGTCTTTTGTCAACAGCTAAACAAAATTTCCAGAGAAACCGGAAGTTGCTAAACGCCGCTCACCTATTGAACCTGGGGTCTCCGCGCGAAAGCCAAGCAAGGTGAACATTCGGTCACGCACGCGCTCACTTAGCGACGCGCGTGGCAATATGACCTGAGATTCGTAACGTACGGTAATAATAGCAGTAAGAATAGTGCAACTTTCAGTGTCTTTTAGGATTTTGTAATTTTTACCTCGATTTGGATAAAGCCAGCTCGGGGGCTACTTTTCACAGTTTATCGCTGTATACGGAAATTACGAAACCCTGCCTACTATTTACGAATAAAGTTTCATAGTCGCTTTTTCAAGCTGCCTCAGAACGAAAAACAAGAATAGAAAACGCCGAGACGTGCACGCGCAAAAAGGCTAGCTCGAGTATTAGGGGCGAGATGTTTTGGTGGCGCCCTCCTATGGGTCCCCCTTGTGACGTCATTACCTTGCAAACAACAAGTTCGATGGTGTTTGTAAATAGCATGGTGGAAGCTTGAAATCATTGCGCTCTCAAAGGAACAATGCCCAACACCGTCAAAATTAAAGTTCTTTCGTTCCTCTTATTTCCGTCGATGAGAAATCCATTTCTGACGTCATAGTCGGCGTTCGGCCAATCGGGGAAGGCCGACTACAGCGACGCTTTCGGTCGCGCACGTCGCCAATATCCTAATCTTATTATGTCGATTTTTTCATTACCGCATGAGTGGAGATTTCTGCTTCAGTTCACGTGCGCTAGACTCGGGCAGTTAGCAGGCTAATCAGGAGCTCGTGTACGTAATTAAGCACAGGTGAGTGTTGTAATTATGTTATTTATTTTCTTATTTGTTTTAGTTTTTCTGCAGCCGCTGACCGGCAAATCTCGGTTCAGCCTCATAGCTTCGCGTCGTGTAATCTTCTAATAGGATTTTGGTCTCATGTTAGTATTTTTTTTTTGTTTTTGCTGGCTTCATTAGCTAATTGTATTTCCGTTACGCAACAGTTATTCCGAAATTATTTCATGCTAATTGTCAGGTATTTCTGACTATTAGATTGCTCATGTCTATAATTCAAAATTTTCCAGTGGAAGAAGGTTGCTTAAACTTGCAACCTACGCCCAAAGAGATGCTTGAGGAACGTTGTAGAAAATAAATGGTACAAGTTAAAGCCACTGAATGAGAAAAGCTTCAAAGTAACGGCACTGCAGCCATTTTGGTCCGTAAGTTTAGTGTTGCAAGTAATTTGAAGCTTTATCTGATATTGCGCCAAACGTTTTTTTCGTACTCCAGAAATGCTAAGACGGCCTGCTACACAGCAAAGCAATATCAAATAATATTCGTGACATGCAATATACCTATAAAGTTTGGAAAGAAGAATTTTTGAATCGTAATGAACGCCAATGGCGCCCGATTTTTGCTATAAACATCAAGATGGCGGCGTTCACAAGACAGTTGGGGAACGGGGGGGGGGGGGGCGATACTCTAAAAGTCAGTTAGTTATTCCTGTATTACAGACGCAATGTTTTAGAAAAGCCCTGTTTAAAACATCCAAAATATCTGATTTTCGAACAAGCAAACGACAACAAGCTACAGCAGCATTTAAAGCGCGCTTTTAGTGAACAGCCCCTACACATGTTGCTGTTGTTTTTAGAGCTTTCTTGGCATTTCTTTAGTGTCATATTTTCCCGTCTCCAAAAAGCGTCGAGCGAGAGAACATGCCGTAAAGGCTTAACACCAAACAAGCCGATTTAGGTAGTTACGTAAGCATTAGTGACAAACTTTCAAACCGTAGTGTTAGAAACACGAAACGGCGGGTCTCCTATAAAGGAAACACGTTTAGTTTAAGAACGACCATAGTTTAACTCGAGCTTTCCATGAAATAACCAGCACAAACAACCGACGGACGGTTCGACTGAAATGCCTGATTATTTTTTGGGGGCGACGGTAGGGACGCATTTTCCCTGCTGCCTCGGGGAAAGGCTGGTTATTTCGGACTAATCCGAGTGATTTGCAAGCCCGTAAAACTGGCACCGCCACGTCCTTTCATCTCGGTTGATCTTCCAATGGCGACCCGAATCTGTGCTTCGTTCTAACGGGCTGTTTTGAACGGCGCGTGGCGTGACAGTTAAGAGTTACCTTTACTGAAAAATAAAATAAATACGAGCATAGCAGAAAGGCTACTACATTTTCAGTGCCTCATTAGCCTAACGGACTAACTGGGAGGCCGAGGGGAGCGATCCTTTCAAACTTTGGCCGAGAGATGGCAGTGACAAGTCGTGCGAAGCGAAGCCGCTGGCTCCGATGCAAATCGGGCGAGAAACTCTCGACATTGCGAGGTTGCAAGTGTGTTTCGCGCTCCATCTTATGAACGCGTAGTTCAGTAGTTTTTGTATAGTCAGGGCCCAGAGCGAATGTTCGTTTGGAGTAGGTTGTTTATGCGTCAGCGCTGCATGATGAGAACAAAGTACTTTGCGGGGCGTTAGGCGCCTACGACTGTACTTTTGGTGGCCACATTAAGCTACGTGTAAAGTTGTTTTTGTTTCGCTTTGCGAGCTTGCTAAGCAAAGTTTAGTATAACTGGTTATTGCTAAAGTTTAAATGGACGAGCAAATGATCTGTACAAAGTCATTTTTGGCCCCGCTCAAAATGCCTCCCGGTTTTTCTTGCCGCCATTGCTGACCACGCTCGTGAATTTCGCATCGCGCGTATGCAGTAACACGAAGGCTGTTCCCTACAAAAGGGAGGGAAATGTATCCTTTCTTCCTGCAGACTTAGGTAACATTGTAGGTATGGGTAAACCTTTCTCGCATTAATAACCAGCCAAGTCGTCCTGGACTTTCATTATATTTAGAGAACTGCTTCTCATAGCTTGGACATGCCTATAATCGCTCGCTGTCGCTTCAAAACTACGGGCCGGGTTCTCATTGGAAGAATGGATGCAGTCGCGTCCTATAGCCAATGATATCTTAAAAAATGCGGAGCGTGGCGAGCCCCAGCCGTCTCGTTAACCCTCCGCAGCGAATAAGGTTGCAGCATTAGCTGAAAAAGACACCAAACGACCAATCAGAGAGAAAGAAACCTGCACATAATAAGCTACGGCCTCCGTTTATTTAATCTGCCATTAACTATTTGGAGCGCGAGATCGTCTGCTTTTTAAGCTGGGGTTGCTGCGACGTCAGAACGCCAAGCTCTGATTGGGTTTGTTTGAGAGGATAGTGGGTTAACCTCAATGCTAGATGCCCCGAGGTCCACCCACCATCCTTCTACTCTAGCCAATGAGAGCTCGGCGTCGTTCTGATGTCACCGCAGCTCCAGCGCTTCGAGCAGACGAACTTGCGCTCCGCGTAGTTTTACTTCCGGACTTGAGGCTGAAACCCTGTACAACTATTCGTATACACAATGTTAATAAGGAGCTCACGTTCGTCTTTATATCGTCCGCTTTATCTTGGCGGTACGCTTTGCGCCGTGCCTACTTCATGCATGGGGGGGGGGGTTGCGGTGAGATCAGAACGCAGAGCTCTGATAGGTTCTCACTGAACGGATAGCAGTGGGTAGGCCTCGATGCAAGCTGCCTCGAGGTCTACCCACTATCCTTTCAATCAGAGTCAGTCAAAGCTCGGCGTTCTGACGTCACCGCCACCCCTTGGCAAGAAGCAGACGAACTCGCGCCCCGTATATACAAATCTTGAAGGAAAGGTCACATTCGTTGCGGCCACTTCGGAACCTTGGGGCATAGACGCGAACATCGGCGGTGGTCTCACGGGTGGTCCCGGTGGGTCTATATTGATGGCGACGTTTTCCTTTAGCTACGAGCGAATGGAATCAACCAGATCCTGTCATTAATAACAGCACCTCCATCACATCATTTCTATCTCAGTAGGATGATTCTTGCGCAGTGGCGCGAAATTATGAATGACTTGATTTGTATATTTTTAGTTTAACTTGTGTCTGAAGAGTGGTTGTGTATTTTAGCTTAAAAACTGTACGTTTACCTTTGTGCATTATTCGTAAAAGTATCGCTACTCTTCTTTATATTGACGCGAATGACGAGGTGACGAACAAGGAATAACTGAGGAAAATAAAACGTTTAATGGGGCGAACTTGTGCCCAAAACAAAAAGAAAACAGAAGATAACAACAGAGCGTCGCGGGCGTCAAAGTCAGCGTAGCAGCAGAGTCGAACGCTGGGGCGAGACTGACTCCGGCTCGCCACGCGGGGCCCCTTTTGTACACGCGTGGACTTCTGGAACAATAGAAGATTCGGCGCGTAGAACATTCTAACCCAGAACAAGCAACACGGTTCTGGAAATTAACAGAAATCTAAATTGAAAGAAAATAAAAGACGCGCCGCTCCCAGGAATCGAACCCTGGGCTACCGCACGAGAGTCAAGTGCGGAAACCACTCGGCCACGCAAGCGCTCGCTCGCCGACGCGCGTGGCAATGTCCCAGCGTTTATTGTACAAATTACTCGCATGTTTATGTTCTAGATGCGATGAAATGTAAACGAGTGTGTGCTTATTTTCGTGTATTCCTTCCTGCTAAAACCCCTAAGGTTTGGTAGTGTTTCGAAATAAATAAATATTATGCACAAAGAAGCGAAAAAAAGAAACATTATTTTCGAGGTCAGTAGCAATTCTTTTTCGAGATCTAAGCTGTTCTTGGCAAAAAACTATGACGTTGCAAAAGTTGACAAGCGCTAGGACATCTCTAGTCGTCACGGTAAAACTGGCAAAACGAACACGCACCAACCTTTGTTGTTCGCCTTCTTTTTCCGCTCTTCTGTCGCTCTCGTTCTCTTTTCTTCTCTCGGGACCATCGATGTGGGCGCTGATAATTCGCTACGTTCTGCTTTCGTCTTTACCCCTCCGATCGCGTAAGCGTCTAGACGCAAATTCAGATATATTATTTGTGACACACAGAGTCAGCAGACTTTCAGATGTATTTTTTGTTACACGCAAAATAAGGGCATATTAGTAACTTTTAGGGCTGGGCGTCGATTAAAAATTTTAACCCGATTAATCGCCACCCTTTAATCGATTAATTAATCGATTAATCGGTTGCATTGATTTTTATAAATAATATATTAAAAATAATGCAGCAACTCGTCTTGCCTTTGAAGACTTATTTTACTCTCTGTTACACGGCGCAACGAACATTTACAATTGAGGATGCATATAGTTCAACGATTCAAAGACTCACATATCTTTGCTCCAGCTCCGAAGACAAAGAAGTTTGACCACATTCTCCGACAGGAAGACAAGAAGTCAGGGCTTGGGCGATGCTTTCTTCTTTTTTCAGAGAAAGGGGCCTCGACGGGAAGGCGTTGATTGTTGTCTGCGTTTTGGCGGATGGTCCTCGCTGCAGCGGCGTACATGGGTGCTTCGCTCGTACGTGATACTGAAGCGAACGTACCCTTCCACTGTATGAAAACGGCTTTTTGCAGATGATGCAGTGGACTTTCTTCGAGTTAAAAACTTCACCACTGGATTTTACTTTAAACCCCAACTTTCCAGCGAGATTGCCTTCCATACTCGTGAACTCGTCCATTTGTACGGGCCGAATACTGGAACAAGTAACCATGGCGTTGTTAGCTTCCCAGCTTGTTTTTCTGTTTGTTTGTCTTGCCTGGGCATGATGTGTAATAGATCCTCAACACGTTAAGTTTCACGGTCGTAAAGGGATCAATTGCGGGCCCGGCTTGTTCGTCTGGCCTCGGTAGAACTGTAATGTATATCCTCGAACACGTGACGCTTCGCGAGCGCGAGAATTGAACCTTGCTCATACTCATAGCACCTGGCTGGGAGCAGAAAACCGCTCAGAACAGAACGACCGGATGCACGCCACGCAGCGTTTTTCTTAGGGGAAGGGGGGTGGGGGGGGGGGGGGGGCGGGTTTGAGTCACCCCTAGTTTGGGCAGGTCGTCCAGAATAGAGCCATCCGTGCGTCCAGTTGACTTCTTTTTGAGTACCGATTAAAAAACCGATTAACCGGTTGAAAAATTTGATCGCGATTAAAGCCTTAATCGATTAATCGGAAGGTTAATCGATCAATTGCCCAGCCCTAGTAACTTTGATAAACTTTATGGGTTTTGCTTTTCTCAACTATGATAAACAGTTAGCTCCTGAATCGATAGAAGTTTACTAGTCGCTCGTAAGCCGCTGGCATAGGTTTTTTATTCGTAAACTTTTTCAGAAACCAATATTTGTTTTGGAAGCGATTCATTTTTCATGCGGCCGCGGGCCGTTTCATAGTCGCAAAAATTCGCCATAAGATGGCACCATCTTCCAAACCAAAATTCACTTCCCGATCAATATCGAAGATCGCAATGATAAAAAAATGCGACTGCCTGAACTTTGGATACGTTATTACGAAGCTCAGTCAGTATTGCATTGCGCTGTTGCGGACTGTTCTAATGTTTCTGGCAAAAGCCAGAAAAAAAAAAAAAGCCGTTTCCTTTGATTTTAGATAAAACTTCAGATGCCTTGCAGCGATGATTTTAAGCACCAGGATATGGCTGAAGTTCCGTCAGTTCGAAACGTAGTTTATCACGACGAATTGCGCAACAACGCTCGATACTACGAATACCACGGACCGTTTTCTACACCCACACGATGTTTACAAACGAGCCTGCGTTTGCCCACACCATGTGTGTGCATTGCGCGTGCGCAGAAACCAGATTCGTCTGAGTCGGCACTTCTGCGCATGCGCAGTGCCAACAGCAGCGCCGCGGCAGTAGCGTGATGTGAGAGACTTCATTTTGTATCCCTACTTCGTTTCACCGTAACTCGGCAAAGAGTGAGCCCCCTTGGAGCCAATCGAGTCGACGGAGGCAAAACACGTGGTTACAGCCCTTACCAAAGGTACAAGGGCCAGGGCGGAACCCAGGGAGATTGAGAAGAGGGAAAGGAGGAACTCTTTTCTTACCCGTACCCCATTTCGGGAGTCCCAGACGTCGCTTTCGTCCGCCAGGATGATTAGCCCGTCACTAAATTCGCACGACAGCGGCTTTCCTCCCTCTCTCGCCCGTGGCTTTGACGGCAGAGCAAACTCCGGGTGATGGAGAACATAGTCACGTGACTGCGTCCGACACGCTGATTGGCTCACCGGCACCGTGGTGTTCGCCGTTTTTCCAAGTAACGGCGAGCGAAGTATGGTGAAGAGGGAGCGAGAAACTCGAGTGGCCGAACTTGAGCGAGCCAGCCACCCACCTGACGGCTCCGATTTCTAAATCATCGCACAAAGACCGACGGTTTCCGAACCGCGTTGCCTCGAGCGCATTGATCCCGACGCCGCACTCGAGAGATGCCCGACGTCGTCTAGCAAACCGTATGGGACATCTGCTAAGCAAACGGGACAGCCGAGGCTCTCCTGCCAGAACCCTCCAATCCCAGCATATCGATCACGGCACACTCAAATCTCTACGGCGCAGCTTGGCATATGCAGCCCGTATTTTAAATGCAAAACCGTTCTTCGAAAGGGGCTCGCCGCTTTCTATGTGGAGTTGCATCCCCTCCCCCCATTTTTAAGCTTTTAGAGTGACGTCACACGCTCTGCGGGGCGAGCAAATCAGGCAGCGCCCCCGATGTAAGCAAATGAAATACGTGGGGATGAGCGGAGAAGTTTCGACAGGACAGGGGGACAAATTCGGTTCCTCAGCCCGACACGTATTCGCTCGCTCATCCGGTCGACCGGCTAATCCCTTCAACATAGATTACCCGTTTGGGGGACTTTACCACGCGTGCAATGTGTTTTGTGTGTGCGTCTGTGTGATTGCACGTTTTCGTGTGTCAGCTGTGTCAGTAGTTGATTGTATTACGGCCGCTTGTCCGCAGCTGATTCGCTAAAGCATGCCGCATCACTGGGAGATGCATAGGAACATTGATCCAGCTGGGTTTCTTCTGCGAGCGTGCCTGTGTGAGCGTGTGTACATCAGTGTGTGTGTGTCAGTTCGTGTGCGTGCGTTTGTGAATGTGTGTACGTGTGTTTGTGTTTGTGTCTGTTTTCTCGTGCGTGTGTTAATTTGTGTCTATCTGTCCATGTCTGCGTGTGCATGTTTTTGTGTTCGTTTCTATTGTGTGTGCATGTGTGTATGTGTCTGTGTGCGAGAGTCAGTCTCTGTGTGTATATGTTCTGCGTGTGCTTGAGTATGTCTGTCTGTGTATCTGTCTATGTGCGTGTGTGTGTGCGTGTGTGTCTGTATGATCGTATGTGTGTGCGAGCACGAGCGCGTGAGTGTGGACGGTCAGGGTTCGAGGAAGTGCATTAGAATTGGATAAACGCAGACACCTTCCTGTCGAGAGGGAGGGAAACTTGCCTTACACTCTAAAAAGACCCGTGCGTCTACTTCCCACACAACGCTCGGAGAGCCAATCACCGCAACTTACGGAGGCTGCTCAACTAATGACGATGCCGAAACATATGTTTAAACAAAAAAAGAAACGCACTCTGAGTTGTGATATTAAGAAATCCAAAACGCCACGCTTGCACTGATTAATGTCAGAACTCAGACTGCGTTTTTTTATCTAAACATATGTTTCGGCATCTTCATTCGCTGAGCTGCCTCCGTAAGTTGCGGTGATTGGCTCTCCGAGTGTTGTGCGGAAAAGTAGACGCGCAGGTTTTTTTAGAGTGTAACGAGTGCTTCACTTGTACGGGACGGATGGGCGTCAAGTTCTCTTGAGCCGTTATTCTTGGCGTTCGTGAAGCTCGTCTATGTGAGGAGAAAAGATTAGTTACACCTCTCGACAGCGCAAATACATCCGCGTGCAAATAAATTCCCGAACGCAAATTACTCGCTAAAGTTTAAGTATGATAAAAAATAAAACAATCTAAGCTAGGCCGCATGACTCGTAGTAATTGGTAATGCAGAATTTAGAATTAGACCACAAAGAAAAATCGTCTTTAATTTGACAACGGCAGGAGGTTTTTGTTAGTTTCGAAATTGAGGCCACGCCGCCTTTTAGGCTAGCTGCTCTTCAGGGTCCTATAGTAGTCGTTAAATACGTCCATTAGAAAGTGAGTGGTACTCACAGTTAAACACCTGCTCGGTAGACTGATTAAGACATGTCTTAATCCCCGGGTAGACGGGCTACAAAGAATATCGACATACGAGAGTTTTAGTATATCATTGCAATAACAACGATAATACCCGATGTTTTGCCGGAGTCTTCGTACTTGCATCGTATCCCTATCGGGTATCTTTATCGGAGAGCAGAAATGATCTACTTTAACTCATCCTACTGCAGTGGCGGCGCTCCACGTAGGCAATGTTGCCTGTTGTACCTTCTAACATAGTCAAGCGCGAAATGTCAGGGTTGCCCGCAGCAATCTTCGAAAAGGTCTACTCTAAAGGCCCTAAAATACTTCCCGATATGTAATCATTTGGTTTAGAAAAAGGCAAAGGTTACCGCATAATTGAAGTATTTTTTTACTGTGCTTATGTAATATTTATGCTATCCTCTTACATCTTCTAACGAGAGTACCTTAAAAGTATTTATCGAAATTTCGTAATTCTTTAATATTTGTTGATACATCGGGTTTCGCCCCGTATGTGTTTATATATAACTTTTTTTCAATTAAATTGACCCTTTCCGAAGTTTATTATCATCTGGTGGCTTAAATGGTAGTTTTACTTTTGTCGTACTAATGACGGCAGTGAACATGTAGTCTGCAGTATTTAATTGGCACCATCACCTTTGCAACTCAACGGCAAACCAGAATATGCTCTTCACTGTACAATTCTTTCTCAATCTCTCAGTGTGGATGGCCACAAAGATGCCACCAGTCAGAACGAAGCGCCAACCCACACAGACGCCTTGATAAGGTTCTATATATCAAGTGGCCCCGATGCCGATTGCTCGCCACTAACAGACTGGCCTCTAAATCTAACAGATTGACCTCCGATTCCTGCTTCGCATCGTGCTAATATCTCGAATGTATAGGCCTCAAATTATCAACTTAAGAGCATCTTCAATTTCCTCTTTCATCAGTAAACAGAAGGCCGTCATTAGTACAACATATACACCATTAAAAAGATGATGATAGTGATCAAAGTTTCCAGACTAAATTTCGGAGAGTCGATTATTGCAACAAAGAAGCTGTGGGGTGTGCATATAAAGCACCAAATTTTAATTAACCCTATTGAACAAAGCATACGCACCTATGTGATTAAAATGCAATCAGAGGGAACCATATGACCCGTTATGTGCATTTTTCTAACTTTTCTCAATGAAGAACGCAGAGCTTTATTCGATTTAAGGTCATGGATGGATACTAAACTTTTCCTGTCAGATTGCATGCAAGTGGCATTGTCTTCTTCGTTCAGTCTTTATTGATTTTCTAAATGAGTAATATTTTTTTCCGTGCGTGTGACGCACAGAAACAAAAATATTCTGTGTGTCTTATGGGCGTAGTACGGGTTACGATAATGTAGATTGTCTTGAATCACTTAAAATTTGAAGTCCCTGGATAAAATGTACCCAATTTTCTGATGCTTCTTCGTAAGGTTCTTTTGTGTGGTATTAAAGGATATGAGTCGTATTGGTGCACATGGTATATTTCACTGAAAAATACTTTATTTATTTCTTAAAAAAGGCCCGCAATGGTAGTCCTATAACCGAACCGAAGGCAACCATCTAGTTATATCCGGACAGCTATTCGTTAACCTCTCGCTTTTAAAAACAAGCACTCGCTTTTTTATGTTGGCAGCATATCAAGAAAGCGAGCAAATCGGCAGTATTTGCTCACTTTCGTGATATGCTGCCAACATAAAAAGCGAGGGCTTCTTTTTAAACATCATTTTGATGACTTTTCGTCAACCTTTTATTTCCTGGTACAAAACAGTGGCGTGCCTTAGGGCACTAAAGAAATGTTAACGGCTCGAAAATGCTGAAACATGAATCGAACGTGTCGTTCTCCAAGGAATAAATTTGAAGTTTGTTGCTGAGGGAAGAAGAAGAAATAAACATCATGGGATGCGTTTTACCATAGATAATCCAATGATTTTTTTTTTTTGCTCCGGAATTTAGTACCTAATATGCAAACCTGCTACTGACAAGCAAAGTTAAATCTGTATCAAAAAAACACTACACTGGCTAAACTCCTCACCTTCCTATCTTTTTGTCTCTCTCTCTGTTTTTCTTTTTCTTCTACTGAAACAAGACTGCTGTTTACGCCGTGCACGCAAGCGAACATCGTCTCAAATTTTCATATAGATTGATCTCCTCACACTGAGTGCACTAACGTATACCGAAATCGTAAATCTTGCATAAAAAAAAATCGCGTAAAAAATACGATCGTTTACTACGCTATATTACATGGCAATGGCCAGTCACTAAAAGCATTTGCTCTTTGTAGTTACTACGAGGATGTGAAGGGAAGGGCGGCTTTTCAGTGCGCGCTCATTATCTTCCATCGTACTTTGGTGCTGCTCGTGCACGCCCGAAGTTTTCGAGACGCGGAAGCATTATTAAAGGTCAGGAGCTCGCAATCGAAGCAAGACAACTGAAGCTTCTTCCAGCCATTCTCATCTAATTAGTGACTATAGATACAGTAACTTGTAAAAAATCAACGCTCACCTTCTCAACGGTTGTGCCATACCATGGGAGATGTTTACCGTAATTTTTTCTTATGTAAAAGTAGAGGCTGTAAGCACAGCACTTTTGGCAGTCCTCGCAAAATTCGAATTCCAGACGTACATACCTGAAACTGGGCACGCGGATGTTGTTTTGCAAGACGTTTTGTAGAACTTTATTAAAATTCAACTCCGAAGTGGCGAAAAATTAAGAAAAAAAAAATGCAAAAACTGGGGTTCTGTGTTTTTTTTATCGTCTTCGTATACGAGCCTGCTCGCCGTGTGCTCACCGGTTTGTGAGCTCATTCCCGGGTGTCTCGCAGAACGCAAAATCGCCAAGAACGCCTAGTAGAGGCTGGCGAGAGCAGAATAATCGCGGTAAGTAAGATTTTTGACGAAATATAAGAAAAATGACCCCCTGGCAGAAAGCTCGCAAACAAGTATGGAGGAGACAAATATCGGGTATACAAGAAAGAATATGCACGGTCGTAGTTTTTGAACTATTTTTAGTATTAGCACTTCTAATTGTTCATCTCTAAAAAAAAACAAAAAAACGCTTCTCTTTTCTATCTTTTTTTTCTTCTCCTCGCCCCAGTCGCGGCGTTCTTTACTATGAAAAAAAAATCGACATAAAATATTTTGGGCAACTGAGTTCACGTGTCCAGTTTCAAGTATGCACTATTTGAATAAGAATTTTAGAAGGCGTGCTAAATGCTGCGCTAGCCCTTACGGCCTCGCACTGTACTCACAAAAACGGTCTTGTCCAGCTCGCAAGGTAGCACATCAGCATCTCTGCGTAAATATCGACGTTACATGCATATGCGCCCCACGCCTTTTGGATTGACTGCCACCGTTTTCCCGTGTCAATGCACGAAGCGAATAGTTTTTAAACTCTCGATACCGACAGCTTAAGAAACTGGAGGCGTGGTGCTTCGTATGCTCACTTTCCTCGTTACGTGAGTCGTTCTACAGCGTTTTTGTATCGTCTAATGCCACAATTCTAATGACTGCGGAGTGATAAATGCGATATGTTGGACTCGCCCTCCCCGAATCTCTTGAGCTGTCAATCACAATATGCAAACCACAATTCTCTTTTCTGCAATAACGTGACGCCGCCCGCTAGCGGCACCATTGTTCTTGTAAGAAAAGAAAAATGTCAACCACCGATCACTGTGGCGAGATGTTTTTTTTTTGTTTTGTTTTTTTATCTTTGTAAAGTGAAAACTACGCGAGTTTATTGGAGTCTCATATGAGACTAACGCTCGACGGGCCACATTTCGCAAGTACTCAAAACGCAACGTCAAGGTGTTTGTCATGTTTTTGTGCGTGTGCTATCATTGCTAAGACCAGGAGTCTCCAAACGTTTTGGCTAAGGGGCCGGTTTGGGTACCTGTTGCAGTCTCGAGGGCCGGGAAATCTAGATAAGACAATATAATCCAAGATATACTGAATAAATTAAGCCAAATTGATCATTTAAATACGGAAAAGTAAACAAAAGCGAGAATTAAAAAAAAGACACGTAATATGGACGTATTCCTTATTTTTACGTGCAATGTTTTACTATTTATGACATTACAAAAAAGCTGTGACCCCGAGAACTCAGCAGATATGAATCAAAGCGCATATGAACTTTGGCGTGTTCACGCATGGCAAAAGACTTATGAAAATGGTAGATCTGATCAGATCAGATCACTATTCAAGATATACTTGAGAACGCAGAGGAATGCAAAGGAATTTTTTTATTTGCGTTCAAGTGAATTTGTGTTCGAAGTGAATTCGAAGCGAATAGTGTTTTTGCACCAATATTTTCGAACCGAATATCGAAATTTATTCTAGTTTCTCACAACTGCACCATGCCTAAACTAAAAAACATCTGTACGCACGCGCTTGCACGCACGCTGCCGAGCAAGCGCGTGCGTGGCCGAGTGGTTACCGCGCTTGACTGTCGCGCGGAAGGTGTTTGTTCGATTCCAGTCAGCGGACAGTCCTTTTATTTACTTTTTCAACTTGGCCTTCTTGTAGGTTCGAGAACATTCTCGTCTGATCTAGTTCCGAATGTTCTACGCACCGAAAGTTCTACGCCGAATGATCCAGAAACCCACGAGGCTACATAAGGGGCTCCGCAAGGCGAGCGGAGTCAGATTTGCCCAAGCGTTCGACTCTGCTGTCACGCCGACTTCGACGCCCGCGACGCTCTGCTTTCTTCTGTTCCCTTTTTATTTTTGGGCACAAGTTCGCCCCATTAAACGTTTAGTTTCTTCAGTCATTATCGACTCATCACTTGTCATTCATGACAATATCGACATTTATTCCACAACTGCACTATGCAGGGTTGAAAAACCCGTAAAGGTTGTTTTTAAGCCTCTTCGTGTCCATATCTAAGCTAATTTTAGTTTAGCTATATATATAGACTTTGACCTCAAAAAGTACATTGCCTACATAGAAATGGCAAGTAAACGATGCATCTGAAATAAAACCCAGTTGCTCCTAATTGAGGGGATTTATCAATCTTCTAGCTATGTGCAAATATATTTTATTAAATCCTGAATTGTATAACACAAAACAAAGATAATCATGAATGATCAACGTAGGTTATCAGGATATTTCTGCTTATCATATACTCTTGCATAATAGCCACAGTTTAGTAGTGAAAAGATTACTGCAGTGTATATATTAACATTCACAAAGATTCAGTTATTTTACGCATACCATTATTCGCCTAAACCATCTCGCGTTGAAAGTGGGCTCTCCTTTTAAGAACGTGACTGCAATATATGTACTTTTCGAAGTTTTGATCGCAGCGGGTTAGCCCCATTGAGCGTGCTGCTTACTGAGCACCGGTGCACCTGGAGATGAAACATTTGCTGAAGCAAGCTCCGTGGGTGTTAGTTATCCGCAGTGCACAGGCGTTCGCGGTCAACACTTCAAAAAATACGAGCATGGGAGTTAATCTCAAAGCGAATATCGAATAGCGTATTATTCGAAACTAATATTCGAAAATTCGAATATTCGCACAACACTACGGTTTTCTCTCATTCTTTCTTGTATGTTAGTTCACGCTTTTGATGCGTGTAGCAGCGCCGATTTTGTTTATACGCGCTTATTTTTGGTGTTGGTAGTAGCGGGCCGCGGGCCGGGCGTCACTGGTAAGACCGCGACCATCCGCGGGCCGGAGGGAACGCCTCCGAGGGCTGGATCTGGTCCGCGGGCCAGGGTTCGGAGACCCCTGGTCCAAACCAATCAAGTTCCAGTGAATGTGCCATTACCTTGTGCTTTTAGTATGCGTGCCCGTGTTTGTGTGCATTCTAGCATGTGAATGCTTTCTAACTCAGGGTGAAACAAAGTATGTGCTATTGACCACTTTAAAGACTATTCGTGTGGATGCATTCAGCCATCCAAAATTGCGTTAGAACCATATGCGACTTTTGCAACTGAATGGTGTTTGCGTACGACACCTAAAGTCCATCCGTTTGCTCAAAATTAGAAGTTTAATTATATGTTAAAACTTCTACGATGTTCTCGTGAAATACCCCCCAGGCTGATGCATTAGATGAAATAATGTTTAATATAGACGCTTTACACACGCGCCAGATTGAGCCGCCATAGCCGCCCTTCTCTCGTCTTACCGAGATGCCGAGCCACTGAAGCGGGCGTTGACGAGTCTCCACAACGGCCTATGCTGGGGGGAAGGACACAGTAACACTTAAAATGGCAATAACCTGTTCTGCTGTGGAAATGATGAAGTCAAGCGAACGGAATAAGAGGGAACAAAAACTGAAGGTCAGTTATGGCGGCGCCCATGCACAGCTGCTGTAAAGCGTCTATACTGCGTTTCACCGTGTTGCGTAACGTAGTGAAATTACAACCACTGGATGATAGATGCGCTTGACCTTAGCACAAAGCACGAGGCGTCACCACCACAAAATATGTCAGCGTCGATTTGCGCCTTATATGGTAGGTATTGCCATCTGCTGGATTGTGGAATAAACTCCTATGTGAAAAACATACTTGTACCTAACGTGTTAATACGAACGTGTTACCTGTCCCTAGGTATTTTAAGTAACAAAGTAACAACCTAGTAACTTTTAAGAGAAGAAACGAGTAATGTATTTCGTTAATTTTAAATTAACTAACGAGTGACAATTTTTAGTCACTTTTGGACGGGAACATACGTCTACAAAACAAGTAAAAAACATGGTTCTCACTCCAGCTCGCGCCTGTAATTTTTATGAAAAAAAAAATACACCATATAGACCTTAAAAAGGTGTACACAATGAATGTCAGCATAGCCACAGTTATCCCTGAAGGAACGCGTTAAGAAGCAGGGAATTTTTAACCACGACGAATATTCGAAGCTGCTTCTGCTTAATAAAAAAGGGCGGATTAAGAGTAACGAGAAAATAACGCGTTCGTTTCAAGGTGAAATAACGCGTTTTAATGTCAGCAATGAGTAATGTACTTAGTTAGTTGTGAGTGCGTAACGAGTAAATGTTTTTAGTTAATTTATTTCAGTTATGTGTAGATACCTTTTCAAATACGCTGTACATATTTAAGGACGTACAACCGGGCCCGGATTCAGGTACGAGATTAAAATGCGTGGAGAATAGTATCCCTGTCACAAAGAAAAATTAGTTTAATTTCCATCGAGCCTCCTCCAAACCACGAATGACATTATTCTGAAAATAGTGTCACATGAAATCTTTTATTTTAGTTATAGCCACCATGATATCAATCTT
The DNA here is from genome assembly GCA_013358835.2 of Ixodes persulcatus. Taxonomy (NCBI): domain Eukaryota; kingdom Metazoa; phylum Arthropoda; class Arachnida; order Ixodida; family Ixodidae; genus Ixodes; species Ixodes persulcatus. The sequence continues at coordinate 626,452 of JABSTQ010009594.1, forward strand.
GCTTATTCTCTGCAGAGAACGACAAAAATTTCTGTTCCCTATTAAGAAGTGAAAGGACATTGTCATGGGCTGAAGGTTATAGATAGTAAAACTATTGCCATACCAATTGTACTGTATGTGGAATCAGTTGATACTTGCAGTGCTGTGTTCATCGACTTTGACGCTACTTGGCGTCAAATCGGGGGCTATATGGTGCATCTTGAATCAAGATTTTCGTCACAACATGATTGGAAGGTTTACCCGGCAAAACGTCTCGCTTTGGCCCTCACATGTTTCAACGCCATACATCGCGCTGAACATCAAAATACAAACGGGAAGCTGAAACTGCCAGATGTTGTGTTCGCGAAATCTAACACCCAATGTTGGTAATGCAATAAAAACTGGCGTTTCCATTGGGCTTTCTGGCTGATTCTTGCTTTCAGCGCAGAATTATCTTTTTGTAATGTCTTTTTACGTAATACAGCTGCACGAGAAAAAAAAACATACATAGACACACCCACTCGCACCCACATGCGCACACACAAAAACAAAAATAACTGCGCATTTCCGCTTCTTGTTTTTTTAAATATCATGTCGCAGCTTTTTACTGTTTATTTCCTGTCTTGATTACTGTGTCGATTTGAGAACAACGGTGCCTGAGTTGCTCCGTACTCATTTGGGGGCTGATTTAATTTTCGGTTACGGTAATTAAATGTCCCAGCGTTGCGGTGCACAAATGACGTTCGGTGCAAGTCTCCTTCACCGTGAATGTCATTAAATTCCCCGTTTGATTGCATCATAATTCAATCAACGCCAGCATGATTACTTTGACAAAGAGAATATGATCAGTGATGGGAAATAAATACAACCGAATCCACGCCCCCAGCAGCAGAACCTCTGCAACTGTATGGCGGGTTAGAACAAGAGGTCTGACAATCGCTCGCTTCTTCCATCAGCCGAGAGCGGTCGCACGCTTCCTGCCTCGTGTGTATCTACCACCATGGTACCTTCTTAAGCTGGCAGAACCGACAGCTGACAGATGGTACCATGCAAGATTCCAGTAACTGCAAACAAAAAACTAATCACACACGTGACCCCTTCCATCCCTGTTGAAATGTTGACTTGCGTTTTCAGCATTGTTTTGTTTCTGTAAAAGCAGTGGCAGTGAAGCCGAAGTAAATTCTTTTCTGGGTCCAACGAACATCCAAAAATTACAGGGATCGCTATTTACTAAAGTATTAAAAACATTTAACTTTTTATATAATAGATCGTTCAGATATCTGACACCCACACCAGCTATAATACTGCGCGACTTATTTCTCAACAGCGAAATACCTAAACACCAGCGAGGTAATTAGAGTAAAGGTATGTCGTAGAGAAAATTATCGCTATCCAGCCTACTCTGTACATACGGCAAATTTTATCGTATAGTTAGAGCTTATCGGAATCCCAACGATCTTCCCCAATGCTCGAAGGCTTTCGATCTTCAGAGGCGTTTATTGCCGTAAACTTCGATACGAGTGACTCCGGGGCTTTCGAGATGAATTGGGCCCTCTAGCGCTCTTTTGTGCCACCCATGGCCTGCCTCAAGAACCTATATAGTCTCTATCGGCACGCGAGACAACCACGCCGTTGCGCCTGAAACGCCCCATTAAAATCGGTCAAACCTCACCAACGCACCGCAGGCGCGACATCACGCTCCGCCACAGTGTCGCAATCGCGTCCTTATCGGAAGAGCAATACCTCGAAGAACTACGCTGTTTTTATTATAGTCTTCTTCGAAACCACGAACACAATCTCCGGCCCACGCTATTTCTTACAGTCCGTTCCTCCTAAGCTGACAGCGCATTGGTAGCTAGTTGCTCGTGGGACCAGTCGCACGTCTACCTTTCGCCACGTGGTCACGCTCCCTTCCACGCCCACGCGCAGGGAGCGGGGTCAGGGGGGACGAAGGAGAGGCGGCTGAGGGGTTCGGCGAGCGCGTAGCTCCCACCGCACTATCTGCTCTGGGGTCAACGGAGTAGAGAGGGCCACAAAACTGGTCCCGGGATTCTTGAGAGATGCTGGTGTCGCACTCCCGACTTGCTGGTCGCTTTCTGTGGCGCTGTTTCCAACCGCAATCTCTCCAAAAAGGAAGGTGAAAGAAGGCACTTTCCCCGCTGGCCTAGGCTCGCTGGAGCGCTGGGGGATGCTGCGAGCCCCGTCCTAGCCAATCAGGTAGCCGAAACAAGCTTACGTCATCATTGTGTTGAAGGGCGGGACTGTCGGCGACGCGCAGAGTCACATGCTTTCTTTTGGTCGATGGATTGGTTAGTATACATCGTAGTCTTCACCGCGCACCACGTTAATGCAGAGGAAGATCTAACAGAGTCACGCTGGGAACGGCTGCAAATGTAGTCTCACGATCGAGAGCGAGTTGTCCCTACCTTTCTTCTTTTTTTGGTTTTTATTTTTGCTTGTAAATGTATTGACTGATCGAAAAAATGGAGTCCTAACCCGTTGGCTTGGAGAATTATTGATCTACTTGCCTACTATAATCAGCTTCATCTTATGAGAGACCGGAGACAAGGCTACAAGCGATTGATGTAAATACAATGTCATGTGAGTGTTACGTGACCTTGGGTAAGGGCGCAGCGACATGAGGGACGCCATGCGACTTAATCCTTTCACAGAGCTGGATTTTCAGGGTGACCCGTAACTTCGTTGTCATCCAGCGTGAGGTTCGCTATAAAGAAAACCCTGCACTTTTGTTGAAAATGCGGGAGAAGAAAACGGTGAGCAAGGAAGTTTTTTGAGTAAGCGTATTAACGCCTTTAGAAGCTGATCCCCTCATTAAAACAGACCATGTCATTCGAATGCCCACAGTGTGATCCCTTCCACCTGCACAGTATGTAGTGGAAATCCGAATATCTTCACTAATAATTATGCCGCTTAAAATAGCCCAGTCTAAGAGGATCTTTTTGGGATTACAAATGGAAGTACGAAATACAAAATCGGCAAACAAAACATGATATCTGCAGGAGCTGGCTCGTTAGCCCGGATCTGTATTTTGCCCTCCGAGTATCTGGCTGGTTTTCAAGTATTATACACGTTTCTGTTCTTTCAAACCTACTATAATTTGGGTGTCCTACGCGGATTCGGCACAAACTAAGTAGATTAATAAATTGGCCGTACATATTACTAGAATGTTTCGCTGTTTTTTTTTTTTTTTTTGTTCATTCACCGGGCTTCTCTGAATATGCGTGTCGCTTCACCTTGCTAACGTAAACGTTCATGTGTTCCTGCATAGATACTGCCCCGCTATGCAGGCTGAACACCGATCATTGCAATTATCTTTATCAGTATAATCAGTGAAACGCGCTATAAACATCAACAAGCGGCTCTGAGTTCCCACTGAGGGCGGTGGCGCTGCTGTCAACGCGGCGCATGCGCAACCGCTTCACTTCATTCGAATATTGTTTCTCCGCATGCGTAGTGCCCTCCACCTGCTGTGGGAAAACGCTGAATTGTTTGTAAGCAGCGCGTTGATATACAGGGTGTCTCAAAAAGCGGCCAGGCTCTTTAAATCGACCGCAAAAATCGGTTTCTTAAACCTATCGCGCTACGATTTTGTGCAACGGTGCCAACAGGTGGTGCATTTTTTCTATAAAAGTTGCAAAGAGCGAACTTACTTGAAGAAACAGTAAAAAAATAAAGAGTCTTAGCTCCCATGGAAACGCAGCACCATCTCTGTCTCCCGTGCCAAAAGGCGCCCTATGGTTTGAAGACCGGTGGCTTCGCTGCGTTTCCATAGGAGTTGAGACTTTTTCTTTCTTTACTTTTCACTCAGGTAAGTTCGCTCTTTGAAAATTTTATTTAAAAAATTTACTACCTGTCGGTCACGCTGCAAAAAATCGTAGCGCAATAAGTTAACCGAAAACCGATTGTTGCGGTCGATTTAAAGAGCTTTCCCGCTATTGCAGACACCCTGTATAGGGATAATGTTCTCATAATTGTGCCCTGTTAGAGTACAAAAAAAAACAAAAAAAACATAAATACCTTTTTTCCATCATGACAACATGATTATTGAAGCATTTTTGAGGAAATTTACATGCATGAGTTTGTTTTATTTTTATTCGACTTCATGTTTAAGAAAAGTGAAACCCATCGCACGAAAGCAGGATAATGTTGTTGGGGACAAACTATATATCATTTCCGGCAAATTTCACGGGGTCTCTCCCTATCCCCCCCCCCCCCCCCCACCCCCATTGCACCGCCCGGCGCGGGAAATTGTGGGGCCATTTCGATGTTCATGGATGGGCTGGTTAGTACGCTGTGTACATCCTGGAAGTTGCGAAGTTCCTGTTCTCTTAGCACTGCTAGTTCAGAACACGGAGCAAACAGCGCGAGCGCATCACAACTGTGATAGGTTTCCTGTTCTGTTTTCGTTTTACAGTCTTTACGTGCTGAAATCACGAAATCCTAACCAAACAGGAAACGATTATAATGCAATTAAATGGAGAGGTGCAAGCGAGCTGGACAAGAATAACGATAATAATCCCTGGAGAAGGGGAACACGGGGGACAAATGACAAACACAAATCTCCAAACACAGCTAGGGGATTGGTGCGCGACCGAATAAATCCGCCTAGTCCTGGTATCGAACCACGCACCTCTACATTTTGAGTGGATCACTCTACCAACTGAACTAACCAGGAGTTAGACGTAAGTAGAGCAAACGGGTTTTATCAGCTGCCGCCAGTTTAAAACCAACAAGGGTGAACGGCCTGCATTTTTAAGGTTATGATTATATTGCAATTAAATGCAAAGGAGGCGCAAGCGAGGTGGACAAGAATGGCGATAGTAATCCCTGGAGAATGGGAACAAGGGGGACAAAGGTCCCTGGTTCGATACCAGACCAGGCAGATTTCGGTCGCGCACCAGTCACCTAGCTGAGTTCGGAGATTTATGTTTGTCCTTTGTCCCCTAGTTTATTTGTTCCCCTTACTATCGTTTGTTTGAATTCTCTGCCTGAACAAACCGCGGTTAAACTTCTGGCTTATAACGAAACTTGTCTAAGAATCATCTAAAAAAAATATGCCTTGAAAGTTCGAGCTGCTTGACTTATTTCGAATTCCTTCCCAAATGAGTGATTTCTCCATTATTGCTGTTAAACTGCACCATTTCCATTAACTAATTAGTTTTGTCTACTTATCGACATAGTTTTTTAGCATCATTTTTCTTTCGTCTTTCTAGTCATCACGTCCCGGAGGCCCCCACTTAAGTCAGCCACCAGTGATTTAAATAAGCCAACAGCTCACCCCCGAGCAACCGACGAACGCCGAGCGGAACAGCGCCGAAAAAGTAACTCCGGCGTTAACGAGCTTCTAATGCCCACCTTGTGGAGCCAGGAACAGGAGTACATTACCGTGAGCAAATGGCCTCGCGCCATTTATTATCATCTTTTGGTACTATAAACATTTGTTGTGTGTGTGTTAAGGAGTGTCCTTCCTCCAGCGAGCGCATGGGACTAGTCAAAGTAACGGTTCTGTGAGGGACTTGTAGGCCAGTCCGGTGGACGCTCAATCCTTCGCTGGCTGGGGAAGGATGTCCGTTAATGGAAGAATGCCAGGAACACCTTTCGCTAGTCCCTCTTTAACTCACTTCTTACCCTTTGGCTTTGTGTCGTGTTTCGCCTCCCGAAACATCCTTATTTTCTCCCACCGTGTTCTCGTTTGGGGCACAGTCTTTCCATTCTAGTCGACAATTACATGTTTTTTTTTTTTCTCGTCTATTTTGTTTTGTTTCTAATTTTCTTTCGTATTTTTATTCCCTTCTTTACGCTGTATTTTTTTTCTTTTTGTTGTGGGACGGCTATCTTCATTTGTCTTATCCATACTTCTTTTATTCTAAAGTAGTTTTCTTTCTTTAGAGTTAATTGGTCACCTTGCATTCCTATCTGCCGTCGCAAGTTTTTATTCACTTTGATTTATATATTTTTATTTGATCACCGTTTCCCCGTTCACTTCACTTTATACTCTTTATTTAAGGTTTCTTGCTTTCTTGCATTTGGCTTCATTTCTGCGTGAATGCGGTTACTTTTCGCCTTCTTTAAGTTGTCAATGTTTTTTTTGTTGTTTCGTTTTTCTCATCGTTCCTTTACAATGACTATGTTCACTCATCGGTAGCGTGTTTCTACATTTATCTACGCTTTGACTGCTTACTGAGCATCCCTGTGTACATATGTTGATTTTCTTAGCTTGTTTCCTTCAGGCTGCGATTTCTTGACACCTTCGCCTCAGGTATATTGCGGACAATTTAAACAGTTTTAGTGAATATGTATCACACATTTAGGGTGGTTTTGAAAATATTTGTTAAAAGCTTTTAAACGAGTGATATTGGACCGAAACGTAATATTAGTACCAAAAATGAAAATGAAACGAACAATCTGCGTTGCTTTCCTTTTTCATTAAAACATGAGCAGATGTTGTAAGTACGAGCTATCGTATGTTTTAACGCTCACAAGGTTATTGAGACGCTTATATGCGTAACAGACTTATGTATGCGCTCTCCACAGATAGTGAAGTCACGGGGGTTGCCTTTGCATTGTCTTCACAGTCTTCCTGCATCCTCACGTCTGTGTTAAAAAAACTTCCAATGGAAGAAGCCACCCACAATATACTTAGTGGATAAGTTTATTGGTTTCCAGAGATTTAATGCCCTCTGAAACGCATAACTGTGCGAGAAATGCGCGAGCATAAAGGCCTCGATATATACTTACATCAAGATTAATTTCTACAAACTTGCTCATTCTTTCCTCAATTTTAAAGAACATCCATCGTTTGTTCGCCTTCCAGCCTTTTTGTTTATTTCACGCTTCATCCTGGTATCCTTCACGTGACATTTTTCAATCGTCTTATCGTCCTTATAAAGTTGTCTACCTTTCCCAAAGTTTCTAAGTATTTGCCATTGTTTTGTTCCCCTTACTTCGTCGTTTATTTTTTTGTTTTTTTGCTTCAGCTTTTCCCGTGTAAGGTGTAATGAGAAGAGAAATACATTCTACAAGACGTTCATAACAAATACCAGGAATGTAAGAAAACAGATATATAGAAGGCTCAACTCTTTCAAAGGCTTCTTTTAACACTTTCATGTTTTCAGTTAGACTGTATCCTTTGTCTTCTTTTTCCCCTCACGTTAGTATTTTCATCCCTCGGGGTACTCCCTTCAAGTTCGCATATTTCATCTTTCCTTTCGATCCTCTTTGTTCTATCAAAATTTGTATCCGTTTCTTGCTTCGAGTGGTCCAAATTTCTCGAATCGTAAGAGGTGCGTACTTCTGTTATAAAATATTATCTTCAGATATTTCTCCAATTTGCTGACCCCTTCTTTCTTTCCTAACTTATACTGACCTCCTGAGTTCCCTGTCCTAACTCTCTGCGTTGACATATTTTCAAATGTCTTTAGTTTTACATATATTTTCTTCAAATCTAACTCTCCGTCATTTACCGTCTTTTTTTAAAATCCTTTTATATTCTAAGTTACTTTCCAGACGTTCAAAACCTTTAATTCCCAATCAACTAAATTCATTTTTGTTTCAGTATACCAGTCAATCTTAGTCTTTTCGCTTACAATATTTCCATGCGCCACTATATTTTGTGTCATCCATCGGTTGTTCCCATAACCACTTAATTGGGCACGCGTAGTATAACATACTACTAAGATGATAATGTTAAGTCTATAGGTGCAGTGTTGCCACCTTTCGCCAAGTTTTGCATACTTGCACAACAAAATTCACAGGAAGCGCTTTTTCTCTCCATTTGGTAAAAATACCAGGAAAACTATTTTCAATACATGTCGGAATGATGGAAACAAAAAAATATTTTTCCCATGAATAATTTTATGCTATTCCAATAATTGCCTCCCGGGCTCTGCCATCTTTGCTTTTTGAGCAATGAAGCGCGTTTTGAACATGCGCAATAGCTCGCTTCTGGGAGATACCAGAGATTGCACGTGCGTCTACGGGCCAGTGACTTGGCAATTTTCCCTCGGGTATTAGGTGATGGAAAGGTCCGTAAAAGAACGTTTTTTCCCAGATTGTACAGCAGACTAATAGTGTTGTGTGCATGTTTAGACAGCAGGGCAGTTAATCAGCCTCATTGGGTGTCGGGTGTCTCAACTGTAGATGAGAAATGTAGCCTGTGCAGTACCGCTGCTAGCCTGCGGGGTCTTTAACGTGCACCACGCAGTATAGTGACACACGACCGCACGTTGGTACGCCACCCGCCCAGATCAAAACGGGCAGGGCTGGGATTGAACCCGAATTCCCTGGGTACTAGAAGCGCGAGCTTTCGCTTCACGTCCGCTCTGAGATGTATGCAGTGCGTTCACAGGCTCGTCCACCGATCCCCGAGAACATGACAAGAACACAACGCGGACATAAGGAACGCTTTAGTACAATCCCAACTCGAAACAGCAACCTTCCGCCACACCTTTTTCAGGCGGAGGACCTTAGGCCTAAATGGCAAGGCTCGTTCTCAATCCATTTATTTTCACTCCACATAAAAAATACGGCCATGCCTATTTGTGCATACGTGAACGGAATGGGCATGTTCTGCCGGACAATGTGGTCGTAGTAATTAGCCGCACCTATGGAGCCTATATTTAAGAGAGAGAGCAACTCGGAGCATGGGGAGCGTTAGCAGCGTAATGCCGGACGTACATCTTGTTCAGATTGGTCGCAAGTGCGCATGCGCTGCCTTGTCTCCTGGCGAGGGAGAAAGCGGATGGGGAGGCGGAGACGTTCGCAGACGATTAAAGTTTTCGTCACCTCGTGGCAGCTGGTATTATCGCAAACGCGGCCCATACACCACGTGACTCCGTTCGAGCAGTTGGAAGAGAACTCTAAAATCTGGGCACACTGGCCGCACCGCGATGGGAATTTAACAAACCCGGCGAAGGAAATGCATTACCGCGGAAGGGAACCGCTCCATCAAACAGTCGAGTAATTCCCGGCTGAGACGAGAACCGACGTAAGGGGATCTTAATTGCAGAACTCGTTCACGCGAAAGGAATGCCTCACGACGCTAGCACTGTTAACGAGCTGGGATAGTATCAGCCCGAGTTATTCTTGAAACATCATTCGTCACCCATCAAGTCTCGAAAGAGAGAGAGAGAGACATCGGAGTTCGCAGGGTAGCCTCGTTGGCTCGTCGAATGCAGAGCGCCAGTCTACGGATCCCCGAGGTGGCGGGTTCGAATCCCAGCCGAGGTGCCCTCGGACTGAGGGAGGCGTATTGCGGAGAAGGTGCCCTCGTAACTGAGATGACAGTTCCACATCAAACAATCCGCGGGTGGTCGAAATTACTCCTGTCCTCCGCTGGCGCGTTCCATATGCCTGGCTTTGGATTCACGAGTAAAATCCCCAAATTTGTTTTCTTCTGTCTAGTCTATAATTCAGCGTACACAGGCAGCGTCGCTGTTAGCTCTACTTTATTTGCGTCTTTTTTTAACACGAAATTCGTTCATATCTGCTGAAGTTTAAACGGAAATCGTTAGAATTGAGGGTTAAAAAACCGTTACATGGGTGCTAAGTACACGTAACGTATACATAGCCTACGGGCAGTAGTAAGCAACCAACGAATATAGAACCAAGCTTAGTCTTAATTATTCATATTTCATAGCAATTAGCGAGATTCACAGAGAGGCGCAGAGCAAAACGAACCCCCGACCGTGCAATCCGCCAACCGGCGTCTTTTCTCGGCGTTATAGAAAGGAGGCGAACGGGAGAGCAATCAGTTGGACTCTAGCAGGACTCAAGGGATCCTGACGTAAAAGGAGTCTGTCGGCGCGCGCAGCTGGCATGCGAACGGCATAGTGCAGCTACCCATGTGATCTAATGGCGTAAAATGTGCGGACTAAAGTTCCAACTCCTCTGGATTATTACGGGTCAAGCGAGTGTGCCGTGCGAGCAACGCATGCGAAACCAACCAAAGCATTCAAATCGCTACAAATCCTAACGCAGGTATCATGCATGCACGACACATTATGTAGTTAAACTAGCGTTGCCATATTTTGAAGGCAGACCAACCTTACGCTGCGTAAATACGAACGTCTAATTTGGTTTGGTTTGGAGACATTCTGCTCTCCCTGTTTTTGTCAGATTGTTGTAAGATAGGTTCAAGCAGATTTGACACTAGCGCAATTAGGAGCTCGCTTGCAGCGCGCACCATCGAGGCAAAATATGCCCAGTCATTGGGTCGTAGACGCATGCGCAGGGTTCATATTCCTCAATAGAGGATTAATGCGCACGGTCGGAACGTCTTAAATAGCCCAGTGGACAAAGATGGCAGTGCACAGTCGACTTGTCTGAAATGCCCAACTTGGGTTCCCATTTTTCACAGTGTGGTACAATTTGTAAAGAAAACGTGGAAGGCTCAATTCTCAACATAACGGGTCATGAATTATATTCCGGGAGCTAAATGTAGTAATCTTTGCGGACAAAAGTACAGTAATATAGAAAACGTAATAAGAATCGCGGTGTATTTTTCGACTATAAATTACTACAGATGTAAGAAATCTCTTAGAAAAAAAGTGCTCCAGCTGTCATCGCGGTAAACCTTGGGCACACGAAATTGGCCAAGCGAAACCGAAATTCTTGTTATGGAAACATTTTTTTTTTGTAGTTGTGCCCAGCTGCACACGACAGCAATGCGCTTGGCCCACGCAAGTCAGCATTCTTCATCCTTACATTTTGGTCTCGCTCGCTCTGGGAAGTCATTAAGGTTAATAACAAAAAAAACTACAACAGGCGCAAAACTTCCCACCGACCTTGCGGGCGTAGTTGTTCTTAATTATTCAGGGCAGGTCAGCGTAGCGATGATTGTTTTGGTTTTTGTTACGACACCATAAAACAACTGCATTGAATATAATGACCTCGGAAATTTCCTTAAACGAATGGAAATGATTCCACAAAACTTTGTGGTTGGGCGCCGTGGCAACCATGTCTGTCATGTATTGACCTCCTGCGCATCTGTATGCGAGCATTTATCAACCTGCCTTTTCGATAACCTAATTGAAGGGCACTAATCTACGCCTTTTTGATAAGTAGACCCTGCTCCATGCCCTCCAGAGATCCTGTTTCTTTTTACTAAAGGAGTTCTGTGCGTGCGGGTGTTCTGCTGTCACCTAGCGACGGAAGCTCTTATGATTTGTGCACCGTTGAAAACGTCAAGCAATACCGGTTCTTTGGAAACAACTTTTTAACGAGACTGTTTGGGAAAACAAAACACACTTGATGCGACTTTGCTTTCAGAGTCCAACAATCAATGGAACTGAGTATTTAAGTGGCGAACATTTGAATTCGTTCAGAACACAACTAACATTCCTTTGGGAACGCAAAATGCACATCTGATAGTGCCACTCAAAATAAGGTATGAACTTTAGGAAATTTTGTAAGAGCAGCATTTTTTGTAACTTACAGAGGAACATGTTTTTCCCGACTGTAAAAGCAAAAAAATATATATTAATTTTTTTTTATTCTTCGACGACCGCTTGTGACACACTTATTCATAAGGTATCTCAAGTGAATATGACACTCAGAACGAAAAAAAAAATCAATCCTGAAAAAAACGGGGTCTACACATAAAATGCTCGAACTTTCACCGAATGTGAACTAAGCACGTCTGATTACCGTGTGAAATTTCAAGGCGTGGGTCTTTTCTTGTGAAAGGAAAGATCAATAAACTTGCCGAAAACGACGTAGGAGGCGTGCGCACAGATGACGGAGTTATCGACGCTAGTAAGTTTTGGCGCCATCTCCCGATAGGCACAGAGAGCAGACAACAGAATACGCGTCGTGTGTTCGCTGCGCCTGTCGGGAGATGGCGCCACAAGTTAACGGCGTTGCTAACTCGGTCGTCTGCGAACGTGACCGACGTCGACTTTGTCAGGTGTCTCCCTCTCGTTCTTTACAGGAAAGAACTCGGCCCTGGAATTACGCGATGTAAAACTGACCCGCTCAATGCACATTTGGTGAACGTTTGAGCTTTTAATGTGCGGGCGCCGAATTTTCCGGCTCGTTATAGTGTTGGATCGGATGGAACCACTGCAAATATTCCCTCATAGCTTAAAGAGAAACTGAAGCGGTTTTGCAGTTGAGGAAAAATAATTAAATTGTCTTCATCTGGCCTAAAGAATCACGAGTATCAAGATTATTTTGCAGTGTGGTGCACGGAGGTTGCAGAAAATAATTTTCAAAGTATCGCTGAAGCCCCTCCTTCCCGGAGCGTGACGTCATATCCAGAGTTTTCAGAATCTCCTCTCTAGTGCATCTTGAGCGTCTATCAAATCTATGCAGGCGCACACTTTCTATCTTCAGAAAGGACAGGAAAAGACGTTAGGACTGGTGTCAGTTTGGGGAATATACCTGACAACCTTGAAATTGCTCGCGCTGCCCACAAACGGAACACGCGCTTGGCGTCCGAAAGATCCTACTATGACGTTACGACTGGTCGGAGGTTTCTGATATCGCCTAAATATGGCGATACCTCACTCTGCGGGCTCTGAGGAACCAAGAAATTTCTAAATTGCGAGCATCCGTGACCAATTTCCCTATTAAAAAGCAATCAAGGATAGCAACACAGATATGTCGTCTCATCGTGATGGAAGGGGCATGTGCCGGCAGCCATGGGCGACACGTGACCAATGCAAACGCGACATTTCGTGGAGATTGCAAACGCTTATAGTACGAATTGTGTACGCTTTTGAACATGACAAAAGCAAATACGAGTATCAGACAAATGTTAGTTTTTCTACTAAGTCTGTGTGTTGGGATATTTGGCATAACTCGCAAGACTTAACTAGCCCAACTCATACGTAATCCACATGCATGATCACCACCATGCTACATTTTCGCGGAGAGGGAAAAAATACTGCAATAATCGTCTGAAAAACAATTTACTATTTTTTTGTCGTCGTTTGCGGGAGTGAAATATGGTTCACACATCTGCGCTGGTTAGGTTCGCATGCAACCGAAATGACCGTAACGACAAAAGTCACCGGGAAAAGTGTTCGCCGCACACAGCATGGCAAGCGATGCAAGGGGTAGCTTCGCGAAGAAATCCACGAATCACGGTTTGTTGCGGTGTTCTTGTCGTTACGGTCCTTTCGGTTTCATGCGAACGCAACCGTTGCAAACCTGTGAACCAGCCTCTGTCCGGTCGTCTGCTTGGTCTGCTCTCGAGCGCGCGCTTGTTGGGCCGAATCATCGGTCTTCCTCTCTCAGATCTTGTGTGCGACGCAGGTGAATTTCAAGCGTGCTTTGCTATCCGTCATCATCTTCGAGTCCACGCTTTTTCTTATCATCCCTAGGAGTTCGAACTCGCGCATCTCCGGGCTGTATGGGCAACAAGCCACGCGCATTCGAGATATCAGTCCGCGGGTCCACCGGACGGAGACGCGAATATCCTTTGCTTGTTATTGGCTGAGAGTGGCCCTGGTTTCCAAACATGCTCCTCCCATCGCCTGAGCTGACCCAACACCACCTAGATAAGCAGGAGGCCTCCACACCGTCATCACAATCAGATTCGATCAAGGCCTGAGATGGGGCACGAGTGCTGCGTCAGAGTTCGGCCGGGGCTCGTGTTCAATCAGCGCGCCGAAGGTCACACTCGGGCCCAGTAGCCGAGTTAGCGCGATCCGACTCTGATGACGTTTCATGAAAGGAAAGGCGGCGATGGGGAAGCTTTGATTATTCTAGGTGGTGTTCGCTGACCTCGGTGTGTAGGTCTCCTTTAATGCCTTTTTGACAGTGAAATCGGCCGCGTATCTTCATGATTTAGGAATTTTCAGGATGCTTAGAGCCAGCAGAGTGGGTTATAGCCATTTTAGGCGATGTAGGGATATCTCCTCGCGGCACCTTTAATAAAGTCTGGACGGGGCTCACCAGGATCACGCTTTTTACTTCGCAATTCTTTCTGTGTCATTCTTATCGGCTAATTTCGCAATCACATTCACCGCGTAGCGATAATAATATGCAAGTGACTCGCCATGACCTGATTTTCTCAAGTTGTCATCTACTATAGCGCTTTCTGTTGCAAAATACGAACTGCTTTTAATGCTACCCGTCACGTGACGCCAGGTGACGTCACGTGACCCATACACCTCGGGGATATTGATGGCTCGTGAGTCGTGACCGATACGTCAACTCAGTTTTCCCGCTAAAATTTGCTCGAAAATTCACGTCTTGCGGACGAAACATCCAATCAGTTTCCACGCTAAATTTAGCGAGAAATTGACGTCACGTGGCCTATACGGAAAAATCGCTTACCCGTTGAATTTAGCAAACATTTTGCTTCTCGAGACCCAGGTTTCCCGCTAAATTTATCGGGGGGAAATCGACGTCTCGCGACCTGACGTCCCATGATTCATACACCCATTTACATTACCCGCTAGATTAAGCGGGAAAATATACGTCACGTGACAAAGCAATTCCCTTACCAATTACTTCACAAATTCTCTATAATGCATTTCATCGATTATAGGACCTTGAAGGCGAAGTTCGCTGCCAATTTTTTTATTGCTTCCGTGGTGCTGCAAGTATGTGTAGATGTATACATTATAAAACTATCTTCCAGCCCCACTCTTTATAAACTGCTTTAAAGTTTTTCTTTCGGAAGCCCGTTTCTCAGCGGATTTTTGGCCTTGGGGTGTATCACGGAGTGTTCATAATTTTGTTGTTACGACGAGTTCTCGGCGTCTTGAAAGGGTGTCACCCTCGGGCTGACATCTTTGTCTTGGGAGGCGTCATTAATCATATTCTTTGTCGATCGCACATTATCCCTCTTTTCTTTGTTTTTAGAGCGCAGCTCTTAGGCGCCCGTTTCCGGCTTGAGCGGCGTCGGCGTCGCCGTCGGCGTCGGCGTCGGCGTAACCGTGCGGTGCATTATGGGAAATGTCCCATAATGCACCGCGCGAGCCCCCCCCCCCCCGGGGTCACGTGACCTTGGGGGGGGGGGGGGTCACGTGACCCTGGGGGGGGGGCTCGCATGGTGCATTATGGGACATTTTCCATAATGCACCGCGCGACACCCCCCCCCCCCCCCGGGTCACGTGACCCCCTCCCCCCCCGAGGACTGAAAAAGGAGGGGAGGAGGAGGAGGAGGAGGGGTATACCCTCCCCTGAGTACCCTTTCCTCCTCCTCCTCAAGAGCTGCGCTCCAATTCGGCGTTACAGGGAGTTGTAAACGGCTTTCATTTTTCTTCACACTTCCGGAGGGCAACATGTCGAGACTCTCAGAAACCAATAAAGCCAATTTGTCAAGGCTACTGCGTTGCGCGCGATGGGGGGTAATTAATTGTTGAATGGCGACCGCGAGACATTACACAGAGTTTTTTTCCTTTGTTAGCCATTTTAACGGCGTCCACTTATTTGTGTTGGACTTCAAGATTGATTCATGATCAGCACATTGTCTTTCAACTGTTCGTACGTTTTACTGATTTTGATGACGGCCGCCCACTAATACTATGTCAGACATTTCTTATGCCTGCGTGGGGGTTTATCCTGCACAATTCATCGGGCTGTATTGAAAACTTTGAATTATTTTTACTGATGTAGATGGCTTATCAAAGGTGAATAACTGAAGTCGGGAACGTCTTTGATGCTTACTTTATTATCTTCTCGTAGCAACACTATTTAGTGCTATGGTTTTCAGAAATATTAGGCATTCTCTTGCTGCGTTTAAGAAACTGTGGACTCCCTTATCAGGTGGGAAAGTAAATGTCATTTTTATGGAAGAACTTTAAGGCGATTGCCAGGTGTTGCGCGCACTGATTGGCCAACGGCTAAATTAGAATTCGACCGACATGTCATTTAAGAATTCTCCTGTAACAGGAGTGAGCAGCTGAACTAAACTAACTTATTTTTTCTAGAATGTGGAATCCGTTTTCTATCCAGCTCACTTAGTTGCTCAATTCAATGCAATGACTCATTCAGCAGCACCAAAGCATTTTACGCACCACGTTGTTGAGGATAGCGTAGTTTTCGCTGTGATAAAACATCGTCTAAGCTACTTACGCAAGCGCGTTGCGTTTATTGCCTAATGTGCTTTGAACACGTCTCCGAGTGGTGTGTTCATCGCCCCCTAAATGTGGTCCTTCGACTTTCGCTTAATGACGCCAGAGAAGTGATATGTCTGCGACAGACCTGGAGGTTTTACAGCCTCGAACTGAAGAAAAGCTTGAACTGCTTTGGAGAAAAACAGGAGCAAAACCATATAGTTATTTTCTTTTTTTTTTCCACTATTGAAAATCCTTTAGGCTTTCTGGAGCTTTGTTTTATAACTTTTGTGCAGAAATTAGGCTTTTATTTAACTAGAATAACATCAATTGTTCTTACACGCAAGTCAAAGCAACGTACCACGTGGTCTCTTACTGTGCTGTGATGGGACTTGACGCTCCGTGACTTCGGATGGAGTTCATGGCAGGATGAGAAAAAGTGTTAGCGACAAAATATCTCGATGACGCCCTTTCACAGGTTTTTTTTTTTTAGGTTGTTGTTTACGTTATGACCAGGATTTTTTTCCCTCCTTGACGTCACGAAGGGAAATTGAGAAGAGTAGTAGTTTGGCTAGTTGGCAGATGATGTTCGGGAAACTTGTAATGACCGAGTCTCACTACAGCGACAAACAGAAACAGCCTACGTTGACAAGTTCTAAACACGTTCAGCATGCACTCGGATGTATGTTTTGGAATGGTGGCAGTCCCTCTGTGCTCAAGAAATAAGCGCGAGGGATTGCAAGCCTGCCAAAGATACTGAGTCCGCGTGCATACTGCACTTGTTTGAAGCTTGTCGGTGTCGGTTGTTTCTGTTCGTCGCCCTAGTAGGACTCGGGCATAAGTGAAAACAAAGATGGACACGAACAAGAGGACACGGCCAGACGCTGGGTGGTGTCCCCGTGTCTGTCTTTGTTTGCACTTACAAGAGGGTTTGAAGACTTAACTTGAGTTGTAAACGACGAGTTCAATGGCTTGCGTAAAAAGCTCAGAGCCTCCACAATGAAAGCTCCGAGTGATCCTAGTCTTAAACCAAAACCGTCAAATGTTGACCGCCTGATATTACTATTACTTCTGTCAGTAAGATCAAAATTACTTCTTCAGATGTCGCACAAAGCATTTGGCTGATCACGGCAGGCCGACCACTGCGACGTTTTTTTGTCGCCCCCGTGTCGCCAATAGAAACAACCTTAAACGCACGGACAATGGGTTCGGTGCACGTCACAACGCAATGGTACGTTCTCTGTCTTGTGTGTTGAGTTTTCGCCCTCTAGTCACAATCAAAAAGTCACAAAGCACTCGGAAGGCCCGAAAGAGAGTATCTAGGATTCGAAATCAAAGCAGCCGCGCTTGTCGGACATTGAAAAGGCGTCCCCCGTCCCCGTGACCGATCTTCTTCGTTCGCTATTGTTTGCTCGTCCCCAACCAACTTCCCTTTGGGCAAAAGGGCTCAATAGAAATCCCGTTACAGTCCGTATCTCACGCTTCTCGAAATATATACGTGAGATTATAAGCGGAGTGAGTGTGACAGAATCAGAGTTTCTGGTGCTCGGATATAGACCGACATGCGGAGCTGCTCTGTTTACCAACACGGCCGGAAGGCCGTGCATGTGCAGAAGCTATGTGGGCAGAAGCGACGAGCCTCTCCGTGTTTTCCCCATTCCGTTGTGGGGCGTGCGCTCGCTGTTGACGTTGTAGAAACGCTTCTAACTTTATTTATGCGTTGTATTTTCTGCCAACGTATGTCGCACGTTATGCCCGACTATTCGAGCTCGCTACCCGAGCCTTAACGGCCGAGGTATCGAGACAACTTGCGCGTGGACGGCCTTGCTATAGACGATCCGTGCGCCATAAACAAGGACAGCTTGAGTTCCGATATGAAGGTGCTGCCAACGATGTCGATGGATCACGTCGTCGTTTATTTAGTTTTCTCGCCAAGCCTGTTCACGGCCGACACGGTACAGGCGTATAACTCTCTCGAGGCCTACGATTACTTCCAGCCGCTTTCCGCGCTGCTGGCGGAACCAGTACAGTGGATCAGCAGACTGTGGGCCTGCAGAAGTGTATTGTAAATTGATTAGATACATACAGCGTCCTTCGAGTCAAGGTATGATATTTCTCTTACCCTCATGACCACGAGGCACGACAATCGGTAAGGCTTTTTCCGTGCTGTCGCCGGTCTACTTCCGCTTGGTAGCACGGGCGTATAGCGATCAGTGTTGTAGGCGTTTCCGAAAGAAAAATAACGATGTACCTTACTCGTTACTCGCAAATAAAAGGAACGCGTCAATAACCTACGTTACCTCAAAATAAAAGGAACGCGTTACCGTTACCGATAAAAAAGTAACGCGCGTTACTTTTGCACTAGTTTTATTGATAAATTGAGGGTAACGGTGTTTTTTTTTTTGTTTTTTTTTTTTGCGAAAGCGTTTTTCGACACTAGGAAAAAGGGCGTGGGCGTTGTTGTTTTCCTAAAGTGGGACTTCTTGCATGGGGAAAAGGCAAGCAAACTTTTGAAGGTAAGTGGAATGTAGAGCAATAATTAATACATTCGCACCTATACTTCGTTTCAGCCTCAGTCCAGACGGAGCCGAAGGTAGGAGCTAACGGTGCCAATCGAGGGGCGTCAAAAGAGCAAGTCACTGGGTCTTTCTTGCTTATGATTGGATCAGGACATAAACATGACGAACACCACGATGGCGCGCTTTTACGCTGCCGATTGGTACCCTCAGCTCGTAGCGTTGGCTGCGTCCGGACTTAAGCCAAAACGAAATATGATATCACGGAAAAAACTTAAAGCCGTTTACAACTCCCTGTGACGCCGAATTAGAGCGCAGCTCTTGAGGAGGAGGAGGGAAGGGTACTGGGGGGTGACGTGACCTCGGGGGGGGGGGGGGGGTCACGTGACCTTGGGCGGGGGGGGTCTCGTGACCTGGGGGTCACGTGACCCCCCGATGGCGTTATCAGTGACGTCACTGATGACGTCATCAGTGATGATGACGATGACAATGACGATGCGGATGCCGTCATCAGTGACGTCACTGATGACGTCATCAGTGATGATGACGATGACGATGCGGATGCCGATGACGTCATCAGTGACGTCACGCGTCCCATAATGCACCGCGCGGTTACGCCGACGGCGATGCCGCTCAAGCCGGAAACGGGCGCCTAAGAGCTGCGCTCTAAAAAGAAACTTTTTCCGGGTCTTGGAAAGAATATCTAACGAGTGACGTAACTGGGTTACACGTTATTCGAAATAGGTAACGTAAGTCCGTTTCCCGTTGCCGCCTTGAAAAAGTAACGAATACGTTACTTCGTTACAGAAAAAAGTGACGCGTTACCGGTAACACGTTGCCGCTTAGACTCGTAGCGAGCCGCCGACGAGCGCTTAGCTGGTGCTCTGTGCGCGAACACCGTAGGAACAAAATCTAGGTGGTCTCAGACGACGATTTCCCTGCATATAAGCGAGCCTCGAGACGGAGATTGAAACGGAAGCCACACTTGCCTTCGAAGAAAGTGCTTCCCGCACGAACGGTCGGCCGCGCGAGGCGACCATTAGTTCCGATCCACGGATCAATATTATCCACCTTGTGCGCCCTTCCGAGTCAGCCGGGAACTTGTCGAAAATCACTCCGCTACTTTGTCTGCGCCTTTCAGTGTAATTAACGGCTACACAGCTTCGCGGCATGTTGGAATGCTATGACGCCCATGCAAAACGCGCGCCCTTCGGCACACACCACCGGCTCCGGCGCGATCGCAGCGCCGCCGCAGCACCGTGACGTCAAGCCCACGTGTCGGACTATATGCAAGAGCTAAAATTTGTGGCTTCGATAGTTAAAGATTGTATTGTTTGAGTGCGTTGCGAGTTAAAGCGTGGCATCGGTTAACTGAGAAAAAAGCCTGTTTTTTTTTTTAAACAACTGCGCCTTTTTTCACAACCTGGCTACATTGTGACTGAAGTTAGACTTGACTGCGACTTAGGATGCCCATGGAGCTAGGATGCTAGTGTAAAACCCTGGCCTCCTCTATACTCACAAATCCTGGCAGTTCGATGACGGAGCCGTATAGAGTGCCCGGTCGCAGATTTGGAGCAAGAGTATCTGGTAGCAGAGAGCATTTCTGGTATTCAGCGCACTGCCTCTGCGGCGGCGAGGACCCGAAACATGGTTTTCAAACCCGACAAGAAAATAAGCGGTAGCTCGAGGAACGCGAGGAGCACGAGCGGACATTCCATTGCTCGGGAGAAGTGTGTTCCGGCGTCTGGCCGCGACAGGGCGCCCGTTACATGCCTCTCCTCTCATCCGTTGCCTGCCACTCTACGTTTTCAATTTTGGCAGCCGCGTCTCGTGGCGATCTGCCAGGCTTTGTCAGTATAGAGAAGGCTATGGTAGAACGCTCCCAAAGATAATTGCACGAGCGCGTAGCGTTATGGTTAGCGCCTGATTTTTACGAAAGCGCGTCCACATCACACCGTCACTACGATGAATCAAGCCAGAACACCAGCTTTTAGAACGGCAGCAGAAACGCATGGCTTTAAGGGAAGAAATGGAGAGGTAAAATGGTGTCGTACTAGCCACATTCAAAATGGAAATAAATTAAATGCTCGTTTATGGCACACATATGTAGAACTCTTACTACATATTTATTTTAAACCAATAGCGTTAAGGAGCTCCTGTCTCAGAAATACCGGTGTCGGTGGCGTGACATGAGAAATCCTGATTGGTCGATACGGTCGTGACGTCACAGCCGCATGACCTCGCGCGGGAAGTTCAAACAACCCACAACGCTCACGTAAAACCTGACGTCACGCGTGGAATAAAAAACAGGACATGCAATGCGATTTAAAAGTCGCCGGTTATCTAAAACGATTTCACTTTATAAAGTAATTCATTTGCCTTAAACGAAACATTTGAAGCATTTGAATGGGATTCGGACCCACAACCCTTCGGTTGCGAGCCAGACAGGCTTCTGACTAGGCCACGCAAGGCACGCTTGCACGGCGAATGAGAAGGCCATGCGAACGGGGCCCGGTGACGCTAACGCGTTACACTCTTAAAGGCAAAGCTTAAGCGTCCTCCAAGTTGTGTTTTGTTTTTATAAATATTGTTATAATATTGCATTTTTGGTATATTTGATTTGTGCTGCCTCTCTCCTTATGTGATCCAGTAATTGTACATAAAAGGTGAAAATATATAAAACAAAATAACATTAGAATCCCCTAAAATGCCGATATCAGACGCTATTTCAATACTGATAGCTTTCTTTTGTTTCGGTCTCCATACAATGCTGTAGCCATTTTAATAATAAAAAAATTAGTAGTACGGTTGTTCAGACAATGTCAGAGCATTGGCTATTCAACATCGCCCCAGAGCTCAATCCTGCTGTTTCGCCGATATCGACGCCTGCGACGCTAGCCTTTCTCTATTTTGTTCTGGGCAAAAGTTGAACCCATTCACCGTTTAGTTTCTTCAGTTATTCGCCGCCTCATCATTTGTCATTCGTGACAATATCTCGTCGCAGTTTGTCGCAAGATCACTTGCTGCCAGGATTACGCATTCCTAACGGGTCGGAGGTGAAACCTGGGTGCCAGGATGTACTACCGCAGCTGCATTTCCTTCTTCTCCTCGTAGTACTTCCATCAAAAAAATATAAAGATTGAACGGTTGTTACCCAGTCTGTTTCCTCGTTGCTTCAAAAGGCTCCATTCAAACCACGTCCTGTTCATTTGCGTGAGACCTTGCTTGCTTCCATTTGCTGCCTTTTTTTTTTTTTTTTTTTTGTCCTCAGAGAGGAGCCAACGGATCGCAGATGTCTTCTTTTTACTTCCATTTCTCGTTTCTGCCGCGCTAACTTTGCGCCCCGTCTCACGCGTAATTTGTGTTTCTTTCTTGTCCACACCCTCGGTGACGGTAGTCTCATTCTAACGAACTTTGACCACAGTGGAGGCTACGAGCTTCACGAACCAATGAAGCGCCAGAAGAGAGTCACGTGAGAATGGGTATACCGCGGGCTGATTGGTCGGACTCCTGGGTCACGTGCCGTCTTTGCTGGGCTGGATTGGCTCGGGTCGTTTTTAGCGTGAGCTGTGGTTTGCAGGAGGCTGCGAGAGAGGTGTCGATTGCTGTCAAAGAAACTTGGTGCCGAGCGTTTGACCGTGAATGGTGTACGCGGTGTTTATCTCCGGACCATTTTTGGAATTCCGGACGCGAAACACGTTTCAACGTATCTCCAAAAAAAACAACAACAAAAAAAAAAAGCTTTGCTGCGCGGTGTTTGACAGTTGCGTTGTTATTATGGCGTAATTTTGTAGCTGTTCGGCAGCGCAAGATTTGTTGAACAATTCTACATTCTATTTTGCTGTGTTCATTTTTTTTTAACCAAAGGCAAGGCGGTTTCGAGATAACATATTTTGAAACCTTTGGAAAAACCTGAAAGCTTCTTATATCTGAGGAACTAAACTATTATATACTCAAACGTAATTAACTACATAAAAATAGATCCATTAATACATCGCTTCCGAAAAATATTTTCTTGCTTAAACCCAACTGTTGCCCTTTACTCAGGATATTGTTTCTAACCTCGAAAAAAAATTTCCAACTGCCGCCATATTTTTCGATTTTTACAAATAAATTGGTGGGGTTCCTTCAGCGCCTCGTTGCAGAACTAATAAAACTTAGAATTCACCCGTCAATAACAAATTGCATCGACTAGTTTCTTGCAAATTGCTCCAACAACATCCGCATTATAAACCATATATACAGTAAGTTCCCTGTAACTTTGGGTGTCCCGCAGGGAACGGTACTGTGCTCATTATTAGTTTTAACATTATTAAACAAATGATTTAACAAACTTATTATAATCCCTTGTGCGCCTTTTTGCAGATGATTGCGTCGTTACAGATCCATCGAAACTCGAGAGTGTATTTAGAAGTTTTTTCTCGTCTTTTTGACAACATATTCGTGTGTGTCACCTCGTGTGTGTGTCACCCGCGCATCACTATTGCATAATGCACATTAAAGACCCCAGGCTAGCAGTCGTACTGCGCTGACTGAATTGCTTGTCTACCGCGGGTAACAAGGTCGCCATATTTTGGCAAACTAAACTCCTGCTATATAAACAACTGACAACTAATTTGTTCCTGAGGGGGCTGGACGGCTTGGTTTAAACAATGTTGGCCCACGCAAAATAAAACTCTTTTCTCCCTAAAAACGCTTGGTAAACGAGGCTTGTTGACAACATACAAAATGGCGCATCTGTTTTCGTAGCAAGCAATCTTGAAATCAGGAGCGTCGAGATATGTGCGCATACGCACTAGGCATTTAGGGAAAAAGTGGATAAATGTTTCACAAATTTTGAAAAAGATTTTCGCCAGCCACTGAACAAATGTGCAGATAGTTTTGTAGAAAAGTTGCTACGAATCTGCGATCGGCGCAGTGTGCACACAGCTCAGATCTCCATGTCGTAGGGGTGGAATTTAAAGATTCGAGCGCACACCTAACATAAAACACTCGACACTCGACATAAACTACTACTAAAACAGTAGCAGCACCATGTAAAAGCTGCTGGAGGAAAAAGACAACCAGACGTTCTGTCTTCTCTCGTCAACTGACAGAAGGATTCAGCTGAAAATCTAATATGGAACGAAAAATGTGGGAATTCAAAATCCCTGGCTTTTTTCTAAGAGATTCGCATCGCACCTCACACGCCGTTCGACAGACGTGCAAAGCAAAGCGCTTGAAAATACGACCGTGCAAATAAATCCGCAGGAAAGATTCTTCGACGCCGACTTCGCTTGTTTGAGCAAATGTTATCGTCAAAGATATTTATTTTGTCTCTTACGTCTTTGCGATGGAGGAGAAAGCAACGCGTCAGCACGATGCTTGATGCAGAGATAAAAAAGGAGTTGAAAATAGAGTACTACATGATCCGTAGGAAGATGAGCCCGTGTACTAGAAGCCAAAAGTGATTTTTTTTTATTGTAGATGTAGTCGGGCGATTGTTTCACTTCTTTTTGATATCGGCTCAACCTTAAGCTATGTCAACAAGGTTTTTTAAAACTTTTTTTAAGCCAATATTTTTGCAAACGCGGTAGGACTAAAGGTGCAGCTAGACACCATTATCGTGCAAGCGTTGTTTCCTCTTTCGATTGTTTTATATCTAACTCGCTGCAAGTAGTTTTTACATTAAAGCGTTTCCTAGGCGCGGACTTCTTTTAAACCTTCTTATCTTTGGGACCTAGGTATGAAAATTCGTTACGAATTTTATCGCCTAAGCCAGGGCGAGCTTTATGCGCAAGGCGAATCCACGCGGCATTGTTACGCACGCCCTTTCTTATACTGTAATTTATTATATTCTGTTAATCTCGGAATGAAACATTCAAGGAGAACAACTACCTGACTAGATTTTGTGTTTCTTTGAAAGTTGAAAATGATTTAAAAATGTATAAACGAAATAAGGAGGAGCAAGGCGACTACCGGAAAGTAGTTTTTTTTAACTTTTCTGATTGTTTAACGATATTTCAAGTAGGCAAACATTTCTTGGAGCTTTTTAAGAACAAATATCCTGGTGTTTTGTATTTAAAATGCTAATAAATATGTTTGAATTATTACTTCGTACACACGCAGTGGAACAAAATATGATGAACATGTACAATTCTCTTTATTCAAAAAATAGTTTTAGACATTTCTACTTTTCGGTTTCTTATCGGAGCGCATCTCTGTGCCAACGGTCCAGCTCCCCGGTGGTCGCGGCGCGAAGTTACCGCATCGCATCCCTCGTAGGATGGACGGAAGTATGGCGCACATGTGTTGCGCGTCTCGGCCACTGGGGACCAGCACTGCGGGCGCAGAGATGCGCTCCGATAAAAAACCGAGACCAAGAAACGCGACTAAATTGAGCGTTTTTACGGAACACCGTAAAATGTAGCCCGCACCTATATCATTCTAAAAAGAGTTGATTTATTGGTTTTCGATGATGATTATTAACTTTCTCGGTGAAAGCTGTTTATTATCACTACTATAAAATTAGGTTAAGTTTTGTTAATCATTTTATTGACTAGTATGTTTTTCCAACACTTGACGTCCGGAAAGTCTGGTAGTTTGTTCCCGCAGATAGTTTATTTTTATCTCAAAGAGTATATTCTTAGGGATGATTATAAGTTTTAGCAGAAACACCCAGTATATTAACGTTTTTATTGCACCATAGAGACCGGTGCCACCGGTAGGATCGGATGTGAACGACTCACTAATAACTTTCCTATGATCCTTACGTTTAGTCTAAAGTGCTATCGATATTTCTCAGAATATTTCGGCTACTCAATTCAAACTTAAAATAAGGATTAAAAATTGACTTCTTCCGAACATACAACATATCAAGTATCCACAGTGGCTTAATCCTTGATTATATTAGAGGCTTCCCTGGTGAAAAGATTAGAATGCTTTTATTGGTCAAGCTTTGTGCAATTTAATGTTATTTTATCTAACTTAAGCTATTTCGCTTTCTGGAAGCTGATAATAAACGTTTGTAAATGAACAACGATAGCCTCTCTTCTAATATGAATATACCGTAAACGACTTTTTTTTCGCGGGCTCAATATTTCGCGATTTAGGTCAAAGCTGAAATTTTGGAATAATTCGCGGGTTCTAATTTTCGCGACGCAGTGGGATCTCAGTGTAGATTCCAATGTGTTTACATTTTACCGGAATTGTTCGCGGGACCCATTGTTCGCGAATTGTTGGCGCTTCGCGAATTTCGCGAGAATTAGGTCCTCGCGAAAATTAAGTCGTTTACAGTATTTTGCTTAAGGCAGTTTGCAAGTCGACATCTCGTCTTTCAGTTTAATCAGTATTACATTCCAAATTTTTACCCACGAAAATTTTGTTACTTAAGTTGGAAGATGTCACCCAAGATCAGCAGCTGCTCACAGGACCGTCATAATTGATAATCCCTAAAAATATATATAATGTCGAAGCTAGGAAAATCTCCACTAAGGTTGTATTGTCCTGATGGTAGCTTTTTTGAAGAGTTCCTTTTCCATCAAAGAAGAGGAAGAGGGGGGCTAGAGTAATATCCCAGTAACTTCCTCGGGGTCTTCAATATCAATTCCAGCTAACCCCCATTCAAACCAATCTATGAAAAACCAGCAATCTGATTTTGCTACGCCCCACTTCAAAAGGAGGGACGCTACCTTCGAAGGGGAAAATTATCCGAGGGTGAAGCGAGGCACACTTCATCCCCACGAGTCCATTTTTGGGGCGTTGGAGGTAAATGAAAACGGGGGCCGCTGCGGACTTTCCCGAAAGAATTTCGTCTCTGAAAGCGAACAAGCCAATAATAAAAGTGAAATAAAACAACAACAAAAACCGTACCGTCCAGTATTTACTTTCTCCCCAAATCCTAGTCCAGCTGATCTATCCCCAAGGTGTGCGCTTCTTAAATAAGTTCTAAAGAAAGAGGGTACTGTTGTTTTTTTTTTTTTTTAAGAAGTTCTTGGGCTGGAAATCTCGGATTGGATATCTTGATCTTTTGATGGGATGGAACTATTCCCTTTTTTTAATACAGATATTGCTGATCCCTGCCATTTATAAATTTATGTTGGTTCTGGCGAGACACCTATATTTGTTGTCCATTTTTTCTCTTCTGAAAGGATCATTATAGGCTTTTTTGTTATTTTGAGTGGACTTGGTGGGATTAGTCAACAAAAACATTTTTTTACAGTGTCCGTAAACGTTTCCTATGCGACGTGAAAAGATTAATTAGGTTTGTGCTTGTGTGCTCGGTTTTCATAAGAAGTTTGGACACTGTGTTGATATGGGACGGAGGTCATAGAAAACTGCGACTGTTTGCGTGTTGGCAAGGAGAATGTTTTCTTATGTGCAACACGGAAATAATTTTTTTTTTCAGATACAAAAAAACACACAATAATATTAGCAGCGTAACCCGTATTCTATTTTCTGTTTCGAGTCCCTTCCTGCAGCAAGAGGATGTTTCCCAAGCAGGGAAGTGTCACCGTTGTGCTACCGTCAATATTTTATTATTTCCGACTGGAGTGTTTTGTTTGTTCTATGTAATGCGATTTTATAGGATCAGTAAATATAAACGGGTTATTGGCTAATGCTCGTAAACTTTCCTTCAAGAGTGAAAGGGTTCATTAAGAGTCCGCTGGTGTGCTCCGTGATGAAAATGAGTTCGGATTTTTTTTGTCAGCGGCGAGTGACAGAAGCATAGCAAAAAGCAGGGTTTGCGGGTCGGCGGAGAAGACCTTTCCTAAGGTGCGACCGACGTGTACTCGCAACGTTGAACACAGCATGGTAAGCGAGGTGTTTTTATTTATTTTAGAGATTTGCCCATTTTTCTATTGACGCAACTAAATAAATAAAACTCCCATTTCCGAAAACATTCTACAAACAAAAGCTGTATCATTTGATCTCAGGACAAAAAGTAGTTTGCGCCGCTTGCTGGAAGCATCAATTGCAAGTGAGAGCTGATGATGAATAGAAAAAGCTACGAGACAGGCTATATTAATTAAGAGGGTCATTAGGCTCGCCGACTGACTAAATCCGCTTGGCTTTGAGATCTTTCTGCTCTTCCCTTATCTTCTATAGTTTCCTGATGACGCCGAATTGAATACGTATTAGGACAACCAGTGCAGCTCTTCCGAAAGAAAAAAAAGAATACAAACGCACACAGAGCGTACTTTGTTCACCCCCAAGCTGACACTTCGGTAGGAACTAGGAGCTCGTTGGACCAGTCATACCTCTTCCTTTCGCCACGTGATTACGCTCCTACCCATAGCCAAGCGTAGAGAGTGGGGTCGGCCGATGAAAGAAAAGCCGTTGATTGGTCAGGGGTGTGCGTAGCTCCCCCTGCACTGTCAGCCTAGAGGTGTACACGGTAGAGAAACCAGGAAGCAAATTCCTTCTGCATGTCCCAATTTTTTTTTTTTTACTTTTGCCAGTTTTTCGCTTTTAGCGTAGTGGTAAACAACTTGTTTGTTGACCCTTTTTTCTTACCATCTCTTTGTCCGGCCGCAGATGTGTCTTTTGTGTCTGCGGCAACGCAAACTAATCATCCCCAGCTGACCCCGCACTCTGTTGCCCGCCGAACCGAACACGGCCGAGAGCATGGATGCCACCATCGTTTGTTCAACCTCGAGGCTCGACTGGTTTTCGGCGAACTTTCAATCCTTTTAGCAAGGTTAGACCAACTTCGACGTATGGACAGTGTTGCCGGACTTCTATGCAAATATTAAAAAAATGAAACTCGAGTTATTTAAATTTAATTTCTTTACGTGTGAATACTGTCAATCTGATGGGGCCTATCGGGAGTGAATAATAAACTGAAATACAATGAACACATTTTTACTGAAACAATAAAACAACATATTTGTGTACAAATCTTCCATTTACGCAATATCTTGAGCTGCCCACACCGATAACATTTTTTTTTTTTAAAGTTTGTAAATAGCGGTTGATTAAAGATAACCATTATATATACTTAGAAATGAAAACCTGTAAACACACCATCAGTTCGGTTCTCGAGTACGGATTGAAGCCCCTTTTTGAAATCAGGCTCTATGGCACTTTCCCAAGTGAGTTATTCAAGTAACGTGGACTTTAAGTTGCAACAAAGCCTACACACCGCTTATCTCTCTATGGACCACAACAGAAGCAAAAAACTCACCGGTTTCAGTCAATACCATCTAGAACACAAAGTCCTGCTCTTTTCACCCCAAACGTCATTATTAGTGGATTCTTGGAGCGCCGCCTGAATTGCGCGAGCCATGGTCACCAGCGCATCTCGCAGCTTCTCACAAGGATGGCAAGGCTAGAACGCAGGGTCGCCAAGACGGAATTGAGCCACATCTTAGCTCGGAGGGTGTTACGTAACCATCCGATTAGGCGTGCAGAGCGTGATGTCACGTGACACGCGTGGAGCGCGCCCGATTGGCTAACACGGCTCATAACGTCCTCAGAGGTCCATCTTGAGGCGAAACGGAATACAGGAGACTGCATCTGTTTGTTACGAGAAGGCGCCCAATGGGCACCGAGACAAAAAGCCGAAGGGTTGGCGCCAGAGGAGATAAAGGCGACCCGGTTTTTCCTAAGCCCTTGTAAGCCGGGAACAATCAGGGCAGCGCACGCCACTCAGTGTTGTCTGGGGGATTGAGATCCGCTTAGCTGAGATGAAGGCGCGGTTTCTTTAAGGTCTCTGAACCATGATCTTCGCACTCGTAGAACGGCACGCTTGGTTTTCATCCCACCGTCTGAAAATTCTTAATTTGAATGCAAAGACGTTTTCGGAGCATATTTATCGGGCGCCGGCATTCCCTTTTAGACGAATTAAAGACGTGCCTGGCAGGTCTTGGGAGGGCCGGCGGGTATCGCTCGCGTTCCAGTTATTCTCTTTTTCTCGTAAGTCACGCATTCCTTAGGGTGCATTGCATTTCTCACGTGAATTTTAGCGGAACTAAAGTACTTTTGAACAGTGAACCTTAGGTTAGTTAACAACAAACGCGAAATATAAAAATATGTATAAAAAAGTACCAGTAGAATTTTTGTTTTATATAACAGGGAGTTTAACATTGGATTGATGTTAGAAGATGTAGCAAACACGGTTTCCTTCTAGGACTAACTTTCAATCATTTTTATTTATGTCTACTTAAATTCTTTGTGGTGACCACTGTATAAAACGCCATACATTGTTATTGAAGAAAAAGGTATCGTTAGTTTGTAACTGAAACCTCTATGAAGTTCGAAAGGCATGCGGAGAGTCGATCGTTGCGATTCATTTATAGACATGAAAATCAGACATCTAATCTTCTTATTTTTTCTCTCGCACTGATATGCCGCCGAGCGAATTGTAAGGGGCAGGGGGATTACAGCAGACACCTCGCGCTTAAACACGATGTTTCAAACTAGGGGCCAGCATTTTCCCCGCTAAACTACTACAGTCCAATAACACCTAACAAAGTACAAGTCGTGCTGCCGGTCAGCCATTTCAGCAGATCGTGGGGAGATAAGAGGGCAGGGCGAAGGGAGGTTTCTGAGCAATAAAATTGCAGGCGTTAGTATTTTTTTAGGGGGGTCATTATTATTAGTTTGTGTGTTTATATTGGTGTTGTAGGCGCTTGGATGTTTGGTGCACGTTGTTCAACACCTCGCTGTTGGCGTCCTGCTTTGAGTTAGTAAAAAGAGAGTCCTTGATAAGGGGACGGCTATTTCGTTAGTTTTATTTGTTGCTAATGGGGCTTTTGACGTTCATGGGACGAAGGACGTTCAGCATGAGGGAACGCTTCTCAGCACCCTAGAGTTCCGATTACATAAATTGATCTTTGGTAAGCTTTATTAATGCATCATGATGCTGACGCGTTATACTTCAAGTGACTGTTGGTGTAATGTTTACGTAGATGATATGATCGTGGGAATTCAAAAAACAAAAAAAATACAAATAGGTAAACAAAATAGTACAACAAAAACCATGTTAATCTCAGGAGAATGTTATCTTTTCACCGGTTTTGTCTTCTAAGTAGATAATATGTTTTCTGAATCAATTAAGAGTGCCCACTTTTTAAAATAACACTGTGAAAAAAACTGAATTATTATGCATGCACTAAAAAGCGGTCAAGAAAACCGTCGTTTTCACATCGCTTTCTTTGTTTTGTTGTGGACGGTGGTGAAATGGGAAACTGAATCAAGGAAACCTTCGTTTCGTCATCCTTTTCTTTTTCTTTTGTTGCACACTGTGTGGTGAAGTGGAAGACTTAGCGCAACCTATTTCGCACAACTCGAGGCAAAGGAATATTGGCCTTAAATTTAAAATTGAAAAGCACAGTTTTACTATAGTTGGAATTTTTTCTATTTTGTCATTCGAAATAATCAACATCCCTACGACGAAGCAATACATTTTACCCTATACAGTGTTGGAAACAAAGAAAAATAGAAATGCGTTTGTTTCACCTCATTGAGTTTCTTAGAAAGGATCATACATCTTTAACGCAGTTGCCTTCCAGGTATTAAAGAGCTAGAACGTGCATTCTTCCTCCAGGGGCCCTTAGCTACGCGGCGGAACCAAGGGACCAGGACAACCCCGTCTGCTCTCATTGGTCAGCGCATTATGCTGACCAATCGCAGAAGAAAGAGTTGTTCCGGTCCCTTAGTCTCGCTTGGTCCCGCCTCCTAACATATGGCCCCAGGGCAGGGTATAAGAATATCTATGTGATTGTAGAATTCCCCGAGACTGCGGTGATGACAGAACAACGACAGGAAGAAGGAGAGAAGTCTCGCTATATTGGTGAGGTGAGGGCACGCAGCAGGACGAACGCTGCGACGCGATCGACCAGATAAAGTCCTCTTGGCACGCGCCAGAGTATCCTCAGCCGACAGCGCCTCTGCCGTCCAGACAGCGTAGTTGAGAAGAAAAAAGCGGGCGCGCGTTTTTTCCTTTCGGAGCGTCTGCCGTGACTCATAGGGTGCCTTGATGAGCGAGCACACGAGGGCAGCCTACTGTGACCTTGACGGGCGCTGGCATGAACACGGCGGCAGAGATCTATCGGCTTCAACGCCTTCATAAAACAGTTACTGCCGCCGGTGAGGCACGAAACTGGGGTCAATGATGGAGCAGTCAGACGCGTACGGTACTCATGACAAGTAATCAAATTCCTTGGATTCAATTAGTCTTTAAAGAAAATTTGAAATCATTTGAATACACTTATTAGGAATTTATTCCTAGAGCAATTTAGTTACTTTTGGAAGTAGTAAAATGACTCGCAGTCGTTAGTATTTCCCCCTTTCATTTTGTAATGACCTTCGTTTCTTTCAAGTTTCCTACGAGATATCCTGGAACCACGTCTCTGATCAGAGGATGATGGATCAAAATTGGCGAATTACGAAGAGAAGTAGTTTCCTGATTCTAATCCAATAATGAACACTACGAAAGACCCGTTCTCAAACCGACAGAAAAAATTTGTCGTTTTGAAAATTTGAAGTAATCGGTAAAGTAACGGTTACTTTTTCAAGTAACGGCCAATTACATTTCTTATGAATCTAATTAAATACTTCTTAAGTAATTCTGATTGTAGTTGATTAGTTTTCTTCGAGTAATGTTTGCAAGACTCCAAGCAGTGTCTGTGCAATACGCGAAGCGCAAGTGCCAAGCTCTACTGGACGTGGCCACCCAAACAACGACTTCAAAAACAATCGGTGCCTTTCATGGAAAAAGACGGGAGACCGTGCCCGTGACACGCTGTAATCATCCACGTATCAAGAGTCATCTGGTGGTGCTGCTTGCGAACCGAGGCGAGGACAGTATTCTTTATTGAAGCTGTGACGTGCGCGGTGTCCACACCTGTAGATATCTCACACCGTGCTCCAGGGTAGACATCATTTGATACATAGAGTGCGTCTATGAGCGTTCCGAAATGAAAGAAAGACTTTGAAAAATCTCGTGGTAGTATATAATCAAAATATAAGCGTGTCTTCTCGTCAAAAACATACGACAAGTGTCATTCAAAATGTAAAAGGACATAACCATCGTTCCTTTTCTCGAGCGCGTGGTCTTGGAGACAGTCCACCAGCAGAAATGTAATGTACCACACTTCAAATGTGTTTAATTTCATAACAAAAAATACATTATATTTTTTTTTTTAAGTCGGACGGTCTATTTTTTTTTCTGACTGACTTTAGCGTGGAACACGCGAAGACCACTGCATTCCTAATTATATAGAACAGGGCTGCGCAACTCAAAACTTACGTGGGCCGAAACAATGTTTATTGGGAACTGCGCGGGTTTTCAATATCTCGCATCATCGCACTGGTTGCCAGCCAAAGAAGAAAATCCCGGGTGAAGTTGGAAGCAAAGGTCGCAGTCGTAGGGAATGCCCCCACGGGTGACCAAAGCAGCTGCTGGCGCCGAATCAGGTCACCTTTCCGTCCAATCACGTCTTTTGGTTTTGAACATTGTTGGGGGCGTATCCCTCAAAACCGGAAGTCTCCCCCGCCTTCACCTCTGGTAGCGCCACGTTGCCTCCGGAAGCTTCCTCCCTCCACGCGTAATGCCTTCAGAAGAATAAAAACATGTTTTGTGTAAGTTTATACGGCCTGAAGTTGGTCAAACCCGATATGGGTCTGGTGTCTCAATGTAGTTAAGAAATTTTGCCAGGGATGTACAACCGCTAGCCTTGGGTCTTTAACGTGCAGCACGAAGTAGTGATACACAACCGCATGCCGGTACGATGCCCATGCAGATCGAAACGGGCAGGGCTCGAGTTCGAACTCAGGATCGTTGGGCTCTGCAGAGCGAGATTTCGCTCCACGTGCTTCTCGCTGGGAAGCGTTAACACGCCCGGCTACTGATCCCCCCGTTTTCGGAGAATGTACCCAAACAAAAAATTAGCATTTGCCTTTTGCTGTCAAAGGCCAAGGGTTTTCTAAGTGACGGATTCTTTAGATTAATCAGAAAAAAAGAAATAATAATTTTGAAAAAATTTTGTAGTGGCTGCCAGGCTTCATCGGAATTTACTTAAAGTTTTTCAAACATGGCTGGACTACATTTGCGCTTTGCCTGAACGAATTATAATCAGTCCGTAGACATACCGAGTTTAACCGATAAAAACACTGATAAACATCCGTCGGTGTCTAAAATACAAAATTACAAAACAAAAACTCAAAACACCGGTAAACATCGGTTTGTGACAAAAATACTAAATCGGGTAAAGTTCAGAAACAGCACTTCCAAGAATCTGTTCGATTCTACTAGGACTTCTTTTTTGTCGAATTACTTCCCTCCTAGATTTGAACTTTTAGCTTCTCATGAGTTTCTCTCTTCGATTATCACAGTTTTAGCGTCTTTCTGATTCAGATAATCGAAATACGCTCATATTTGAAAAATAAACGAAACACCAAAAGCCAACTCTCTTATTAAATAAAAACGAGGTGATATATAGCCTAGTTATATATTACGATATAAGTCACAATTTAGATAATATTGATGTTTATTTTTCACTCATTATAATTCTATCTTCCAAAAAAATGACAGCGGCCGAATCGGCTGAATGTACGCACATATTCCACGCGTGCTTCCCAGTGCTTCGAAAGTTGCAAAGCAAATTTATATTTTTCTTTCTTCCTTGTTTACTTTCAAGAATGTAACAAATCGAGGCACATACCGCTGTAACATGCAATACCTCATGAATACAAATTGTGATCTCTCTCTTAGGTCACACTTCCGTCATTCAAGTGATGACGTGACTTATGCGTTCAATGTTGGAGGACGATGACTCAGAAGCTGAATCTGCGTCTCCAGGAGTCGGCGGTTAAAGGTCGATGCACAACCTCGATTTTCTGCAGGGAAGATAATCCTCTTAGCACTCGCCCCTCCTAAGCTACGAGGGGAGCCAAATTGGGGCAATGTAAAAAGTGGCGAGGATATGGGAAAGAAGTCGGGCAAAAGTGGAGAGCGCGAAGTGAACGTCGGCCTTTAAAAGCCAACGTACAGAATCGCCTTCTGTCGAGCAGAAAACCGGTTTCCAGCTTTCTTCTCTCCCTTCGCCCTCGCCGTCTTCTCTCCTCCTTTTCCCGCAGGAGCGGGTCTCTGAGTTACTCCCCACAGAAAGGGGAGAATCTCCATTATTCTCGAAGGGAAAGGGGAATTGAGGGAGAGTTTCTTTCTTTCTGCTTGTTGGTTGGCCTTTAAGTGAACAAAGATGCAGAGGCTTCCCGTAACAACCGAGTCATCGCGCCTGCACAGTTTTCAGACGGAAAAACCGAGTTTGTGGCGCCATCTGGGCAACAGCTTAGAAAAGAGTAGGCGGTCGATAGAGTTAGTGCGACACATCCTTAAACTAAAGCATGCCCAACCGCTTCGTGACGTCACTGTAGCTACTCTAGCGAAAGGAAAAGTGGCAGTCGGCTGGGCACTGGGCTTTGCTGTGCCGACGGGCTGGCGTGGCAGCCTGTTGCTTCGAGTGCTGATATTGTACGCCTGTCACTTACCGGTGTGTGACGACGAGGTAATTAAATGATATACAGCTTTTGTATTTGGAAGTCTATATAAAACTCTGACTTCCGGGGTTGGCTATTGATCATTACGGCGGCTGAAAACACATCACGTAAATCTTAATGACTGCACCTTTTCCGCAATTATTTGAGTTGATCTCTTTAGAAATCCTAAGCGGTACTCTACAAGCACAAATAATTTGATTTGAAATATATTTTTGACGTTCATGCTTGCCACGCAACTAGAAAATACATAAAATAGTATTCTCTGCCTAGCGCCTTCCAAGTGCCTCGCCTCAAATATAAAATGAAAGTAAAAGTACGCCGTCTACCTCCCTACACAGGTAGGATGACCATTTTGTATTAGGTACGAAAAAAGTGAAAGTCATTTGTTTTATTTGAAGAAGTTCATTTTATTTGAGTGAGAGCAAATTCTGCACAAAAGTGACTCATCCACCAGACGTCTGAAAGCGATCATGTAATAAATGAACGTAAAAAAATGTCGTAAAGTTTGTTCATGAGACCACTTCCAATGTGCCTACGTCTCACTTTTTACTAGTATGCCGGTCTACAGAGTTGTCGTGGTTCCTTCATAGTTTCTTTTTTTTTTTTAAACAACACTGAATGTTCTGTGAATACAGACAGTTGTTTTTTGGCTGGAGCAGACCTTGCATCGTGCACTAAGCCGCAATTGTTTTTCTTGCACGTATTTTCGGTGAGGATGAGTTTAAGGACTGCTCTAGGTGTGTGGTCGCTTGCAAAAGTGTTAAACTCTTCGACCTCTGGCATCGCAGTTTGTGTCAGGTCCCCGATAACTTAACGTTGATCCCGTAACCGCATGTAGTGAGGGATGTGCTGGGATGACATAAGCTTATTCACAACATCAGCGTAATTCGCTATACTAACGACCAGTTTTTTTTTGTTTGTTTTTTAAATGCGGTCCCCCTTCATTGAATCATTTGTCAGACGATCAAGCACAGCATACTGTAATTGTGTCTTCTCCAAAACTAAATGTTCTCTGCCGTATTCCCGCTTCAGTATCTACACAGAGCTACGTAGGCTAGAATAGGGGGCTTTGAAATCTCAAGTTAAAAAACAGAAGAAAAAGCTAGAACAGAGAGCGAACTACTCTGCGGAGATGACTCGCATGCCAAAATTTACAAAATATTTTATAAGTGCTTTGGAAGGGTTAACTCGTTCTACAAATACCTACTATGCCTCCTTGAGACTATAGAAAATAGCGGAGTTGTTTACTATAGACCTTTTTCGCATAACCTCAAACCAGCCAGTAACTGACGTACCCTCGACCTGGTGCATTTTTGGATTGCCCGCTGACACAGGGTATGCAACCGCCAAGGGTATGGGCGA
Organism: Ixodes persulcatus; assembly: GCA_013358835.2. Lineage (NCBI taxonomy): Eukaryota > Metazoa > Arthropoda > Arachnida > Ixodida > Ixodidae > Ixodes > Ixodes persulcatus. The sequence continues at coordinate 662,822 of JABSTQ010009594.1, forward strand.
AAAGGCTTAAAAACGGACGTCGTGCATGAGTTAGTTCCGAGTGCTCCTTTTTACCGTGCTGCAATTTCCAAAAATCTACGGTTGTCTGGCTACCACTGCGTGGTCGTGGGATGGATAAATAATTTTAAAAAGCATAAGAGCAATAGCAGAAAGTGTGCCATGAGCACAAGAAGCTCCAGCGCGAGTGTGGCTGCAGTCTTATCGAGCTTCGCATTTCCCCAAGAATCCTTATTTATGAAGTCAGTCGATTGCGAGCTTGAATCGCGAGAGATTCGTATTAGACTCAACGTCACGTTTAAGCTCACGATCACTTCGTCTACGAAAAGAGGACCGCTTTTAATTCCCGGTGCAGGTGGTCCAATTAGGTTATCACTGCAAGCCACATGGTATGTGAAAGGTATGAAGAGGTCTACATGCCATAACTCAAGACGGAGCTATCAAATGCCGAGAGCTTACCTGCATAGACTACATTAAACTGCTCATATATACTTCGCTGTGGAAACTCAATCAAGACACTCCACCGTCTTCGTCCTCGTTCTCTCGAGGAGGTGAGGTGATGGCCTGTGAGTAGCCAGCTGGATTCAACCGGACAAGCTCCAACCAAGTTATTGCAGCCTACCATAGCCAAGTCTAGCCAAGTTTCCCCCATACCCACACCGTTGCCTACCCAGAAAGCTGTGCTGCCAGAACTAGCCGGTATTTTTTTTTCTAACCCGCTAGACGGCGTCGTCAGCGCCGCAATTCTCAAGATGGCGGCGCCGTTAAAGAAAAGCTCTATACTATCATTCTTCCTGGCACTACAACACTTGGGAAGTGCAAGAATAGAAAAAAGGACACAAAATCTGCAAAAAACAACATACCTTCGAGAAACTAGTAACTTGAACTTCTTTTTTCTGGAATTACCTTAATCCATTTGATACGCCGTTGCTCGTTGGTTGGAAAGGAGGATATGTGGATCTTCGGTTCTTCGGCAGAATTTTCCCGTCACCACGGCAACCCAACTCTATACGGCATTGATCCTCCCATTCACAAACACGAAAACACAAGAGATTCTGGTAGCCGACAAACGCAGTGAATACGCAGTCATCTTGTCTCCGCATTTCGGACGTTTTTCCGCTTTTCTTGAGTGCGTACCTAATGTCCGACTTTGTAGCGCTTGAGAGTCGCCTGCAGTCTGATACAGCTCTGTCGTCCCGTCGCGTAATTTTTATATTTTTATGTGTTTAGTTGGTACAATCTATAACACACTTCCAACCTTAACGTTTAGACTGAACGCATCCATGATGACGGTGAATAAAAAAATAAAAAAATAAAACATATTTTCTTCCAAGCCGTTGGGAGTGCTTCGTCAACGTTGTCGAAGCTGCTCGGTGGTGAAAATCCTATGCTGGATTTTCACACTTGGCTTAGGAGCAGTGATAAGGCTGACGTAAAAAAAGGAAAACAGAGCGCGCCTGCTTTAGTTTTAACGCGAGAGCGTTCACAAGTTCGTGCAGCAGAAAAGCCGGCGTTGGTGGTGTGCGGTTGATGACATTTTAGCCACACGACCTCGCGCGCGAATTTGAAACCCACGACGCTCACGTGAAATGTGACGTCCCGCGTGGAATGAAAGGGATAAAGAAAACAAAACATGACATGTAGTGCAAATTAAGGATCACCGCATGTTTGAAATGATGTTATTTTATAATGTGATTCATTTTGCCTAAGGAAAAAAATCGAACAACTTTTGGTTGGATTTGAACCCACGACCTTTCAGTTGCGTGTTAAAACACGCTACCGGCTAGGCCACGCAAGGTGCGCTTGCACGTCTTGGAAACGAGCGGGAGTTTATAGGTTCGTATGTATTGCTATCACGTTCTACTCTTAGTGGCGAATCTTAAACGCCCCCCAAGTTTTTTTATACTTCGTTTCAGCTTAAGTGCAGACGCAGCCGACGCTACGAGGTAATCAAGTCAATCAACCAATTAACCAGCGTCAAAAGGCCGCTTCTAGGTTTTTTCCGTCTATGATTGGTTCAGCGGTAATAGAACACGTACGGAGACAGGACAAACGGCATGATGGTGCGCTTTCCACGCCGTCTGATTGGTCCCTTTGGATCGCAGAGTTGGCTGCATCTGAGCTTAATATGAATATAAATATAGATGATTTTGGTTAGTGCAACACTAAAGAAAAAACAGGAGTGTGTACCTTCCCACGAAACGTTCGAGGGAGGCTGCAATCTAGAGAAGGAGCTCGGCGAATGATGAGGCTAAAAGTATGTTTAAACCTAAAAAATATAATTTGTGCTGCGACGTTAGGCCATGGCGTTTCCCTTTTCTCAGTATCCCAAGAGCGACTTTTGTTTTCTTCTTCTAGATATAAACACGTTTGCATCCAACGATTTACTCTGCGAAGTCCTTAACGGGAAAGGAGACGCACCAAATATCTTAGCTCTCACGCCGTTTTTCCTGCTGATTTTCATCTCCCGAAATTTCAACTAGACCAAAGTCGTACTACATGTTCCGTACATTTACTGGAATGTTTTTGCTGGGTCGGCGTGACGGTGAATGTTAAGGGTTCAGCAAGGCGGTGTAGTTTCAGAATGTTCTGAAAGACATCGCGATTTTGTTTCATTATTCAAAAATGTGCTCCGTCAAAACCGAACACACTAAAAGTGCCAAGAAAGAGCGAGCGAGTAGAACGAAGGATCCAACCGAAGCGCTCCAGTCATTCTTTCTTTATTTCTTCAAACTGTCCTTTGCTTCTTGGCGCTGTTATTTTATCCAGTTACGCGACACAAGCTAACCCAAATGTATATTCCTCTCATGGCTTTCCCAGGCATGTTAGTTCCATCTACCAGTAAATTGGTTGCGCGCAGTGTCAGAATTTCGGTGACATGTCAATTCGCGTTAGTTTTCTCATTAATACTGAGCGAGCGAACTTTTACTATCCTTCTCGCAGGCCACTAAACACCTGCCTGCGTGTATTTAAAACATGCAATAAATATTGGTGTGTTTACAAGTGGTAGCAACGATGCCAAATTGTAGCCCTTATTCGCAGAGGGCACCAGGGCTCAGCAAACGTCAATAAATATTCAGCTACTTACATTTGAAGGACGAAATGCTATAAATTCTAAAGCATACGAGTATTGAATCAGTGTATAGCGTCTGATTTTTGTAGCACCCTTTCTCAACACATATATTTTTCGCTTTTATCTTTATATTTACTAAATTTGTAAAGGTATCATTATGTAAATGAACATATGAAGCTAATATAGCGAACTGTTCGATAAAAAAATCTTGAAGGCTGGCTCGTAAGCAGGCCACGGAAAGCTTGAGCTTTACGAGATTGATGTTCTAGCAAGAAACTGTACTTTGCCGACAACTACGCAAACCAGTAGCCGTCAAACACAAAGCATGGAGACTAAAATTGTTTGACTAAGAATTAATAATTTAAATACATTTATTTTCTCAAGCATTTCATAATGAAAAGATGATATGCTGCTTATATGTTCTGAAGTCCTCCAGCGGTCTCTGCAATATTTACAAGAGGCAGTATTTAATTGTATGTGCAAAACAAGAAAGCAAACACTTTATGTCAAATAAAATATTTGTATGAGAGCCTTTCGTGCTCTCTACGAATTGAAATAGTATACAATGCGTATGCGCACATTGTACAATCTTTCAGACCACTGCTTTTGTACGCACCGCAAATAACTGGATACAATCATAAATCTTGCAATAGGAGGCTGTCCTCTAATTAATTAAAGTAAGTCGCTCGTTTTTCTCATTGTCAGACATTTTCAAAGAAAGAGAAACATGAATACTACCCTCAAATTAAAATTGGTATTTTTTACAATATATGGAGATTTTGCCAATATTGTAGAATTGTTTTTTTTTGTTTTGTTTTTGGGGGATACACAAATAATGAATTCATGCATACATGCGGCTTTGCGCTCTAGCGAATTGAAGAAAACAAATAAATACTACAAAAAAGTATATTTTTCACTACTGCTTTGTGTTCAACGTCCGAGATATCGATGGGGCTACATATATATATTCTCTAAATAATTGAGGCCTTATGACGCGTCTCATTTGCTTTCGGTGAAATATCCCAAATTAATATAAACAAATCGTATATATATATATATAAATATAAATATATATATATATATATATATATATATATATATATATATATATATATATATATATATATATATATATATATATATATATATATATATATATATATTTATATGTACGGTGAGAGGGTTCAACGGGCCGGTTGGACGTAAAACGAAAGTTGAGGAGTTCCAGGAGGGCCTTTACTTTACCAACGTTTCAAGCGGGGACCGCTTTTCTTCAGGGTGGGATGGCAAATGTCCTCTTCATTCTTGAAACGTTGGTAAAGTAAAGGCCCTCCTGGAACTCCTCAACTTTCGTTATATATATATGTATATGTATATATATATATATATATATATATATATATATATATATATATATAGAGAGAGAGAGAGAGAGAGAGAGAGAGAGAGAGAGAGAGGAGAGAGAGAGAGAGAGAGAGAGAGAGAGAGAGAGAGAAAGCAAGAGAGAGAGCTTTCTTTACAAATTAAAAAAAAAGTCATTGAAGGCTTGTATAAGAGGGAACCGATATGTAACATAAACACCTGAAAGCCGCGTACGGTTTTGGCATAACCGGACGTATCAACCTGAAAATATAGTTGTACTGAGTGCATAATATAACTATCACTCGTACAGATTGATAAGATAAACAACTTATCTAATAATCGTGTGTATATTGGGGCTGCTGAAAATAATATCCACATCAAGCATGCAGACTGCATTATACCTCACCGGTAACGCCTACAAAAAATGGCGTTCTGGGCCGGTTTTCTTGAAGCGATGGTAAACCCATTTTGGTAAACCACGGTGCCTAGGAAGGAAAAAGTACCTAGGTACTGTAATAAACGGTCGGATATAGAACAACAATAATTATTTTTGATTGGGCAGTAAAATGCGTCATCTATCGGTGAAACAAGCCAGTCATTTTGTTTATCCTCTATTTCCGCTGGTTGTTATCGATCTAGTATGGTATTTTAAGTCAAAATATAGTAATGTTGTACTTGAAGACCAATTTATTTGCTTCAGATGGTACGAAGAAATTTTAGCTACTATGCTAGAGTTTGTCGACGAATATTCGAAAATGTAAGAAACATTTCCTTCAATATGTTTCGCCATAAACAACGCATAACTTTCCTGTGTGCCTTCCAGTCTGGCAACACCGGTGCTGTAGCCTCGATTTTGTTCCTTGCAAGAGGGAACAAAATTTTGAAGGGATTTTGTTCCTTGGATCTCAATGACAATTGCTGGATTGCGCTTCCCCGCTTGTTCGCTGCAGCGCGAGTGAAGCCACCGGACTTCACTCGCTTGGGATGCGATTTGCGGTTTTGCTAGCCTTTTGCTGCGGTTTTCCAGCGTGCTGTAGACACGTTTTCTACTCGTTCGTCGTCATTCGCCCAAGAAGTTTTTGAAGACTCTGTGTATTGTTGAGATTTGCCGTTGTGAACACGAGGAAGATTTTACGAAAGCGCAGTGTCGCAGGAAAAAGGCACAACTCGTCGAAAGGAAGGGTCTGGTGGCGTGTTCAAAGTTTCCTTGGCACGCCGAAGTGTCGTGTCTCTGTGCCTTCGCACGCTTGGATACCGACCAAGAATCGACGCCGTGTGAATGTGTTTAGCGAGTGCAATGTGCGTGAAGCCGTATGGGCCTCTGGATCAGCGTCTTGCTTTACTCTGACGTCTGTATACTTGTGGCCCTCGCGGTTTAGGAACGAGCTTAATCCAGCGTCTACTAGCGACGGAAGAGGGGGGAAGGTACGCCTTTTTTTCGTCCTTAGACGATTTACACAATACCTTGCACAACAGTTCCTCATCACTGATCAGTGCTGGCTCATTATCAATCTACTTAATTGCACTTGACGTTTGAGCGCGGCTCGCCTAATTGTAATTGGTCAACAGATTGCACACGACCATATCGGCCGCGCTTCAAAGATTTTCATTCTCGACGTCTTGTACTTTTGCTTTCGAAAACCTTCCTTGCTCCACAGCGTTGCCCTGATCGTGCTCCCACGTAATTCATTAGAGTAGGTTTGGAACATAGCCATGGTATATAGTACATAAGAACACGTACAGATCTCCCCCCTTTATTGATATCAAACTCACCGGAAAAGCTGGACGTTCCAGAACTCCGTTGCCGATACATACATATATATATATATATATATATATATATATATATATATATATATATATATATATATATATATATATATATATATATATATATATATATATATATATATATATATATATATACAGGGTGTTTTTTTTTTAAGCTTAACAGATTTGTTTAAAAAAAGCCGTGAAAGTTACACTTATGCCGCTTGTGGAGGTGAGTTATACGGCCAGGGGGACAGATTATAGGGGGCTAATCGTAACGATCAGTCGGCTAATTAATTAAAATTCGTTAATTAACTTTTTAATTAATAAAAATAGACATATGGTTCCAATTAGAAATTTGCTCAGCGTCGTCGAAAATCCCTAAATCAGTCATTTTCAGAAAGACTTTGAGCGCGTGAGAAGCGTAGTAGTGAACTGAAGTTACCGCTCGTGAAGCAGGTGCAAAGCTAGAGGTTGCAATAAGGCGCCCGTGCGATTTTTCCGTCTCTTATCTAGCCCCAGCCTTGTACCTGCTCCACGAGTGGTAACTTTAGTGCACTACTACGCTTCTCACGCGCTCAAAGTCTTTCTGAAAATGACTGATTTAGGGGTTTTCGATGACGCTGAGCAAGTTCCTAATTGGAACCATATGTCTATTTTCATTAATTAAAAAGTTAATTAACGAATTTTAATTAATTAGCCAACTGATCATTACGATTAGCCCCCTCTAATATATCCCCCCGGCCGTATAACTCACCTCCACAAGCTGCATAAGTGTAACTTTCACGGCTTTTTTTAAACAAACCTGTTAAGCTTGAAAAAAAAAACCCTATATATATATATATATATGATGTAAAGGGATCTACGCGCGACACACGTTCAGAACTTTGGTGCGGCGTCAATTCTTGACCGGTATCCAAGCGTGCGAAGGCACAAAGATGCATCACTCGGCGTGCCAAGGAAGCTTTGATCACGCCGCAAGACCGGCGACACTTGTTTTCGACGAGTTGTACCTTTTGATACGGCTTCACGCACATTGCACTCGCAAAACACATCCACACGGCGTCGATTCTTGGTCGGTATCCAAGCGCGCGAAGGCACAGAGACATGGCACTTCGGCGTGCCAAGGAAGCTTTGAACACGCCGCCAGACCCTTGCTTTCGACGAGTTGTGCCTTTTTCCTGCGACATGTCGCTTTCGTAGAATTTTCCACGTGCTCACAACGGCAAGTCTCAACAATACACAGAGTCTTAAAAACCTTCTTAGGTGAATGACGACGAACGAGTAGAAAACGTGTTTACAGCATGCTGGAAAACCGCAGCGGAACGCTGGCAAAACCGCAAATCGTATCCCAGCGAGGTTGCGTCCGGTTGCTTCACTTGCGGGAGCGGGAAGCGCGATCCAGCAATTGTCATTGAGATCAGTGCTTGCGACGCACGTTTCTGCGATTCCTGCTAATCTCAACTGTTTGCACTCTCTTCCGTTAGCCCAACCGATCCACCGATTAGCCCACCGACCGACTGCGGACTTACTAACAACTGATTTGCGGACCTATTTGTACTTTGATAACGGAAGTGATGTCGAACGGGACGAGGCGTCGACGTCGACGAGACCGCGTACGCGCAGTACGCTGTCGTCATGCTGGGACGACAGCGTGTGTTCCGGGACCGCCTCGATCCGCTGGAAGAATTCGACGAGGATACGCTGCAGCAACGATTCCGGTTTGGTCACGCGGGAATGCTGTTTCCCGAGGAGACGCTGCGCCCAGAGTTGGAGCGGTCGACGCGTCGCAGCTGCGCCCTGCCCGCAGAGCAGCAGGTGATCGTCGCTCTGCAATTCTACGCCACAGGCAACTTCCTCATCACTGCAGGCGACTACGCCCACGTGCAGGTCTCTAGTGCTTCACGGTCCGTAAGGCAGGTCACCGTAGCTCTGGCACGTCGTGCAAGGGACTTCATGCGGTAAGACTTCATACGGTAAAAAGTTTCTGAGCGTTCCGAGTCAAAGAAAAAAAAAGTCAAATTGTGTTGAGTTTGTTTACGAGTAAAGCTATACGCATTCCGTCGTGCACCTTGGCCGGAAAGGGCTATACGCACTACACGACACTCGTATAAAACGAATGGTTACAACGTGTTTTCTAAGCGGTGGCATAGCATAGTGGTAAGGTGTCTGCTTCATACGCAAGTGGACGCGGGTTCGATCCGCGCTGTGGGCCTACCTTTTGTTTTTCTCGAACATTTTGTTTTGTCGACGCATTTGGTGATATTTACGACATTTCGTTTTTACAATCAACACTGAAAACAGAAAAAAATAACGAATGTTGTCGACGAAACTTCGCAGAAATGTGCATGCTAGGGTATTGTGCTGTAAATTAACTTGTGAATGGATTGACAATGCAGGTGGCCTGACGTCGCAGAGAGCCTTGCAGGAGCAGTTCTTTGAGGTAGCCGGGGTTCCTTGTGTCGTAGGTGCTGTTGATGGCACCCACATTTGAATCCAGGGACCGTGCGTGCACGAGGAGTTGTACGTGAACCGCCACCTGTACCATTCCATCGACGTACAGGTGGTAGTTGACGCATCCTGCCGCATACGCAACGTGGTTGCGAGATGGCCAGGAGGCACGCACGACTCCCGGATTTTTACCGAGAGCACACTACCAATCAAGCTGGCCGATGGCGTCTAGGATGGCCTATTGCTCGGTGACAGCGGCTACACCTGCCAGCCGTGGCTGATGATGCCCTTCCTGTCGCCATTATCGGCAGCAGAAGTCAGGTACAACACAGCACACACCACGACAAGGAGTATTGTTGAAAGGTAAGACGAGGTTACGCATCGTGGTGGGTTACTGGGCTGCTATATTGAAAGGAAGGCCACTTGACGACGTAACATTTTGTTGTCAGAGCACAGAAGGCACTGTTAATTGTAAGGCTCCTACGTACAGTTTTGTATTTTCTAGACCAAGCAGAAAACAGTGGTTGCACGGAAGCTAAAGAGAGAAAAAAGAAAATAATATACCAAGAATATATATTTATTTATTGTACTTTTCTATTGCCCCTATACAGCCCGGGGGCCTGCGTAAGGGTGCACCGTAGACACATATATGCAGTGTTGCATAAAAAGCAGACACACAAAACGCATGCATATTATCAAGAAACAAAAACGTGAAATATTTTCAAACATGTTTTTTGGAGAACATATCACATTGTTAGTTCGTTAGGGGCAGGATTTGTTACAAATGCGTGAAAGGCAATATTTAGGTTCAACCTGGATACAGGAGAGCAAAAAGATACAAATGCAAAGCCGTCTTTTTTTTTTCCGGCCCCACCTTTACAGAAATTACACGCCTACCTGTCATACATGCTAAAATACTCCACACTGCTGGGACTCACCGTAAAAATGTGACAAATTGCACCGGCCTCGGGTTACTATAGGGAAGTCGTTGACAGACATCTTCGGACTGCTAATGTTAACGACTGTTTGTATGAAACTGTGTTTCGCTTACACTCAGTTATGAGAAACATTTGTCGAGGGAAGTTTAATATGATGTACATGTAAACATACTGTTATATATCCGGGCAATGATAAGAAATGATTGCCGGGTTTTCGGTAGGCTACAGCATTCAGAAAGTATGAAATAGTCTCAACCCTAATATATTAGTGTACTTTAAATTAATAATACTCATTCTGTCCATATGATGCACGCAGGAAAATAGGCCAACTGAAGCGCAGGTTCCACTGCCTGCATGCCGAGCTGCGCATGGAGCCAAGCAGATGCTGCGACATCATCGTGGCATTCTGCGTGCTTCAAAATCTCGCCAAGAGATACCCCTGCGCAATGCCAGGGACTGCCATCCCCCCTGAGGTTCCCGTGGAGCCAATGGCAGCCGGCCGTGGCGAAAGCAATGAGGCCCGGCATGGCCTTGTCGGCCAGTTCTTCTGTTGAGCGTAGGTATGTGGGTATGTTGTCTTTTCAATTCAAATTGATTTTCTTAAATGCGAGACACATAGAGAGATATTGTCCTCGCTGTGTGTTTACCAGGCTCCGCAGACATCCAGAGGATGGATAATCGTAATAACAAGTTGAATGTGGCAAGCGATTTCATATAATAAATTTTCTTGAATGCTTCGTGGCATCTTTTGACTGTAGGTTTACAGGCAGCTAATATAAGGGGCTAAACCAACCCCAACATATTTCTTGGAGAACATACATATTTTAAATCTTTATTAAGCACTCTTCATGTATGGTTTCAATATGAGGGTAAACAGGCTTTGCGGCGTTCGCTCGTTGCAAAGGAATGGAAATGTTGGCAGGTATTTGAGCAAGTAGATGTTGTGCGGCGACTGCTATCCACCTTTTTGTTTTTGTAAAAGCGTTCCTTGGAGACGATGCAGCGCCCGTCGTATGCCGCTCAGGCGTCCACCCTCATATTGAAGACGTCTGTACCCTTTCCTGATTCCAAACATTTTAGCAGAAAGAGTGCCTCAAGCATTGCAAACCATATTGTCTCGCAAACCCTCTTCATTGCAGCATGTTTTTGTTGGTTGCGGCAATGACATGCAGTTAAGATATAATGTGGCGGTGTCTAAAAAAACGTAACTCTTCTGAACAGCATTGCAGGCACGGATCAGATTCATTCTCGCCTCATCCAGTTTCAGTATGTAGTAACAAATGCACAAAGATTGATTGACATGTCTTGCAGCGTACCTCATTGTAAAAGGTTAGAGTTGGTCAAGCAGCATAATTGCAACAGCGTTTAACAGTGCGATTGCTGCATGACCCATGGAACCACGTACGCAAAAGTCCTGCAATATATTGCTGTTGTGTGCCTCGGTCGACAGTGCGTGCGGCTTTTACGCGAAAAGCTTGGGCCCGCTTCGGCGTGTTGGTCATCGTGCTTCTCTTCGTACTACAGGCTACGCGAACATCAATGCCCTCAGTGCGAGTAATTATAGGGGTGAGCGAAATAATAGCCTTAAAAATAATACCATTTCATTTTATAGTGCCTCTGTCCTATAAGTTGGTACCATTATTACCATATTTAAAGGTATTCTACAGGTGAGAGGAGTCAACCCGTATGCGTCACAGTAGTGGCCTGATTATAAGAGCCACTAATGGGTCATGTACCTAAGAGGAAGAATTCTGTTATTGGTTATTTCACTTAGTAAAAGAGTAAAGAGTGTATAAAATCGCTGTCAAACAACGTTGCAGTATGGTAAGGCCTGTTTACTTCGGGAAGTGAACAAAGAAAGTACAGAGTTCCTGAACGGTGTAAATTCCGCGACACACTCTCCACGAACAAATCAGACACACCGAGTGGTCACACCAGTAACCATGCATTTAAACGCACAATCACTGTTCGCGCCGCGCAGGCACTTTCTAGGTTATTTGCTTACTTGCTGTTTTGTTTTGTGCAGGGTCGAATCGCTAAGCTTCTTTCTTTAGTGCCCAACAATGATGTTTTGGACGTGTCGACAGGCTTGCGCACATGTATGGGAACTCCGCTGGTTAGATTGTCGCTGGTGTCGGATATCAATGTAGTCCTCTGGAAGACTGGGGAGGTGATAAAAATATTTTATTATTCGTTAAAATTACTTGTGCCGTCTTACTGGCTGTCGCATAGGGACGAGTGCACCCACTGATAAATCAGTTTCTCTCCAGGGACGACTACCCCATAACATACTGAGGTTCCCACAAACCCTTGCATTTCAAAATGCACTTCATTATTTCACATCCGCCCTTGCTTCGTCGATCTAAAAAAAATCGTAGAACGTAATGTCCCCCCCCCCCCCCAGTCTGTTCTGATTACTCCTTCCCCAATTGTTTTTTCAATAGCTCAATTTGAAGTTCAGCTTGCAAGGTTTGTAGCTTTAGCATTTCAGTGTGATACTGTTTAGCAGCAGCTGCTGCAGCGATTTGTGCATCGGAGGCATCTATGGCTCTTTTTGTTGCCTCCCTATCCAACAGGAGGTTCTCCGCCTCCATCCGCTGCTGCTCCTCAGCTTGCTGCTGATACCTCTGAGCAGCTTCCCGGCACCAACGTCTCGTCTGCAAGACACGAGGAGCTGCTGCCCACTCTTCTGCTGCTGCCACCCTTGGGCCGCTACCTGACGCCCGAGGCTGCGGCGCTGCCGTTTGCCTCAAACTATCGCTGTGACAAATGGATATGCAGAAAGTGATTTGCTGTAGTTATTAGAGGTGTGCAGGCAACATACGTAGAACATACAGTGTTTGTAACACCGACATGTTGCTGGCATTTCGCCACAGTGTACTTAACTGTAGAGCAGAAACGCTCTAATACTTCAAGCATCTTCGTGTGGACCACACACATGGTGCTCATGCAGAAGTCCATGCTCACCGTAATATCCCGAGAAATTGTACACCCAAAACTGAGAGCACATTAGGTAAAAATAAGGGGTAGGCTAACATTCGGTGTTCACAAGGTAATTCAACTTGAGCCATTGAAAAATAGAAAGTCCTGCTACAAATCAGGATGGGCTATCTTTTGGGGATAGGTCGTCTCTCGAGATATTACGGTAATATTCCTTGCACCGGTTGCAACTTTCAGTATTACATTACCTTTAGCTTTCTTATAAATTTCTTAACCTTGCCGTTTATTTGACCTAAGGATGTTGTGAAACCAAACATTCTAGTCTGGTTGTTTACGAAATCCACAATACTACAAAAGAGTCTTCGCTTGGCTATATATAGAGTCAATCTCGCTATGGCTTTCGATCCGGCTGTTAAACCGATAACTGATGCCAGCAACGCTACCTCTTTCCTTTTTGCGTTCCGCACAAGTTCGTCACAGCATAAACGATGAGTTTGTTCACTCATTCAACAACCCAACAAATATCATGCGTACCAACAGGGTTATACCTTTCTTTTTTAAGGAAGCATAATGTCTTATATGTTGCACCTGTTGGTTAAGAGGTTAGAACTAAATATCACCACCTTGCATTCCTTCAACCATCAAAAAGTGTACTACAACTCTTCTTTGTTCGGATATCTGCCTTTGGTACATCGGTAGTTCTGTTATCTGGTTGTTAGTTATGTTAGTAATGAGCACATTTTGCTACATATCCTTCTGTGTGTGTGTTTTTTTTTGCAGGTTGTTTGTAGAACAACTATGCAGCCGTATGAGTAAAATGAAGAGAAATTCATAATTACATGCTTGTCATAAGTGACCCAAAGGCAGGGCAGTACGTCCGCTAGCCTGGGCACCCTATCTCTAACCTGCATCAGGCAGTAGTGATACATGAAAGTGCGCTGATTTTTAATTAGATATTGTGTGTATGGCACTATAACAATTTTTACAATCTCCCTGTTCTCACATCAGTTTCTTAGGGTCCCGCAATTAATTACTGAGCTGTTCTGCATGCCCGGCACCCAGTGCTGTTGACTTGTCATACAGACTGATGTAAAAGTAATCCACTCACTCTTGATTGTCGCCCTCAATGACGTCTAGCCCACACAGGTTCGAGGAGTCGACGCCGATCACGTCGAGAACTGCCTGAATTAGGGGCGTCAGTTCATGGGGGTTCGAGCCGGCACCTACCAAATAAATACACATTATTTTCATTCCGTAGTCACCCGGGCCCCAGAGGCATTGCAGAGTGGAGGGGGATCAATAACACACTACCATGCTAGAATATAAACAGCAGAAATTCAACGGCATTATGAAACGTCAATTGAAAGCATAGTAATTTATACTGTGTGGCAGAAATGTAACTTCTTAACATTGCAGTGGAGCGATCTCGCAACATTGACCTTCCAACATGCACTTCGCTGCGTGCAATTGTGCTGCAGTCAACTTTGTACTTAGTGCTTTCTGTGTGCCTTGAGGATGCAGTAGTGTAGGGTATTCAGCAAAGTGTTCAATGAACAGCTGTGTCCTAAGTTTCAGGACCTGTTTTATGTTAAAAACAACAGAAAAGGCACAGTTTAGGTGGTGTGGTTTCAACATTTTGCTCTCCTCTGTCTCAGGTTTACCACACTTTTTTGCTGTTTCATGTGTGTCTCGGTTACTTCTAAAACACTGGGTCATTCCACGCCAAACCGCACGACGAGGTGGCTCGACCTCCTCCGATCTTCACCGAAAAAATCACAGTGGTAGTCAGTTGCCCCATAAGTAATCGGCCAAAATATTTCTTCTAAATATTTGTTTGTTTTGTGGCGGCCATTTTTTAAACTTTGAGAAAAGTGCCTTTACTATAGGACATTTCAACATTTGTGTAATTAAGTCTAAATACGACAACATTATTATGATATCAGAAGAAGACTGACAATATAATGCTTCTTGTGTACTTTTAATATCATAATAAAATAAAATAGTTTTAAATAGTTTGAGGCCCAAGAAAGCTAACACACATCATGCCATAATCATAGAATTATTAAATCAACTTAAATCCTAGACACTGATTTCAAACTTTTTTTTTTCTGAACAACAGCTTCTATTTGTATTTGTTAAAAAATTACTACATCTTAGAAACTATTACTTTTTATATTAAAAATATATGAATTACGTCAGTTTTCGTAAATTGGCAATTGTTGGAGCAATAACAAGAAATGTTAGCCCTCAGTCTCGAACAAAACATATATTTCACAATATACCTCCAAGCTTCTACAATGAAATATCAAAAATTTAGAAAGGTACTTTTTTTTAAATTTAAGAAATATTTTTTTTTTTGTTTCGGACAATAACACGTAATCTGGCGTGACGCTTTTGAGCAGGCTAGTTGCATGGTAGAACAAAAAAACGCGCGAACGCATTTCAAGTGGTGAAGATGATAATCCTACGGATCGTAGCGAGCACCCTTTACACGTTATTTTATTGATCTTTAGAACACTAACAGTGATGCGTTGCAATCATAAAACCTTTACTGTTCATTTTCAATGGGCGCTCGGTAAAGCAGACGGAGGATCCGATGGGAGCGCCAGCTGGTATGCCGCAATCACATTAATGTGGGAAAGGAAACCGAAACTAAACCTGTGAAAATTTCTTAGAATCACATAATTGGTGTTAACAGTCCCAAGGCTAATAGAATATAAAAAAGTGTTCCCAGGCTTTATTTAAATTTATGCACATCACGAGTAACAAAGAGTTGCAGGCGGGGGAATTTGTCGACATGATGGTGCTTGTAGACGGGGACAAAGAGGAAGATCAAGACAATACAGTGGGCAACTTGTTGAGAATACAAGTTGCGCACTGTGTTGTCCTGTTCTTCTTCTTTGTCCCCATTGACAAGCGCTATCATATCGACAAATATTTATTATCAACTCGCCGAACAATCAGCACGGACGATTTGTTTAGGTAAAGGGCGAGCTAAAGTTTTAGCTGACAGCTGGAGCTTTTGTAGGTCCGCTAAAAATTGAGGCTTATTTATATTGGTCTTGTCGTTAGGAAAAAAGGATTCTCGATGTTTGCACTTTTCCCATCTCGTGACCAATCTGCCACGAAAAACGTATTTATTCCTCAAATAGCCCAATAGGCTATTTGAGGAATAGCCTTTTGGCTATTCCTCAAATTCCTCAAAAGACGAGCTAGGAAACCTCTCGCAAGATTTCCTAGCTCGTCTTTTGTTCTTTTCCTTTTTATAATTGACTTGCTATGCATCGTACAAAGAAGTGAGTCACTTGCTGAAGATCCCGCGAATATTTGTGGCACGGTCTCCTTACCCGTAGGGAGGGGTCGAGGAATCTGCGAGGGAATTGAGTTTATTCTAAAAAAAATATCAATTTCTTCCGACAAAAAAGTATCGAAGATGTAAGACAACTAAAATAATTGTATGTGGTCAATAAAGCTTTTTTTTTATATGACAGGGTCTGTTATTTGAATGTATTAAAATGTCAAAGTATTTAAGGGCTTACTTTATGTCGACAAGTTTGTAAATGGAAGAAAAAAAGAAAAGGTTCCAGTTTTAGGTTGCGAGGCACTTAGGCTATGAGCGACGCGCAAGACTCCTTAGGGAAGAGAACACAGGGTTCGAACCCTCGGTTTCGCGCTCAGGAGGCCGTAATTCTTTACCTGATTTTGTTTTTGCATGTACGGCTCAGATTGCAAATGTCAGGCGTTCAGTCTCTCTATCACTCTAAACCTTTAGTAATAACGTTGAAGTGTGTGGGTCGCTCAATATTCACCGCCACCCGATCGGTCTCCGCCCACTCTCTCGAGAAGTCACATGATCAGGCCAAGTTGCTTAAGCCTTTTACTTTAGGTCTCAGGCTGGCCCGGGCATCCCCGATGTTCCGTAGTCGAATCGTCCGCAGTGGGGTTTTTGAGGCAGGCCCCGGTTCTGCCGCTCTGGTCTTTTCGTATCGCTCGGCAGCACCGCTGTCGTTCGACGCCTTGTTCTTCTGCCGCGCACCACCTTCTCGCGCCTCGTGCACAGCCTCTGTTGGTCTCGTGTATCTTTTTGAGACTTCGTTTTCCTTTTTTCCACAATTGTTATACACTTTCTATGTTGTAGGTTACTTCTCGTTTCTTTCTAACACATGCCACGATCTTCAGTTACTCGGGACTTATATTTTGTTGACTAAATATTTTAGTTTGTTTCTCGCTGATGACGTCACCCCTGCTTTCACTTCTGCTAGGGAGTACGGGATGAAAGCGTGGAATCCCCTTGTTCCGGGAAGGCCTTTCGCATGTTGGTAGCGGCTTGCGAGGTTCTCTCGTTCAGCGTTGATGTGGTCCTTAGATACCAAGATGGGTTTTACACTGCAAAGGCTTCCCACTGCCCATTCGTACAACTCTCGGGGCTTGCAAATCTGGTCATCGAAGGGGCGTTGGAGGCTTGCTTTGGCAGCCAGTTTCTTTAAGGTTCCTTCTTCCCCATCGCATGGACCCTTTCCATGTTATGTGGCAAAGAAATGCCACACTGCCTCAAAGCCAAAATCTTCATGGTGGAAGCAAAGATTGATGAAATTTGTCTTACTCTTGTACTGTGCAGCTGCACCATTTGTGAAGTAATGAATTTTCGTTAGTTCTTTTTGAGTGCATTGGAGGAGCTCAATCACCTTCCTTTGAAACAAATGCAGGGCTGCATTATCGTGTGTTAGGTCATCAGAAATTATTGTGAAGGTTTGGTGCTGAATTTCTTTTTCGCCTTGCGCCCGGTAAGATACAACGACGGGGTGAATGGTCGCTTGCGTTTCACTCCAGTAGAAGGACTGGGGAGAGTCTTGCACAAGAAAGTTGTCATTTTCAGCAAAATCCATTAGAAAGATGGCTTCATTTTCGAGTAAAGTCTCTTTCAACTTCCGTAAAAAACTGGACTATTCTTTGGCTACGAAGTGATGCGGCTTCAAAGACAAAAGCTGACTGGCGAGGTGGTCCACAAACTCTTCAGATGGAAGCTCTACCGTTTCAAGTGAAGCGCGGTTTCCGGAGATCCAAATTTTTAATTTTATGGTGCCGGCGGCTTTCAGTCTACGAAGCTTGTCGCCCAATTAAGTTCTAGGTCCTTCCAGACCTGGACAGGAAAGGCATCTACCAAACATGCAGTCTTCGTTCTCTATACTGCATACAGCAGAACGTAGTAGCTCTTTGTAGTTGACGTTTACTCCTGCAGCGTGTAGCAGGAGCTTTATGTTCTTGTGATAGGAGCAGACGCAAACTGTGTGCGTGCCGGGTGCTCCTGCTAAAACACACACCACCGTGGTCGCAATGAGGCGAAACTGGAAAATCCGCACTGTGCGTCTGGGCATTGGCTTTTCCATTGAAAAAAAAGCCTCCTTCAGATTAATTAGCATTAACCGTTTTTGTCTTCCGCAAATGACGTCTTTTTTTCCTGGCATGCAGTAGCTTACTGTGTCGTCCTCATAAAACTTTCTAATGGAGATCTTGATGCTCTTTAAAAGAAGCGGTACGTTTTTGGCGTCCGGTTCTGAAAGTACTCCGCCATTCTTTCGCAGCTTCCTAGCTTCGCGCATCATTCATTTTGTTGCACCAAAAAAATCGGCCACTTGCAACATACTCCATGACGCCGGTGCTAACGTCAAAATAGACATTTTTTTAGCCTTGAGGTTTCATTCCTGAATTTTGTTTCAACTCACAGAGAAGACCTAGGTAGTCGTCCGCAAGGGTCTCAGCGCAAGTTGTACTTGGGACACGAATGTTTAAGCTTCTGCGCAGCTTTGCACAAAAAGTGTTTTGCATGCTTTTTAGTTTTTTCTTAGCGTAGCCTCGCCGTTGTTTGTAGGACCTCTTAAGGGTAACTTTGGCTTTCCCTACGGCAGACAACGAAGCATTCGAGGATTCAAAGTTCGCATAGGGCTCAGGTGACGTTCCATCTTTATAAAAGTTTCCCTCGTGTTCACTCAACTGACCTGGTGACAGCTGTGCACTTGCAGCCTGAATCTTCTTAAATTTCGTCGTGCACACGTATGTTGCATTTTACGCATAGGTAGTTTCCAACTATTAGATTCAAATGGTGAACTGCGGATGAAACTTTTGAGGTGATCACCTTTGTTCCAAAACAAAGGTTCTTGTGTAAACGAAGCGGATCCGCACACCTCTTGGACCGTGGCATCTTATTAAAATCATGATCAGTTTTTTTTTACTTTACAGTGCTTCTGAAAGATGCGTGTTTTCTCGCTCATTTTTGTATCAGACGTTCAAAAACTAATGTCATCTGCTAAAAGTTTAGCTCGCCCTTTCGTAAACAAATTCCTCCGCCTGCGAGTCTTTGTTACTCGTGGCGTGCATCAATTTAGATAAAGCCTAGGAACATTTTTCTTTACCGTTTATTAGCTTTGGAACTGTGAAGAATAATTATGTCATTCTTAGAAATTCTCACAAGTTTAGTTTCGATTTCCTTTCACTCATTAATGTGATTGCGGCATACCAGCTGGCGCTCCCATCGGATTCTCCGTCTGCTTTACCGAGCGCCCATTGAAAATGAACAGTAAAGGTTTTATTATTGTAACGCATCACTGTTAGTTTTCTAAAGATTAATAAAATAACGTGTAAAGGGTGCTCGCTACGATCCGTAGTATTTTCGTCTTCACCACTTGAAATGCGTACGCGCGTTTTTTGTTCTACCATGCAACTAGCCTGCTCAAAAACGTCATGCCAGATTACGTCTTATTGCCCGAAAGAAAAAAATATTTCTTAAATTTAAGAAAAAAAGTACCTTTCTAAATTTTTGATATTTCATTGCAGAAGCTTGGAGCTATATTTTGATATATATTTTTTGTTCGAGACTGAGTGCTAACATTCTTTTTTATTGCTCCAAAAATTGCCAATTTACGAAAACTGACGTAATTCATATATTTTTAAAATAAAAAGTAATAGTTTCTAAGGTGTAGCAATTTTTTAACAAATAAAAATAGAAGTTTTATTTCAGAAAAAAAAAAGTTTCAGATCAGTGTCTAAGATTTAAGTTGATTTAATAATTCTATGAATATGGCATGATGTGTGTTAGCTTTCTTAGGCCTAAAACTATTTTAAAATATTTTATTTTAATATGATAATAAAAGTACATGAGAAGCATTATATTGTAAGTCTTTTTCCGATATCATAATCATTTTGTCGTATTTCGACTTAATTACGCAAATGTTGAAATGTCCTATAGTAAAGGCACTTTTCTCGAAGTTTAAAAAATGGCCGCCAAAAAACAAACAAATATTTAGAAGAAATATTTTGTCCGATTACTTATGGGGCAACTGACTACCACTGAGATTTGTTCGGTGAAGATCGGAGGAGGTCGAGCCACCTCGTCGTGCGGTTTGGCGTGGAATGACCCACTGTTAAAGCGAATTTCAATAAATTGTTTTGAGATGCTGCCTCATTTGCTTTTATTACTGTTTTAGCACAGGGGCAGGAGTGCAGTGGAAAGTTACACGTCAACACTCACTTTTATATCTGTCATCCGTCGTGCCATAAAAAAAAATTAAATAGTAACACGGCGTTATATTCCACGGCAGAAAAAGTTCTGTTTATTTTTTGTGTACCTGCCCCCCACTCATCTTTAAAGCAAACAACTGAAAACTAGCTTGTTTTTCGAAATATGCAAATTCCTCCGACTCACCTGTGCGTCCTTCATGCTTCTTGTAGGCGCTGTACACCTTTCTGCATTTTTTAGGTTTTGCCACGCCTCCTGCAGTTGTTTTACGGTCCTTTGAGCTCCCTGCTCATTCATTGCATCGGCAATGTCAAGCCACGCCTGTTGTCTTGTGTGTGCAGTAACTGCAGGACCGAAGTTTCCCATAATTTGTTCCCTTCTTGCCCCAACTTCCCGAATTAACTTCAACCTCTCGTCTAATGTCATATATTTTTGCCTCTGTTGTTAAGTTGGACCGATGCTGACGCTTGGTCCATTTTCAATCGATGTTTGCGGACAGGACACTATCGTCTGCTACCTTGGTTTCTCTACCTGCACACCTGCGTTTTGCTACATATCGCAATAAGACGCAAGATAATCCTAATATCACTTTTAAAAACGAAAAAAAAGCGAAAGGATGATCTCGTCAACTTTCTTTGTGGTAAGTATTTGTTTATTTCTCGTTTCTGCGACTTCTGCAGATGCCATCGGCAAGGTTGATTCGTATACCGCGCTTGTACCTTTCCCATTGGTGGATGCATCAACCGACCGTCGCGGTCAGAACCAGACGCAGCGGCACTGCTTCAGCGTAAAGCTAAGCTTCTCGTCACCGTTGAATTGCTGGCCACCGGGGATATGTAGAAACCTCGATGCTGTCAGCATATTTTCGGGGCACTGCGAACAAAAAACAGTACAACAGTGTTTTAAAAACAGTGCTTGTAGGTACTGCTCCTCACTCGGCGCCCCTGCTCTCCCAGTCACGTGACCTAGAACTTTCCCTTCTAGGGACCATAGTTAACTTTAACCCACGGTTCGCGTTCGAGAAAACGGGCCCCGGTTAGCCGTTGACAAGCCTCGAGGACTCCACTCATTGAAAAGAACACTCGCATCTTTCCACTCAACTTAATGTTCCTGCGATCATTCTTCATGCTCGGCCGAGACTTCCTTCGCTTTACTCCTCCCACAAGATATGCTAGAAGGGCGAACGCCTCCACTTGCTCCGCTACAAAAGCTACTTTAAACCTTGTTCGGACACTTATCTTCGTTTGCGTCGAGTTTTTTGTTTTTAACTCTTTTGTGTTGTCTACGCTTATTAGCTCGATAGAATCCACCCCTCTGGGTTGTTTTCCATTTCTGCACCGGTGCTGTGCGGGCTTTCGCCCGGGATCAGCGACTTCCATCCATCCTCGACGGTCATTTATCACCAGGACTCCGGGGCCCTTCCTCAAGACGTCACCTTTACTCCGATTACCCCAAACTGACAACGCGGTGGAAGCTACCTGCTCGCGGGGACATGTCGCACGTCTCTCTTTTGTCAGGTGTGTAGGCTCCCGCGCTACCGTGGCGCTGAGAGCGGGGTCACGTGATCAAGGTGAGGCCGTTGATTGGCTGTGAGCTTCCCCATCACTATCAGTTTAGAGATAGATGGATTATGGAGTTCGTCTTCCCTTCAACATGAACCAAAGCCAAGCTTAGGCGGGAATGTTGTCGCTTAAAAAGAGACGCGTGCTGTCACGTTCCGTTGCCTCAACGACTAATCCAGTTACAGATTTTAACCACCTGTTCGTTCTAGTTAATTGGTTATTCTCGTTAAAGAACGACGTGATACAGCCCTGTTATGAGACCCTATTGGTTTAGCTGGCTCGATGCCTTTACCCTGGTCCACCTTAGGGTGGCAGTGAGTGTAGGTTTTGTTTGGTATTCTTCTTGATATATATGTTAGGTGTTGTTTTTTTATTGTTTTTTTAATATCTTGAGTGCTTGTCTTATCTGCGACGCTTGTTCCCTTGTTCCTTTTGTCTCGGAAGAAAGTGGAGGCAGGCTTTTTATGCGGCAGCGCACCATTCAATACCTGGGTCTTTGTCCGCGCTGCGGATATTCGCAGAGCGGAGACGAGGGGGGGGGGGGGGGGGGGAGGGTTCTTTGGTAAAGCTTGTCAGAGTAGAAATTCGTCTTTGTCCATATCTGGAACGTAAGTCGGTGAGGATAATATTTTTTTGGCAGTTTAGAAAAATGGGTTTTTACCCATGGGCTGTGACACCTATGTTTTAGGGCCACTTAAAAAACCTTGAGAAATAACTTTTAAAAAATACCGATATAACTAGCTATTTGACTGTGCTCATGGGCAGTGATGTGCGCTAATTCGAAATGTTTTATTGTTTTTTAAGGACTTTTTGTTGCCCCTAAATCAGGGGTGTTTGCAATTGGTAATTTTGACCCCGAGAACGATGTGTTGTTTCGGTGTTTATATATATTTTACGAAGAGCAGGATGATGATAGCTCAGTCGTTCTGATTCCTGACGTACACTTTTACTGTCGTCTTAAAATTAAGCAGGATTTTAATTTCATGGTTGGTCGGCTTCCTCTTTCTGTTTCGCAGAAATATCAAGTCACAACGGAAAACAACAAAAAACGAACAAATGTTGCCAACGCTTTCAGTACAAACCTTTGTTACCGCTCTGTCAAAAATAGCCTTTTGCTAGGTACACCTTTCATACGATTATTTTTTTATTGCTCCTACAAGTTTTTATTGTATACTGTAAACGTCTTAATTTTCACGGGCTCAAATTTTCGCAAATCGGGCCAAAGCTGGAAATTTGAAATTATTCGCGGGTTCTAATTTTCGCGAATCGAGTCTAGCTTCATTAGCGATCACATATTGCCTGAATTGTTCGCGGGAAGTATTTTTCGCGAATTATAGGCGATTCGCGAAATTCGCGAAAATTAGGTCCTCGCAAACATTTAGTCGTTTACAGTAGTTAAAAACTTGTGTTCACTAGCGGACCTAATGAAAATCCAGGGATGTAAAATTTATTTGCCATAATTTACGTTCGATATTTCAATGCGAAAATGTATATCAGCTGTGTTATGTTGGGTTTGTGTAGAGTGTATTCAATTTTAAGCGTACCAGGACTTCTAAATGTGTGAATTTCAGGATGTGTATATTTTTTTTCTATATTTTTATGAATATTTTTTTACTCAGAAATATAACCTACAAAAAAGAAAATAAAACGATGCCTAAAAAGGATCTCCTTTTCTTATATTTCGTTTGTTAGGAAGCACGTTCAGGTACTTAAAACTTCTGGTAAAAATAATTCAAAATACTTTCGTTCAGTCCCGCAACAAGTAGTTCAGTTACGTTAGCTTTATTAAACGTATAATTTATTCTGATAGCTCGCTTCTAAGTCACTACCTTTATGCCCAATTAGTCTATATCGCGAAATCAAAAGCACTTGATCGGATCATTAGCCTCTAAAGAGCACCTATTATCATTCCAACTAGAAAACCCGAGTAACAATTGAAGGCAGTAATTTCACTACAGAGACTCGACAAATTCTAATACAACGAGACCCTTTATTAACATTGCATCAGGCATTCACGAATATTCATTGACCGAGAAACAGTACACAAGCAGATTATTCTTTTAATTACGCACATAAAATGAAAATCTCAGATGACAAGAATGAATATATCGAACGGCGTTTTATCATGCATAAATTGCCTTCATCAACAAAGTTGCCGCCGCGTTAAATTGACTACGTTAGGACCACCGTAAAAGCATTAAACTAACTTAACCCCAGACACCCTGGGAGAAGGAAGTGATGTAAAAAATAACACACATACTCATAGAAGATGTATGTATGTGTTTCCTTTTCTGGTGTTTTCCTCATGTTTTCGTGCCTGGGGTTCATTTACGCTAACGAGTCTTGCCTGCTCATTCACCCCTAGTTTTTTTTTTATTATTTACCGTACAATTTACGAAACAGCTTGCACAAACAAGACAAGCAGGACAAATTAAATGTTAGATAAGAACAAAAATAAATCTAAAACAATGACTGTAGCACGAGCCTGAATAATTAAGAAGAAAATAAAAGACGTTTACAAATCTCTGTAATGCCGAATTAGAGCGCAGCTCTTGAGGAGGAGAAGGGGAGGGTACGGGGGCAGGGTATTGCTCTTCACCTTCTCTGTACCCTCTCCTCCTCCCCTCATTTCCCCCTCCTCGTCCATTCCTCCTCTCCTCCACCCCTCCTCCTCCTCGTCCCATCCTCCCCCATTTTCCTATTCCTCCTCCTACCCTACCCTCCTTCTCCTCCGTGCCCTCCCTCTTCCTCCTGCGTACCGTCCCATTGTTCTCCTTCGTACCCTCCCCTTCTTCTCCTCCCACCGTCTCCCCGCTAAATTTAGCTGTAAAATTGACACCACGTTACCTCAACACCAATTCAGTTTCCCCGCAAAATTTAGCGCGGAAACTGAATTGGTGTTGCGGTCACGTGGCGTCAATTCTCTGCTAAATTTAGCGGAGACAGGAATTGCTGTTAGGAAACGTTATGTCAATATTTCCGCTAAATTTAGCGCGGTTAGGCCGACGCCAACGCCGCGAAACACGGACACGGGCGCCTAAGAGCTGTGCTCTAAAATGCAAGTCAATATGTCGCTTTGAATGTCAGCAATAAAAGTGAGAGATAATCTCTGAAAGGTTTGATTTAAGATGCTGAGTAAATATAAAAAAAGCAGCCGGCATTTTATGGCCTTTATACTAATAACGTTTATTCTGGGTGTTATATAGCTTTACAGCATTTAACGGCACGATACAATCCTAAGATAGAATCAGAATAAAGATTCTTCGAGCTTCGGCAGGGAGGGTGAAAAAGATTTTGAATCTTCCCGATTCGATGCCCCGTTATCGAAGAGTACTGCGCGTCAGTCTCCGGAGTCACAGAGAACTAAAGAAACGCGGGGTCCAGCCTATTATGATCACGCTTCTTGCATCGTGATTCGTTCTTTGTTATTCTTATTGGCTGATGCCGCCATTTCATTGGGTGCGGAGGGATAATAAGATGCCGAAGGCTCTCCATCTTCTGCTCTTCGCAAGTCGGCAGTGACTAGACCGTTAGATTTGGTCAACCCTGCATTTTTACGCACCTTCATCCTAAAAAAATAAAAATAAAACCTTTTCGAATTTGACGTTAAAATTAAATTATCATAGTGCGCCCAAAATGGTAAAAAAAGAAAGAAAAAAGTTTCGATATTTGAGACTTTGATAGTTAAACCATTATCCTTACCCTTTCGATCGCTGAAACTATAATTCTCTGACATACAGAGCGCGGAGATCAGGCATTACGAGAATTCTAGGAGCTAGAATTTTGTTGAGTCCTTCCTTCACAACATACACCCTCTGGAATTTAAGACAAAAATAAAAAAAAATATCCTAGTTTTTTTAATAGTTCTCTCCAATTGTGTGTGCATGATGTTGTGGAATCCTGCGTGAACCTTGATTGCTCGTGCTGGTGTTGTTTACACGGCAGAAGGCCAATAGAGAAAGTGTTCAGCAACTGAGTGGAGCGGATGGTATGACGTCATATCGCGAGCAACCAATGACCTAGCGCCCCGCAGAAAGGGGAAGGGGAGGAGAGTGAGCAGGGCGCTAACCCTTCTTTCCCCCTCCCCAGTAATGCGTAGTAACGGCGCGGCGTTGTTAGGGAGGAACTGGGTATTAGTGAACGAATCCTGTCGTCGTGAAGGAATTTCAGAGTAAAAAAATGCGCAAAAGTATTTCACAAAAAAAAAAAGTATTGTGCAGCACAAGCGAACCTTCCGCTGTACAACAAGACGGAAAAATTGGCGCCTGCACGTAGAAAGTTCGAACTTTCAACGAATGCGCACTGAGCTGGTTTGTTTTAAGTGTGAAATTTCAAGACGCAGCTTCCTTGCTGAAGGTTTTGAAGACAGCAGATTTCCCAGAATCAACGTTAGCCGCGTTCGCGGATGACCAAGTTAGCGACGCGATTTACTTGTGGCGCCATCTCCCGATAGGTGCAGCGAGCAGACAACAGAGTTGGCGACTTCTCGCTTGGCTTATCTGGAGATGGCGCCACATGTAAATAGCGCCGCTAACTCGGTCGTCTGCGAACGCGACCAACGTTGACTCTGTCATGTCTTGCTCTATTTGTGTTTTACAGAAAAAGAAGCACCCGATAAAATTTCACATGATAAAACTGACCTGCTCGGGCACATTCGATGAAAGTTTGAGTTTTCTATGTGCAGACACCGGTATTTTCGGCTCGTTTGACAGCGAAAGATCCGCTTGTGCCACTCTCTATAATGACCGGGGTGAAGACGTCCTTACATTGACAAATCCTTTGCAACCTGCACATAGCATAAGATTATGACCGAAAGTGCTGCTTCCTTAAAACCCAATCATCTGCTACTGTACACTAATTGCATTTGAAGGAATGTAGAAAATAGACGATTTAATCGCTACATTTTTTGTTTTGTTTCAGTACATGCCACTTTTCCTGTGTTTTTAGTAGCATTTGTGTTGCTTTTACCGTATCGTTGTCATTGTTCTTTTCGTGGTTGTATATATGTTAGTAAACGGAATACATACTTTATTTTTGGTGTTTGGTTGGCTTTTATTATTGATATTATTCCTAATATAGTTATTACAACCTGTTCACACATATACCACGGCGATAACTAAGCCCAATGGATGCAGCGCTGAATTCGCGCAATATCAACGCTGAATCGGTGCTTCGCTGCATACGACCCGGCGTTTTCCACCGCTCACAGACAAAGACACCGCTAACTCGTCGTTGTGTCAGCACCGACAGCGGCGCTAATGCAGCGCTAAATTTTGCTTATCTCGGCACAGAGATGCGTGTGTGCACCGGCCTTTAGTGGTAGGGTCATTAGAACACTATGCGATAATATTAGGCTTCCTTAGTATTTCTGTTATCGTGCTGGTTCACCTTGTTGTTTCATTCGTTATTGTTGCCGCTGATATTGCTGTTTTGATGTTATTTCTGTCGCTCCCTTTTCTATTTCACTTCAAGGCCGACAGGAGCCGATGCCGCGATCGGTCTGTGCCAATCAAGTAACTCTAAAAGTGCATCATCAAGGCACTCGTTGTCGTTGTTTTGTGATATCACCGGTTAAACCCAAAACACGCCTAAAAAGTGCAGGATGGACTCACATTCAGTGCGAGTTAATAGTTTAGACATGATAGCGCACGCACTGAAGAGACGACGACCGCCGTGGGAATGTACTTTTGAGGGTCTTTGATTTGCTCCACCGTAATCTCGCTCCGGCTGCAGTCGGACTTGAAGTGCAAGGGAGTACGGTTGTTTCCGGTAGGGAAACCTCTATTTACGCAATTCGCCCTCCCTCTAGACGGCTTCCTTGAAAGCCCGTACGAAGGTCGCGTCTCGGCGAGGACAATCTTGTTCGCCTCCTTGCAGGCGTCTCTGAACTGGAACGTGCTGGCTATCGGAAGGGCTGCCTCCTCACTGAACGATACCCTAACCGCCGAATTCACAAACCTCACTCAAATTGAGGGGCCCCTCCACTTCCTCGAGGAAGGCGTGAGGGCCGGCGTTGGCCAATCGCGACGGCGGATCCGTTATCGCGATTGGCCAGCGCCGGCCCTCGCGCCTTCCTCGAGGAAGTGGAGGGGCCCCTCAATTTGAGTGAGGTTTGTGAATTCGGCGGTAAGCCTTTGAAACTGCAGGGGGGTAAATCAAAGTTCACGAACTCCGGGTAGAACACTCGGAACAGAAGTCTGCAGGTGACGGAGAACTTCATGTCGAGAATGCCCTGCTCGATCGGTATGGCAACCCAGGATCTGGAACCAGGTGCGTACACCCGAGCGAACGCTTTGAAGGTTGCTTTCTTCACAACCCAGTGAACTGTGAAACAAACAGATATGTTTTTTCGTTGTTATTTTTTTTATCACCAATAAGCACAAAAATATGACGCTAGAGATGGCTGTAAGAGAGAAACGAAAGGAGAGGATGAGACGAGAGCCTGGGGTGACGTTAGAACGCCGAGTTGGAATCATTCGGGGTTAGACGCGTAGCCTTCTATATACTGACAAACCCTGGCAGACCGCCACGAGAAGCGGCCACCGAAATGGAAAAGGTGGAGCGGCAGAAAACGGATGAGAGAAGAGCCACATGACTGGCGCCCCGCTGCGGCGAGACGCCGAAACGCAGCGTCTCGCAGCTGCGCGGGACGCTGCGGCGAGACGCGAGGACCGGAAAGTGTGTTTCGGATCTTCACCGCTTCAAAAGCTGTGCGCCGACGTCCAGGTTCCCCCCAAAACACGGCTCTGGGTTCCCCGAGAAATGGCTGTTTGATGGTCTGTGCTACCAGATCCTTGCGCTACAAATCTGCGACTGGGCACTGTATGGCTCCGTCGTCGAACTGACAGGCTTTGCTAGTATAGAGGAGCCAATGGTAGATGGTATGCGGAGAGCAAGTCGTCTGCTTCCAGCGCAGGGAATCGCGGTGACGTCAGAAAGACGCCGAGCTCTGATTGGCTCCGATTGAAGGATGGTGGGTAGACTTCAAAGCAATCTGCCTCGAGGTCTCCCCACTATCGTTCATTCGGAACGAATGAGAGGTCGGCGTTCCGACGTCACCACAACCCCAGCAAAGGAAGGAGACGAACTTGCACTCATCATACAGCAGCACACTTTTTTGAAATAGTCGGGCGTTCGCCCGTCGATTAGGTTAGTGCACTTAAAACCCGATCTGGGGAAGAATAAAACGTCCGCAGATGCAAAGTCTCCACAGCAGCGCCATCGTAGTGGCGTGACGTCAGAGAAGTGAGTTGGCCAGAATTCAGTTGAAGTGTGACTATAGCCGAAGCTACGATTCTAGACAGCCCATCAGACAGCGCCAAAAAGAGTACACGTCACAGCGGTCCTACTTTAAGCGACGAAATCAATTACTCGCAATAAATGCGCCGCAATCCTGCGCTGCTCTTTGGTACGTGATTGGTTTATCCAGTGGTTAAGGACTCACAAAGACAACGAACGCCATGACGATGCTCCCTGTGGAACTGCTTCATTGTTATTGTAGGGATGCCGCAAATTGCCCTTTCGTTAGACCGGAAAGTTCGCCAAGTCTACCCGACTTGAGCTATCCGTGAAGGGCGCCCCAACGGCTATTCCCTTCCTCACCCGGGGCCGGGGGTCTCCGGACACACAAATCAACGCGGCCGCTCGGGGCACCGAAGGGCTGCTGTCAACAGTTGTCGCGCCATTTCATTTCAAAAGCCTTGGCCGCATACCGGGCTCGTGCGACTTTGTCGAGGACGGGCTACTGTCAGCGGCCGTTGCGCCATTTCCAAAGCCTTGGCCGCGTCCCGGTCTCGGGCGACTTCGTCGAGGTCCTTGCGTCGGGTCCCGGCGATTCCTGGCGTTGGCTGGGGCGGGGGGCCCCGGGCGCAGCTCGTGTGGACGCGCCGGCGGGGACCCGGGGCCGTGAAAGTCTCCGTGAAACGGCTTCCCCAGTCGCACAAATCCAGGGTCCGGCGCGCCTTTGGTATCCTTTGAGACCCCTGCCCACGCTCGGTGGCGAGGGAACGGTTTCCAGGTGGGCACGGGTCGGCGGTTCTCGCCGATGCCGGACCCGGGGCCGTGGAATTCTCCGTGGAGCGGCTGCCCCGGCCGCAGGGATGCGCTCGGCGCGCCTTTGGTGTCCTTGGAGACCTCTGCCCACGCTCGGTGACGAGGGAGCGGTTTCCGGGTAGGCACGGGTCGGTGGTTCTCGACGAGGCCGAGAGCCAGTCGATATTCTTATTTGGAATATAAACAGGTCAGGGCTTAGACTCTCGACCGCAGCACCCGATTTTGATGGCCCCCTTGGCAACAGCAATGGCCTCTGGTGCGATTGGTCGAGAGGGTGTCGGGGCCCATAACCAATGGGATTCGAATTAAACCCTCATTGGACAGGGCGGGTTTCGGCGCACTGTCTTAAGCCCTTACGGAGCGTGTGAGCGTCGAGTTTGCACGGGCTTGCGAGCCCCTGACTGTTCTCCTTCCGCGGTGCGCCGCGCTGCTTCTGTCGTATGCGACAGTCCCTGCTCTGCGGCTTAGCCGCCATCCTCACCGTGCGCGGGAGGACACTTGACGTCGAATCTTCCGTCTTTGTAACTGCTTAAAAACTAAGCCGTGCGTAGCAGTTAGTTGCAGTGTGTCGTTTTCTTTCGTGTAACTGTTTTTGAGTTGGAGTAAAGTTTATTGTTATCAGTTCTACTCAATACAACCTCGCCTCCACGTCTATTGACTCTCTGCCGTCAGCCACAAGAAGAAGAAGCAAGAAGTCTTCAACTCCAAGCAGCATCCGGACCACATCTTCCACAATCTCCCCTCCCTGTTTCCGACGGTAGCTTACGGAGCACCACCGAGGTCCGGAGGGAACAAAACAACCTGATCTTTACTGCTATATTCGATCACAGTGTCTTTGGCTGCGGTTAAACTGAAAGAGCAACTTCGGTCAATATTTTCGAATTTAGGATTATGACTGTTTTGAACGTAAGCAAATGAATTTCTAATTCACGGAAACAAGAGGAACGTGACAACTTGAATTTTAACGGTGTTGGAAGCGTTAGTTCGAGAGAGTAATGATTTCAAGTTTCGACCATGCTACGTACATGCGCCATCGAACTTGTTCTTTTCCAAGGCATTGCCGCCACGAGAGGGAACCGTAGAGGGCGGCACAAAAACATCTTACCGCTAATAGACCTACGGGTGGCTCTGACGAGATGCTGCTGCGGTAGCCCTTCTATTGGTACGGCGAACGCGCAGAGGCTTTACTGGACGCTAGTTTGCTATCTGCACACGCGCAGTGCCCACCCCAGGTGTGGGCAAACGAGGGCGTGTTTGTAAACAGTGCGTAGTACTACGCGGAGAAAAAGTTCGTCTGCCTCTTTCGTACGAGTTGCGGTGACGTCAGTACGACACCAAGCTCTGATTGGCTTTGATTGAAAGGATAGTGAATAGACCTCGACGCTAGCTGCCTTAAAGTCTACCCGCTATCCTTGCAATTGGAGCCAATCAAAACTCAACGTTCTGACGTTACCGCAACTACCGCTCAAGGAGCAGATAAACTTGCGCTCGGCATAGCCCTAGCGCCTACTCACTAGCCTCCCGACCAATCAGCGTTCGGCACTCTGACGTCACCACACCTTCTCGTCTCCTCATCTCCGCCCGTTCATCTCTGCATTGAAACTGAAACTCACCATTATGTTGCCATAATGGAATTCCCCTTCGAAGGTATGGTGGGTGGAATTCGCTTCCACCACCAGACTGGTGAGTCCCCTCAGCTCTCCCTGGGCGATCTCGAGCGTGAAACCGTTGGGGTGTTCCTTGGAGTCTAAACCTCTGGCGGAAGCGCTGTACGTGAGGAGCGGCTGAAAGAGAAAATCGTCGGCCACCACTCGAAGGAAGCAAGCGTACAGGGCGTCGTAACTGCTCTCAAGCAAATCTGCAGAACGGTTTCACAGTTCTTAAAGGGGCCCTGCAATCATATTTCAGCGTGTAACTTTTTTGCGGTTTCCACGTCTCTTGGGGTTTGGGCAAGCCAGCGGGCATGGAGAGAGTAACTAAATATCAGTGCGTCATATTTTAACCGGACGACGCGGAAACCTTCTCCACCGACAAGGGCGACCCGCGGTACCGAAAGCGCGCAAAATGTGACGTCTTTGGTCCTGGGCTTACTACTGGTCAGAGCCGCTAAAAGCTTCTTTTTAGTCGAAATGAAAAATATAAGTGGCGAGAACCGTTTTAAATATTTATAAAAGTAGTTTTTGTTCAGTATTTTAGATCAGAAAAGAAACAAATGCAGTTTATAAAGTACGGAAACAAGAAATAACCCGTCGAGATTCCCGCCACCAAGCGGTGGAAAAGGCGGCGCATACTAGAAAGAAGTAGTGGGATCAGGCGTCGACACGCAAAGGTCCAGGATGTACGCGGCGGCGCTGCGGTCGTTTACGGACTGGAGGATCCGACCGGCTCCGAGCGTTCCGAAGGCCTTCGGCGAGAAGCTTTGTCTTGCGGTTTTGCCGTTTCGCGGTATGGCAGCGCGAAGTGGCTCCCATTCTGAACTGATCTTTACCCCGTGTTTGCTGTCGTTTGTGGCCAATGAAGTGTCATGCCGAATTAGTCTTTAATCCCGCAGCAAATGCAATGAAAGCCGCTCTGGCTGCCCGCTGCATACAGCCTATTTAGCACATGCTTTAGTGGCGCCCTCTCGAGCCGACGACACGGAGTGCGGCAGCCGTGAACGCTCGCTAAGCTCACTACCCCTCCTCTAGTTCACGGCCACTCAAGCAACCAAGGACGTCATGAAGGAGGTTATTTTTTGCTTGTTTTTGTAATTTTAATTTGGCTATAACTTCTAAAATAAAGCGAATTTCGAGAAAAGAAAAGTTTCACTAAGTTACTACGTTCAGTGCGCTCAGGTTCTGTGCAAATTAAAAACCATTAAAAAAGTCCTTGCAGGGCCCCTTTAAAGGAGGATACACTACGATAGTCAATGATTCTTCTTAAAACTGGCCTAACACATGAATGGATGCATTTGAACTAGCAATTGACCAAAATTAAAGGCGCAAAATATTTTTTTTTGTGAGGTCATTTAATTTTTAATTTTGGTCTGAGAGGCTGAGAGGCTCACTGGTCACACTAAAACGTGATGTCAAATGCTGTAATATGGGTAGAGTACATCTTGCTCCATGGTGGTTAAAAAGGAATGATGGTGACATTTGAATGCATGGAATGATCGACGGGGAAAATAAGAAAAAACGCCAAAATACCGTTTTATTCGATTGAATGCTCGACATTCAAGTTATACAACATTTGACGTCATCTCTCTAATTATTGCTGAAAAACATCGAATGGCGTTATTCGAATAACTTTCGTTTGCCGTTTTTTTTCAGAAACTCTTTTTGTAGCGTGAGCTTCACTGGCCGAGGTTGAGCAGTTTCGCGTGGCTCGCATAATGAGCCGTGCTCCGTGCTGCGCAAGCGCGAGGAGCAGTGACGTCACACGGCGCACAGCTGGCGCGCCGGAGCCGCCGCCGCCGCGGGCTCCGCCACCACCGCGCGCGCCTCGCCGGTCTGCGCAAGCGCGAGGAGCAGTGATGTCACACGGCGCACAGCTGGCGCGCCGGAGCCGCCGCCGCCGCGGGCTCCGCCGCCACCGCGCGCGCTTCGTCGGTCTGCGCATTTCAGAGGAGTGACGTCATAGCCGCTGCAGACGCGCTGGCGCCGCCGTGTGCCCAGCTGTGCGCCTCCGTTGCGCAGTAGCCAAGTCTGACGCTGCACCGGAGCCGCATGATAGCGCCTCTCATTTTGTGCGCATAAGCTCAAGCTACGTATATCCTGGCATAGCCGAGCTAAGCCACCGCAATTTTTTTTTTATCTTAGACATAATAAATAGCGTGCCGGGAAAAGTAAACCCTCGGTATTCCGGAAATGTGTTTAGTTTAGATTGCTAAAAAAAAAACAACAACATGAGCCATTCCATTCTGTGAAGGTGGATGACCAGCGAAGTTGATTAGCAGAAAACACACACCCGCCTTGAGGAGCCGGAGGAAACTAGACACGCGCGACGGGACAGCCACCCGGTGGAAAGTCGAAACGCGTGACGGGACCGCCACCCCGGAAGAGCGGAAGGAAAGGGAATTAGGCACGCAAGCGCTTGGAACGACGACAACGAGAGTTCGTTGCGAGCGTAGACATGGCCGACGCGGGTCGCACAGCGGCAAATCTCTGAGAAAACTTTATTATCTACCTGCGAGTCTACTGAATCTTGAAGGTCTCGAAAATGGTGCCTATTGATTACTAATCTACTGAACTGAGCTATTGCTAAGTTACCCAAGCCTCAAGGAGAATGCAGGGAATGGTGTTCCAAGCGCCGCACGTGCCGGCGTCTGCAGGAGGAAAAGTTCTAAAGCAAAAGTCTGAAGCAAATTGCATCTGGCACGCGCTTTCGTCAACGCGTTATTTTGGTTACTTACTTAGCATCTTTTATACGGGAAAGGCGGGCGCGTGCGGCGCGTACGGCAGTGCGCGCGTAGAGTTTTTAGTCACTGCACACCAGAAACCCACGGAACCCTTGCCATAATCAGCGGCCCTGTAAAAATATTTGACCGCGGAGACCCCGCGAAATATCATAGTCACCGATTTGCCTAAATATTGGTTCATGAGATTAGGAGACAGACCTGAAGTATTACACCAAATTACAAGCCCCAATAACTTCCTTCGCGAAGTTCTAAAGCTTTCAATTTGATCTGGGATTCTAAAGGGTCCTACTTGCAAGATTGAAATTGTGTCGCAAGATTTGGGCATTTTGGGGCAAATGGTGTCAGTATAGTTTAAGTTCCCGTCTGGTTACAAGAAGTTTAACGGTGCAAAATGATTGCTGGCAAAGCAAAAGAAAAAGCATGCAAGAATGCCGTGTCTTTGTGACAAATGACGTCAGCTCATTTGAGATGCGGGAGCATTCGTATGTTGATTGTGGCATTAGGTTTATTTTTCGTTTTCTCGAGAAGATCTTAAATTTGGAAATAATAAATAGCTTGCGAGAAGAGTAAGACTTGGGTATTTTGTGAATCTGTTTAAGTTGTCCGAAAATTCATTTAAAATTAATCTCCGAAGGCATTTTAAGAATGAATATTTGCTACAAGAAATTGGTTTAACATATTAGAGACATATTTAAATTAGGAACCAAAATCCTAATGCACGGTGATTGCTTTTCGTGAAGTTTTGAAAGTCTCATGTTTGACCTGAGATGCCTGAGAGATTTAACTGGCGAAACTAAGAGCCTGACGTCAGTCGTGGTAATAGTGGGGAAGTATGGGGGCAGTGTAGCTTGTTAATGTTACCGTTTGGTTGATAGAAGTCTGATGGAGTGTAGTGAATACCGTGGAAGCTGAGGTAGGCGAAGCGAAAAGAAAATCCTCAAAATACAGTTTCTTGGGCTGCCTGCTCGATTTGAGAGTTATCAGGCACATAACTACCAGAATAGAACGCGCGGGAAAATTTAAAAGTTGATTTTGTCATAGCCTTAATAGTGTCGTTTTTTTCAATAGCTAATTTTAATTTAGACATATAAATAGCATACCGCAGAGAGCAACATCTGGGTATTCCGACAATAGATTTAGTTTGGGTAGCCCAAAAATCCACTAGATTTCTTCTTTAAAATTGACACCTAATATATAAATATTATTATACAATTTTATAATATAAAATAGCCGTTATTCTCGAGGTTTGGTAGCAAATCTCATAGGAGTTTCGCGTAGGTACGTCGTAACCGGCAAAATATAGCGGAACTAATTCCACGCTACAATTAGCGCGGAATCCCAAGGTCGTGACATTATAATGTCACAGTGTCAGTGACGCCACGGCCGACGAAGAAACCTTTTTCTGCTAAATTTTTTGATATATTTTTTTTCTTAATTAACCTGGAAGTTGTCTCTGCTAAGTATGCAGCGAGGAATTTCTCCACTAAATTTACCTTAAAATGTCTGTGTTACTTTTGGCGGGTGTTCGGTTGCACGTGACGTGATGCCACGTGTGGTCAGTGTCACGTGATGTTATGACCTAACGTGACGTCACAATATCATGTAAACATCGCCCGCTGAATTTATCCGGAAATAATTCCGCCAAGTTTAAACCCGGCAGTTTAACTGCGTGGAGGAGTGTGCTACGTCCCGGCTGTCGTCGCAAGCAAGGAACGGGCTATGTTTCTTGTTTTTTTTACCTATAAATAATGAGGTTACTTATTTATTTAATAACCTTCGTTTTAACATTTCACAAGAAAAAACAAATCGCTGCACATCCGAGCCGTTCGATAGTCGTCCAATGTGTTTAAATATTCCTTTTTTTCTAGAACAGTAGGTGATTGGAACATTTCGCCAACTGATGTAATCAAAGGGCTACAATTCAACAATTCGCCGATGCCTGTTTTTTACATGTAGACATGTGATGCGCTCGCACCATACCTTACAATTTACAGTTTATTGCATATGCTTCTTTGGGTTTTTTTTTATTGCTTCAAAATTCTCAAGGGTCATCCTTTGGTGTTTTATTTTATAATTCTGGTTCTGCTGTGATTGTATAGCGCTGGCTATTCGTTGATCGCTTCTCTCACTGTGACACTTCATTATGTGGTTTCTCGTGTGAAGATTAATGGTTGTAAAAATGTGTGCAGTGCCCCCCTGCGTGGGCCTGCCAATGACATGGAGTATATTGTAACTAAATAAATAAAATATATTTAATTATTTATTTGAGTAGCGACGTAACGTGCCACACTTGTGTTCCCTTCGACGTGCGGCGCGCGTTTAATAAGCAGGTTCTTATTCGGGGGTAAAAAAAAAATCTTTGTAAGTTCTTGATGTTAATAATATACCATATGCATAAAGAAACATCTTCTGTGTTTATGATAAATTATCAATATTTTGCCATATTGGAGGATTCTCCGTAGCCAACAGTTTCGCTCGAGAGACATATTGGTCGCTGCAAAGTGGGAGACGTATAGATCTAAATACGATAACGTACTGTAAGTACAGTCTCAGACCTTCACGCACCGTGAGTCCGATAAAGACCGTTTAGCTTCTTGGGTTTCTAAACTCGTCAAACTCAAAGTTGGAGACGAAAGTTCGCGGATCGCGCCCATTTGACGTCGGCGAAAAAAACGCGAACTCATCGTTGTGATACGAAAAAACCTCTTCTTCGTGGTTGCCATACCACTGAAGCGCGGTGTCCTTTAAAAAGGACACGACGTTGGCAAGCTTCAAAGGATCATCCCAGTGATGATGGAGGCTGACACAACCGTAATATTTGAACCAGTCGTTGGCATCCCCGTCAGATGCGCCCGAAAAGCCGGAAGGGTCCCGTTGACGCGCCTTGGGCGGTGGGTTGGGGGTGATAGCGGTTACCGGCAGGTTAGGCATGGGGTCAGAAGTCTTGTTCCACTGCGTAGCTTCAGAGTATATCAGAATGAAAGGTAAGGTACCGTTCGCTAATCTAAACCACTTGTAAGGGTCGTATATAAATATTTAATTATGTATGGGTTTTACAGTGAGGCTTGATGGATTGGCATTTCGTGGAAGCCCCCAGTCGAAAACCAAGACCCTCCTGAGCGCCCTGTTTGCAACCGTGCTCCTTTTCTTCCTTTTTTCCTTACAACAATGATTATATATCGCCGTGTAATGTTCAGTTGTTAATTATGACAGGGTGCTTTCTTTCTTAAAGCTTCTTGCCAGCGCACGCAATTGTGCATCCTTTGTATGTCATGTTTCAATAAAATGTGAGCCAATTTGCTATCGTTCTGACTGGTGAACTTGGCGTGAACTGGCCCAAATATTGTCCTTTTTTTAAATTGGCAAGTAGGTTAACTTATTGTAATCAAATTCTGTTTCTGTTTTTCGGAATAATTTTTACTTACCTGTACTGGGCCCCAAGATAGCACTTGGAAAAAAATAAATACTTGTCATTTTAATAACGTCAGCTAATACATAGTCACAGCATTAGGAATAACGCCAGTCCGCATCACCCCGTGAAACAGAAGTTAGCGTTGTGTACACAAACATCGCCAGTTGTCATCACCCTTCAAATTTTTATAAGAACAGGTGTGTGTTGTGGCGAGCTTTAGTTCAATCGCAATTCAGTCTAAGAGCTCTTTTTATATTATTCTGCTTAATGTGCCCACAAACAGCTCGAGGCCTTAATAGTGTGCTCATGGTAAAAATTAAAAAAAAAGTTAAAGTATGCTAATTGTGTACTTTGAGGTAACACATCGCAAAAATACTCAGTTCAAATTTTAATGACAATATGATGAGCATATACGTTTATTAATGCGAAAGCATTAACTGTCTCATGGAGCGAGGTGACGTCATCAGTTTGAAGCGCAAAACTGCACCTAGTTTCCGCGATCCCAATAGGAGCGATTGGCCTTCGGTTCCAATGGCTGGCGTGCGTCGTCGGTGCTCCCATTGGCCGCATGCGCCATGGCCTCCGAGATCCCGAAGCGCGCGCGCTTAGTACGCAGCAGACGACAAAGGGAGCGGACGAGCGGCTTGCATGCTTTCGCATTCACAACTCATAAGAAATGCTTAGGTGTACCTCGAGCTTTTTCTGTACACCTTAGTTTTGATGATTAGGCGAGCTCGCTAACCACATCGCTAAATTCGAAGTGTACTAAAAGTATTTATATAAGTATTTTAGATATTATAGTAAACATATATTACTTTGGCTTTACGTCTTATATTTTCTTCACTGAAGAGCGAAATTAGTATACATATTTTAATCGCCTTTTGTCAAGGATCGTTAAAGAACTAAAATTATTTTAATTGCACTGAAAAAGTTAATCTTCTGCTGTTGAGACCTAGCTTGCTGTATTCCTAAGCATGTCTACCACAGGCTGCCAGGCAGGCGTACGGCCTAGTTTTATATGAATACATTAAAGTTATTTTTTATAAGGATAACTTCCTCTACAGAGCACACCACGCCCTCAAAAGTTTGAGATTGTTAGTGTAGTTAGTGAACACTGCAGGAACATTTGTGCTGGGCATACAATCGCAAAGAGCTAAATTAAATTGAAAATAAAATGTATTTACGTATGAGGGGCCAAAAAAGTTTGGAACTATATTCCAGGATATTGTTTCTACAAGATATAATTTGCAAAATGAAAACTGTGCTTTTCTCTTTCAAAAGTGCACGTTGTAAGGAGCTAACGAACACCGAATCATAAATACTGATACATTTTGCTTAATTCGCACTGACGGAAAAAAACAGGGGCCCTTACCTCGGAGCCCACTCCTTCTTAGAGCGCAGCTCTTCGACGCCAGTTTGGGGGTTAAGTGGTATCGGCGTCGGCGTCGGTGTAACTGCGCGCGTTGCATTATGGGACGTTTCCCCGTTAAATTTAGCGGAAAATGTTTTCCGCTTAATTCAGCGGGGACATGTCCCCGCTAGATATAGCGGAACATATTTCCCCGCTAAATTTAGCGGGGAAACCGACGTCACGTGTCCTCAACATCAATTCACTTTCTTCGCTAAATTTAGCGGGGAAAATGACGTTACGACTCAGCGTGACGTCACCCATGAACAAATTCAGCGGGAGGAGGAGAGGAGGAGGAGCCGGAGGGAAGGAAAATGAGGAGGGGAGGAGGAGGAGGGAAGAGGTGGAGAATAAGAAGAGGAGGAATGTAGAAGGAGCAGGAGAGGAGGAGGGGAGGGTATGAAGGACGAAGGGCATACCCTCCCCTCCGTACTCTCCGCTCCTCCTCCTCAAGAGCTGCCCTTTATTTTCGCGTTACAGAGATTTGTAAACGTCTTTAATTTTTCACTACATTATTTGGAGCGAATAGCTACGCATTTAATCGCCCCGCAGGGGTCTTTTTTTGTTTTCCGCTCTCTTGGCCCGGGGGGAAAGGGGAGAGGCAAGTCCACTTTTCTAGACTGAGACAACCCTCGAAGTGTGGGACATAGGTCTGACCCTGATACCCCTAATTTCAAGGGAACAACTGCAGCCTCCCCCGCACATTTTGAACCCACTTCGGACACCCATGACTTCACAAACACCAAGTTGTGGTGTATTTT
Source organism: Ixodes persulcatus (assembly GCA_013358835.2). Classification (NCBI taxonomy): domain Eukaryota; kingdom Metazoa; phylum Arthropoda; class Arachnida; order Ixodida; family Ixodidae; genus Ixodes; species Ixodes persulcatus. The sequence continues at coordinate 702,457 of JABSTQ010009594.1, forward strand.
GCTAAGGCAAAAATGGTAGAAGGTTCGAAAAATATAAATGCTTGCGCAGTGATTAGGTACAGGGCCCCAACACGCTGCTAAATATACTATGCAACGAGCGATCTCAATTCAGGGCGGTCAGTTAGTTCCTACTATCAATTCAACACGTGTTATTTTTTGTAAAATATCGGAAAGGGGATACCGGGACATTTAAGTAAAAATCCTCTTACCTCTGAGGTGTAGCAATAGCAGTGCTAAGATGCATAGTCACCGTTCCTTAGAAGATGTCATGGCAGAAGAGCTCTCGAAAGTTGATGTGTCTTGCATTGACGGCAATCTACTGACAAGTAGTCAGCCATCATATCAATAATTTCCAACCTCACATAAAATTGCTGCTGTGGATCTTTGTGCCGATCTATATAAACAATAAGCTGGAGACAATAGAAACGACCAATTCAGGTGCGGCCTTTGTTCGGAGTCAGCTCTTGGAAATCATCGGCTCTTTGCACGTACAGCCGTAGAATTTAGTTCGCGGCAGAAGAAATCAAAAGTCTAAGCTTCGTATAAACCCAAGGATTTAATGCTTTCTAGTTGCGTTAAAATCAACCAGTACCTACTCCTCCAAATTAGTTTTGTCCATAAAACTGTGTTTTAGACATTTTGCTTGCCATATAATGTTTTTTTTATATATAATACGTAATGTAAGGGTGTGTTTCTGCAGTATCTGGACCCATTGCCCCGTAGCTATAAGAGCTCACTCATTTGATACTTTCGGCACCCCACGCTCCACAGTCCGTCTTTTCGCCAAATCACAGAACAAAGTAGAAGTTGTTTTATTGGAGGTTATTATTTATTTATTTTTTTGTTCTATGTAAGTATGGGTAGTAAACGAGTGATTGCTCGAATTAAAAATCAAGCACTCAAGCTATCACAAATGAGCCTAATTCTGAGTTCGGTATCAGTACAATATTTAAAGCATCTAGGACAATAATGCTTATCATACTTAAAGTATTACCAGTGTAGACCGCTGGCGCCGAAAACGATGCATGGAGTTTATAACAAGGATGCCTATATGTATCATGAGTTTAGTAGGCGTTGCTGCAATAGAGCATAATATACTTGAGATCGGTCAATGTATTGCGAAACAAGTCACACAATAAAAATGCGCACTAATTATGCCCAAATTATGCCCGTTCCCTAAAAGGCAAGATTAAAATACTGTTTCTGAAAAGTCGTATTACACGTGGAAGTTCTGGTAAGCCGCTTTCACGTGGAATCTCGCGGTCAGAGAAAAGAGCCGATTCTTTCCCATTTGTCTCCGAACAAAGACCGCACCTGGATTCGCCCCTGCCACTTTCTCCAGGTCATTGTTTAGATGCCTTGACGCAAATACTCCTAGCAGCACTATTATCGGAAGTTGAGAAGCGTGGATTTTATGACTGATTATTTGCTAGTAGTTTCTTTCTAAAGTAAAACGGATATTTTCTAGAAATCCTCAGTTATGAGATTTCGTAAGAAGCAGTGCTTATGGATCCTATCGTTACTAGTGCTGCACCTCACTGGTGAGATAGATTTTAACAAATTATATCGGTATTTGTTTTCCGTGATTTGAGAATGATTAAGCGAGAAAAAATAATTTAGTGAACCATACTGATCAGTTTTCTGCTAAGCGGAGTGTGCTTTGCGATCATCAAGAGATTGAGTAGGAAATTATAGTGAAGTGGATTCACTTAATGATATTCGCTTGTATTCTAAATATATTCAGAATCATTTTATGACAGCGTAGTTGGTAACTGCATTGGCAACGCCCTAAGAAGCTGTCATTTCTGTCAAAGTAAATGTTACCAAACACCGGTGGCTGGAGGAAGCTGCAATAGGGGGCAGAGGGGGGGGGGGGTTGCAGTTGTAACCCTTAGGATTAGGGGGTAAAGAACGCAGCCCTATGGCCCACAATTGGAGAGTTCTCCTAGCCAGTAAACGTACAATTGCCCCCTAAAAACACTGAAAAAAAAATAGCGCGAAACAACGAAGGATCAGTCAAAGAAAGTGGTTAGACAAAGCAATGACTGACAACTGGCTTTACTATAAAGGAAACAAACCAGCGTAATCTTACGCGGGTTTATGCGTTCTTTCTTACGTTACGTCCGTGCATTTCCTATGCTACCTATGCTACGCTAGTGCATTATCAGTTTCATTAAATTAAAATGTTATACATTGTACAGAGTGAAAAATTGGATGTTATTAGCAATGTGGTGAAATTTACGCGGGTTTATGTTTCCTTCAGAGTCAAACAAGTTGCAAGTCAGTGCTTGCTCTAACCAGTTTTTTTTTTTACTCGCCCCTCTGTTTTTGTTTTCGTTTTATTCAAGATGCATCTGCAACTAACACACGTGTGTAAACAAAGCAGCTTGGGCTAGTTGTTTTTGTATCTTACGACGTAACGGTGCATAAACGACTCACAAACAGGCACTCACTCGACTAAATACTCGAAAACATACACACACCGTTGAGTGTATATTTCTGCGTCTGTAATCGATTGAGTGCCTGTTTGTGAGACGTTTATGCGCTGTGAAGTCGGAAAAAATGTTTTGACTCTCCTAAAGACAGTTCTGCGGCTGTCTATACTCTTCTTCACTGCAAATACTGAAAATGTTGTTTGGCTGCTCACCGAATCTGACTGATTTTCGTCTTAAATTTAAAGTTGGTGAATGCATGATGCTTAAAAAGTTTGGTGAAGAAAACGGCTCACGTCTTATTGAAAGACCTTAGAAAAAATTTTAACATTTGGCAGACCGAGAATAAATATTTACGAGGGGAAGGAAGAGACTGTGGTAAGTAATGAACTGAACAATATAGTTTTGTTACAACCATTTGAGCGTAGGAGATACGTATTAAGGTCACCTATTTCGAACTATGACATATATATGGCGTTGGTTGTTTTTTCAAGAATAGCAAAAGGAAGAATCTACTTTCTAAAATTTAGTTTTGCTAAGAGAAGGTTTCACGCGGGCATTTGACAGTGGTCATAATTTCTGTTTTACTTCGTAGTTGAATTCTATAACACCCTAAAAAGCGAGTTGGATTGTTGAAATAACCATGACTTTGTAGATTTTGATCCAATGAGCCGATATTGTTTTGCAGGGAAATCCCCCGCAGAAGGTAACTCCGCCTCTTTTCTTCCGTTCTCGTGGCAATTGAACTATCCGGGGAACAACCGCCAAATACAAAACTGTGTTCCTGTATCTTAAAAATCAATGATAAAATATCCGTTTTACACAGTCTAAGAGATCTTGGGATTTCTGAGGCACTGTAAAGTACCGATGGTATAAAAATGGAAACTAAGGGAGAGGGGAAGATGACAGTGCGCGGGGAATTCAGAGCGCCGAGCTCTGCTTGGAATAATTTGCGTGATAGACGGAGAGCTTTAGCTGCCTTTGTTTCTACTCAGCGCTCGCACGCGTTGGCACGCGCTCAGAGAGTGAGTTCGAAGGATTTCAAACTCACCGTTCGTTATCGAACAGTGATAGCAACTTTACAACGCTAAGGATGATAGCCAAACCGGAAAGACAATGAGTGCCTAGGCGATGCACTTTTGGCACCGCTTGGTTTACTACATTTGATTGTTGCATGGGCTTCGTTATGACTCAGTATATCGCACCTTTCGTGCATAATTCTTCTTACCAAGGATCAAAACCCGTTGCAGATTTGCTCAAGAACTTCGGCTACCTGTACTCTCGCTTTGTTCGAGTGCTCGCTGATGATCGCCTCTTCCAGCCACTCTTCACTTACGAAACATCAGTCGAAGGTCATCCTACCGACGATTACCCCGACGGATTCACGCTCAAACTCTCCGAGGGAAACCTGTGGGGACTAAGCGACCTGGTGGTGAAAACAAATGTGAGCGAGCATACGTTTGACAATAACGCCTTGTATGGCTTCATGACGGTGAGTTTCGATTTCGATACGTTCCGCGGACGGCTGTGGTTTTTATTGTTGACGTACGGCAGTAGGTCGCAGATGGAAAAACATTTGGGCCAAAATATGCTTTTATTTGAAACGTTAGGACTTCAAGAAGCCCGGGCAAGCAAATACTGTAAATGACTTATTTTTTGCGGGCTCAACATTTTGCGATTTAGGTCAAGGCTGAAGCTTTGGAATAATTCGCGGGTTCTAATTTTCGCAACGCAGTGGGATCTCAATGTAGATTCCAATGTGTTTACATTTTACCGGAATATTTCGCGGGGCCTATTTTTTTGCGAAGTATAGGTGATCCGCAAAATTTGCGAAAATTATGTCCTCGCGAAAATTACGTCGTTTACAGTATATACCGAAGGCTGACCATCTTTGGCCAATGTCTGGGTATCGTGACCATAGTTCGCCAAACGAGTGCCAAAGTTATACTTCAATGCTGGTAGTTTGAATGTCATCTGGCATCTTTGGACCTAAATCGCTAAACGAGTGCCAGAGTTATGCTTCACTTCTGGTTCTGCTGGTTTCATGCGGCAACGCCTGACTTAAATTGCCGAACAAGTGCCAGATTTTTGGTATATTGGTGCCTTCTTCGGTCAATTCGTTCCATCGTTTGCTCAAGTGTAGCGCTTCGACAATTATGTCGCGAGCCAGAAAAAAGCCATAGATATACAAAAAGGTACTCTGGTACTCACACCTTTGGAGCAAAACTTTATTAAGTTCAATTTAAGCCCATAGCATCGCCAAAACATGCCAAGGTAGGCTTTCCTTTGGCGCGATACCTGGGTGTAAAGCGCCTCCGATTGGTGCCTCTTATACTGCCCAGTAAATCAAATGTGGTTCCGAGGTGGCCAAAAATGTTCTCAAAGAAGCCGGCGTCGTGAAATGCCCCGATCCTGGTGGTTGAGCGTAGATGTCCCGAAAAAAAAAGAGGAGACACGCGATCGTCCCTGTCGTCGGAGCGTCCCAACTACTGGAAGCCGAAGTTTCTGTGGGCTGTCAAGCAGAAGAGCGACCTGCATCAAATCAGGCGTCTGTCACATCTACCGCCAAAACTGACCGGGTCGCGGCCGGCGACAATTAATCATCGGGCGAGAATTTGGGGACCACTTTCTAGGGCGCGGTGAACACTCAAGTCGGAGACGGATTCTAGGCGCCATTGGTTAAGCAAGGAAGACCCACTGGCAAGTGCACGCCCAACTACCCAACTAGCACAGTTTATTGAGAAAACGTTTGAGTTTTATTAGAACATGTGGGGCACCTAAAACCCAAAAATCCAAATTATAACCAAACTTAATATTATCTTTTAGGTAATTGTATACCCCCCCCCCCCCCCCCCCCCCCCCAAATTGCCACAGAAGGGCCAGAGTTACGCTTCACTGCCTGGTTGCTTTATTTTCTCCTCTTATTGTTCGGTTTTCTGCTGGCAACTTTGGGTCTAGAGTGCTAAACAAGAGCCGGAATCGGGCTTCACTGCTGGTTGCTCGGTTGATACGTGATGTTTTTGTCTCGTGTCTGGCAGTTTAACAGTTATGCGACGAACAAAAATAAAGCCATTGAAACGCCATAGTGCTTTAGGATAAACTAGCGCCTTATAGCAAAGCCCTAATAGGCCCTACTTTGGCCGCTAGAAGTTTAGAACTTGAGACAACTTAGACGGTTCTCTAGGGCGCTGCCTTGGAGGAGCTCAAATTGACTCTAATAAGGTTTTGCTTTAAGGCGTTGCTATCGGAGTACTTTTTTGTGTCGTTTACTTTGCTTTTCTAATTACACCTTGTACACTCGCCCTTTCAGATATTATTTGTTTATTAGCAATGCGCTCTGTAATTTTTCTAGTCTTCTCCCTCATTAATACTTAGCGATAACGTGTGCATCGAAGTGCCTCCACATTTGCTCATAAGTCCGGAGCCGACCTTTTGGGCGAAGGATTCCCGCTCGTTGGAACGCGTCCGCTAGTTCTTACCACAGAGTTAATGTACGCTAGAGGTTCAGCTGGCCACTATAGTGTGCTGCTGCTAATTGATGCAGACAGTCACCAGTCGAAAACTGGCTTCTGGTAAGGCATTTCTAAACGCGGGTGCGTTTTTTCACTGCGCTTAACTACAAGCGCAAATAATACGAGTAATTATAACTTTGTAAATAGTGACGAATATTTCTCAGTCGGGTAAATGAAAATATTGCTCAGTTACCGTGTTTGTCTGTTAAATTCATGTCATTGAACACAGTGCTAATACAGCTTCGTACATGCATTTATGTGCACTGTCGCGCGCTCTTAGCGCGAATACGGCGTCGGCACTTTTCTCCGTGGTAGCTACAACAAGAACTACGCAGTAACATCGGATCAGTAACTCCCTGTGCGTGTAGATAATTAAAGTGAAGCCCAAATCAATATTGTCACGAATGAAGGCGACGAGAGGATGAACTGTGAAACGAAACTGAAAGTTTAATCGGCGAACTTGTGCCAAATAAAATAAAGAACGAGCGTCGGTTTGGAATAAGGAAGTATTGCTTTATTCTATCTGCACGCACATATGTGCGAAGATGCTTGTTTTGCTTTCAAATCACCACACGTGCGCTCTAAATTTTTAAAAATAGAAAGACACAAAAAGACAGGTCCCTGATAAGATCAGTGCGGCATAGAAAATAATAGAGACAGCCTTTGTATCCCGCGTACTTTAATCTTTACGTTATGAATGTTTTCACGCGCTAGTAACAATGCTGGACGGGGTCGTTTATATGAATTTGACTGGACTGGCATATTAGAAATATATAGGCGTCAGCGGAATGCTTGCGAACCTTGCACACACTCTGCATATTTTTTTTTCGGTTGTTATCATGCTTAGATTCGTCGCACGTGTTTGCACACGCGTCTGTGGAGCGCAGGTTTAGGCCTGAAATATAGCAAAGTTTCACATCGTTCAGTGATTTCGAAAAACGCTGTAACTAAAGCAATGAGACGTATACAATGTTAATAAAGGTTCGCACTCTTCGGTGCCACCTAAATAACTGAAGGGATTCATGTTATTTTCCGGCGAAGAGACGCAATGCACGCGCGGTCTCCCATATGAATGCACAGGAGCGCAGCAAAAGTACACTGGTTGTTGTATGCTTCAATCGCATACCAGAGGTCGCATAGACACTAGCGCCATTTGAAACTCTAGCGTACATTTTAATAACAGTGGTTACTCAACAAAAACAACAAACCCTTCCATGTATTTTTTTTCCTACTTCCTGAAGGCTAAGTACTTGTTCTAAAAACAATCTAGTGGATCTTCAAAAGCCATAGAAAAAGAATGCAGCCTTTGCTAGGACTAGCAGACGAGGTTCGTGTTCCGCGTTTCGAAGGATAGACTCTTCGCGAGGAGCGGACGACGCCCTCTATCGTTTTGAGTGGAGGACGACAGAGGGCAGAGACAAAGACAGCTAACCTTTTGCATCTGCCCAGTATCCTTCTAATCAGAACTCGGTGCTCCGACGTCCCTGCGCGTTTTCATCTCCTGCTCTTTTGTTTTTTTCTTTTCTCTCCCTACACGTCGTGCAAGTTCGTCTGCTCCGCACGTGGCTCGCACGTGTACTTAACTTACAGATCTGTCCACGGGCTTGTGCTTCCCGCAACCTCAACAAATGACGGCACGGGCTTGGTTAATACCGCCTAAAACAAAAAGGCCTGCACATTACATCCTTGTTCGTGGATACTCTACCCGCTCCAAATGGCAAACCCACTAAATATCGACGAGAGCAAGCCGCAAAGAAGCAGACACGTTCGTTTGGGCGTCGTCGCCTTCTATCATCCCGTTCGTTGTGTGATGCGGCAGGACGCACTGTCAAAGATCCTGATGCGAGGCTGGCAGCACTGCGTGAATCCACTGGTGATGACTTGGGGGGCAAGGGGGAGGGCACGGCTTGTCTTGTAGGTGGTAATGACATGGCTGCCTCGTTTCCTACGGGTCCTCTATGTTGCCCATTGATTGGCGCGCAGCCCCTTGCGTTTCGATGCACCGAAAACGAATCTTGGAACACTCGCTCGCCGTATTGATTGCACTCGCAACATAATTCTTCCGTTTTATTTTCGACAAAAAAAATGTATTTTCTTGTCCCACAGTTCATCTGCGCTTTTAAGAAAGGAACGTTCAAAGCGACCGCTCTGGTGTACGTTACTGGAGTGAGATCCCGGGTCGCTATACCAATCGAGCTGGACATTTTCAATGGGGAACACTCTGTTACCTACAGACTCCAGTACCACGTATTTAAGCCGGAGATTGTTGATTTTCCTTTACGCTCCCTGCGTTATTCTCCTTTTAGACTGGTGTACCATGAGACTCCGGATCTTCCGACAGCTAAAACGGACAAGTTTCCAGCGGCCTGCAACACGGCGATCACGGGTGTCCTCGAGGTCAAGAGACCTGTCATGCGGGCTTTCGGGGAAGCCGTTGAGAGGCAGGGCCCGTTGACTCCTCCTAGCTAGAGATGGGCCCATGGGAAACAACTCTACACCGCTTCACACTAACCTTGGGCGCAGCCGTCACAAGGAACAGCCAATCAAACAGGGCACAAAGTGGATCTTCATTGTGGTGGTCGTCTGTGTGTTTGCTACTACCTGAGCCCGTTAATCGCTCACGAAACTTCGGTTGAATATCGGTGTATAGAAAAAAAAAAGTATTGACACTGTTGAAATTGTTATGATTTGCAGCCTTCATGACTCAATTCGGTATTTTTAGGCCGGTCGTCTTAAGTCTTGGCTCGATAAACGCATAATATGCTTTTTTGAGATTGATGAATCAGGTCCTTGCCGAATCGGAGTCTTTCGCCTTGCCATGCCCAGATGACGTCTCCAATTCTTCGAACACGTAAGGAGACCACTTTCAACGTCTAGGATATGTGTTCTTCGAGCCTGCAAATCGCAGAACTGAAAGTGGAGCCAAAGAAGAGTAAATTCGGCTGCGGCGATTTATCCTATTGCCGCGCGCTCAGCTGGCCTAGCAGGCAGCGCACGCGTGGCCTAACGGTTATCGTACCTGCCTACCACGCGAAAAGCCAGGGTTCGATTCCTGGGAGCGACGTGTGTTTTTTATCCCTGAAACTTAGTGTTCTGGTAATTTCGAGAATCCTGGTGCTTGTTCGAGGTCCGAATGTTCTACGCATCGAACTTTCTGCGCCGATTATTCTAGAAGCCCACTCGTGTACATAAGGGGCTTCGCGTAGCGAGCCGGAGTTAGTTTCGCCCCAGCGTTCGACTCGGCTTTTACGCCGACTTCGACGCCCGTGACGCTCTGCTGTTATCTTCTGTTTCCTTTTTATTTTGGGCACAAGTTCACCCCATTAAACGTTTCATTTTCTTCAGTTATTCCTTGTTTGTCACATCGTCATTCGTGACAATATGTCGGCCACGTAGTTCGCCAACGAGTGAGACGTCCACGAAAACTTAAAGTTCAGGCTTTTTAAAAGTTCCCCTTGTCGCCAACAGAAAAGAGCATTTTATCGGATTCGTGAACTACTGCCAGTAGATTTTCTGTTTCTCAGAGAAGTCCAGTCCACTGACGGATGCACTTAATAAAACAAAGCCAGTTAGGATCGCGTGGGACGATCGAAAGACACGAGCGTCTCAAAATCGAGACTCTTAAGTTAGCCTGGATGACTCAGCCTGTATTTGCCACTCCCGACTACACAAAACCCTCCTTAGTGCAATTTAATGCAAGCAAAAAGGGGCTCGGTATCGTATCAAAGAAGATGAAAAGGAGGAAGAGCATCAAGTTTTGTATTTCAGGAGGAAGCTCACTTCGAGGTAACAAGCCTACAGCACTATAGAAAAGCATGTGCTTGTCTCTTTTGTGTCGAAGAAAAGCTTCGCTGCTACCTGATTTGTTCAGAGTTTATTTTAGTTACAAATCATCGACCTCTCACGTGGCATCAACAGCAGTCCCCCCAAAATCGTCGCTAAAGCTTGACCCTCCAAAAATATTCTTTTTAGGTTAGACATGAAAACAATCTTCATGCAAACGCGGGTTGTCTGGGCCGAGCGCACAAATCTGAATGCAGAGCGGTTTTATTTGTGTTCCAGTTCCTCTGCACATTTGTAAATACTTCGCATCTACTCCCGAAAAAATTGGGTATTAAATTTTAAAAAAAAGATTCTTTTATCGTTAAGCAACTATTTTCAAAATTTTATGAACTGGACAAGTGCGGGATGCTCTCGCTGATTAGAAATGCCGCTTTGGGCGCCTCTGCAGTTACCGGAGTGCTTGGTTGTGGTTAAGACGTCTCTTTACTCTTAGACGCACGATCGACCCTGGTGTGGTCAGATCGTTTTGACGCAGACGGTACGTGTGACAGCCGCTGCTCTTCCTAGATCCTGTCGATTCGGGTTGATGGTAACAAGGCACGGCATCGCTGCTCCACCTTCCGCTCTAGGGCAGCACGGTCGACTCGGCGAGGCAGTCAAGCAACTTCGAACTTTGCAGTGACGGTGTTGTTTTTGCGTGTTGATCTTCGAAGCCTCGAATGTACGAAAGCGAAAGTCATCGTCATTACGATCTTTCTTTGTTTTACGAGGTGGTCGTCTCCGCAAGCGGCAGGTTATGGTCGTGGAGGACATCGTCCGTTCTGCATTGATATTGAACGTTTGATGGCCTGCGTCAACCGAACCGGTGGTGGGAGTTTCGCTTTTTGCGCGGTTCGGCCTAAAATGAGGGAATTAATTTTTTCATGACGAAAATAATCCCTGGAGAAGGGGAACAAGAAGGACAAAGACAAACACAAATCTCCTAACACAGCTAGGTGACTGGTGCGCGACCGAAAAAATCTGCCTGGTTCGGGTACCGAACCCGGGATTATTTTCGTCATTCTTGTCCAGCTCGCTTGCACGTTTGCAGTTAATTGCATTAAAATCATAATTGTTTTATGTTGTTCGTGGCGCCTAACCTTTATCGCAACCGGGTGTGCTAGATATTTGCCTTGTCACGGGAGTGTAGAGCTCGTTCGGTGCTTATTTAGGCGGCTGCGATGAAAAGCAAAGGGATTTTGGGGGTCTGGACTCCGGAGAATAAACGCTACCCGAGTCACGACAACGTCTCCGAATCGTCGATTCCCCGCGGAAAGTAACGTGCCAGTCTCGCAAAACAATCGAACAAATTCGTAATTACTGAAAAAACACAATGCTCGTACACTTCCAACACCCAAGAAAAAACAGATCATGTTGCATTTCAAACCAAAGTCGCAGCTTGCGTCCTACGTAGAAGACGCAACTTGATATAAGACCGGAAGTTCAACGAAACTAAAAGAACACAAAAACTAAGTTCAGAAGAGAGGCCTTCTCAATTGCCTTCACAGAAGAGAGGCCTGACACCTCAGTAAGAAGGGCAAAAGATAAAAGAATGCGGTCATTGGACGGGCGGAAGTAGCGACAGGACCACCACCTCGGCAGCTCCTCTTCGCCCAGCCAAGGGTTTGAAGTCTAGATGACGGAGCAAACTATCACGAAATAGATACAGCAGGACCCCATTCCTCGTGTTCTTTGAAATAATGATTTGTAGAATTGCATTTTGTTATGCCTGTAATTGATCACTGCATGCAAGCACTGGCCATTGCTTAGAGGTCTCTAAAAAAACAAAACTGGCAAATACGGTTTCTTTTTCTTTGTTTTTGAACAAAACTGCGTATTTTCATGCGAAAAAGTGTGAACCAATTAAGCGTACGGCTTCGCAGTGCCTCTATGCGTCGAGAAACTGAGGTAGAGGAGGAGACGATAGAGGGCGGGGACTCGAGAACGCCGAGCTCTGGTTGGAAGGATTAGAGGGTTAAACCTAAAGCTAGCTGCCTTTGCCACCACTGCACACGTTGAACGCGTAAGAATGCGGAACGCCGTCGTACGGCGTTTGGCTTTCGCATTCGAAGGCGTTCCGTTAGGGCAATGGAAACAAAGGCAGCTAGCTTTAGCTCTACCCACTAATCCTTCCAACCAGAGCTCAGCGTTTTGACGTCACCTCCCGTTTCCTCCTCTCCCTTAGTTTCTCGGCGCATTAGTTGGCTGAACACCTAGAAAAGCTAAGCGCGGAATTTCCCCCCGTCACTAACGAAGGCCCCCGGAGACAGGAGATTGGTCAGGACTACGGCGTCCGCGTTCGGCGAGGAGTCGTGTTCTCGCTGATTGGGAACGGGTTCCAACCAAACGCCGACGCGGTGCTCGTCTCCAATCTCTGGCCTACGGTGGCCCTCGTTAGTGAGACAGGAGAATTCAGCACTTAGGCTTTCGTGTCTAGGAGGGGTTGGCTCGTGGCGGCGCTGCATTTTGAAACTAAAGGGAATATTCTAAATATTTTCTTGAAAAACGCGAACAATGAAAAGAACACAAATTTTAATTTTTCAGGGATTGTTGTAGTTATCTATGATTGAACAGTTTGTTGAGTATAAAAGAGCCAAGGACGTATAGGCTAACAAGAAACGCCATCATTGCGATGACGCGTTATCACGATCTATTGGTGGATCATTGGGCGCGTTCAGTAGCGGCTCCCTTAGCTCCGAACGGAGTCACTCGAGTAAGAGTCATCGGGGCGCCTACTGAACGGCAAAAAAGACCGCGGCTCCAAACCTGCTTCTACGCAATTTCCGCTTCCTCCCCTGTGCCAGACGGTCTCCGAATGAACTGGAAGCAGACGATGGCGAGCACGGTCGCTTTTATTTGACGTCGGTATTGAAGAAGTCTTGACGAGGTCGCTGAAGAAAAAGCGAGTGACTGTACACATCAGCGCTGCTGTTAGAAGCGATGCAACGCGATCGAGTCCTTCGCTTGGCGGTGCAAAGGCAGCTACTGTTGTAAAAACCGACAAAAAGTCGTCAGCACACGCAAAATATAGAGCTCGGCGAATCTACGCCGCCGGTTGCGATACTTTTATACGGCCATACGTTTGTTCTGCCCTTCGTTACGAACTTCCTATAAATGTAAGTTCGGCCGCACTCGGCGATCAAGGTTTCGTCGGCCGAAGCGAGCGTCAGCCAACGTGCACCCCGATTTAGCTACGCAAACAAAACATCAATCGGGTTCATGCTCTGCGTGGGTGTCCAACCGGCTACCGAATTCGCGTTCATACCTTGCCTTGCTCTGTTCAGCGCGGACAGGACTATCGTCGATATTCACCGAGTTTCCGTGCAACGGCGACCAAGACACGGCGTCAAATGAACGTTTACGTTGTTTATTAGCATATTCAAACCAAACAAAATATGATCCAATGCATTTTCCGAAAAGAGCCTTACCTGGAAAAGAAATTCGAACGCGTTATTCGTCTTACCTTGAGCACTTTTGATTAACAAAAGCGAACTAACCGCACACCCGCGACAGAACCGACGCAGCTTTTCTCGCCATTTTTTTTTTTTTTCTCTTTTAGCGCCGGAAATCGTCACCAGTGAGGAAATCACGTCATTTTTAGCTCCTTTGACTCTACGTGCACCGTCTCCGGACTCGGTGCTTCGGAGCTTGACTGCGAAGCCCCGGAGTTACGTGCACCGGACGTGACTTTTGGCCGTCCAGTGGACGGAGTCAGTGACTCCTTGACTCCGGGGCCGCTACTGAACGCGCCCATTGAGAGGTGGTTCGAAAACCTGGCACTCTCCCAGGTTGCCAGACTCCCGGCAGTGCTGACTAGATTGGTCCTCTTGTCAACGCCAGCGCTGCGCGTGGTCGCGTTCCGAGCTCTCCCATAGCGTAACGGTGAATTTTACTGACCAGTGGCGTAGTCAACTAAAGCAATTACGCTTAAAAAAGCGCAAGAGGAGGGTCGATTCACTTTGATTGGCTTAGAGAGTGAAAGCAGACGCAGAAAGAAGACGGACGCCGTGACGATGCACTTTTCGAGCTGCTTGATTGACAGAATGTATTCGAGCAAAGGGTCAACTGCGCTGAGACATGGTGCGGAACAAAATATAGAGCGAGAAGAATAACAGCAATACAATATTATATACAACGACAACGACAACAGCAGCAATAATAACAATATTACCCAAAAGAGTGCGATAACAGCAACCATTGGGAAACGAAATATCGTCATAATTTACAACGAAATAATAACACTATTCACTATATTAAGATTAACAGCAGTAGTAACCAAAAATAACGCAACAAAGATAAGCAATTATATTTACAATATGAGGTTGTAAGTACCAAGAACAGAATAATGGCATCCTAAAGTAAAAGCAACAAATACGATGGCAATAAAAGAAAACGACGAGAATATTAAAAGGAACCACACGAGTAACAAACACAATGCCGGTGCGGTAACATTTGATGAGGTTTTAACGCGCACCACTTTCAATCGGAATGATGGGCAATATGACACGTGGCAAAAGAATTGCGAATGCATAAAATACTTCTCGTATTTTTCGTCGACGCTCGACTACTCTAGGGGCATCATTTCTTTGAAATTCCTCCGCGACCACTAAGTTTTTCTACTAATACGCTGTTCCTACTACACCAGCCCCGTTCCTATGTAGTGGAGGTGGGGTGGAGGAGGAAGGGAAGTTTTAAAGCACCGCTCACCGCCCCCACTCCGCGCGGCACTACACTTTTGGTCTCGCGCGCTATGACGTCAAAAAGTTCCCACCGCCCCGCTGGCGACGCTCTCTTCAATGGCATTGCTACGACGCGGCAGATACGAGAAAGCAATGTCCGCGCAGGATTCTTGTGTAAAGCTAGATTGTGAAAACAATAATATTAACTATTATACAATTAGAAAAATGAAATAAGCACAGGACCTGATGGTTTTTGTTTCTCTAAAAGAGCAAAGGTTGTCCGGACTGGAAAAAGGATCCTTCAAAATTCCAGTTTCTACAATTGTTGCAATAGTTTGCCAGCGACTCAAAGCAAGTATTTAAAATTTAAATATCAAGATCGCAAATGTCTGCGACCTTTGATTTTCTTTTGTAAATTTAAGACAATTTCGGGCTTTGGCTGAATGGTACTTGTGTAACTTGTCTTGTTTATGTAAGATTTGGCATAGATATTTCGCTAAAGGAAAAACGTTTGAACGGACATGCAGGTAGGAATAATTACCGCAATTACACCTGATGTTCAAACGGAGGACAGATGCACGTCAAACGAAACTCACAAACACACACACAGATGCACACATGCTCACACATCCCCTTTTTATATGTTTGCATTTTTACGTTTCTTCCCACTCCTACAGTACATTAACTTTGGCTATGTTAATAAATTTATGGTGGTCTTACTAAGGTTTTATGAAATCAATTTGATTTACCAGAAACTTTGGCTTTGGGAATTTTACGCACGTTAACAATCATATTTGATATGTCTAGATATATAATATGAGGCAGCTATTTTTTACATGGTATTTTAAAATTGGTATGGCTCATGTGTGCTATCTCTGAGTCAGTGAGTATGCTTGGATGCCTGATGCACATGCAAGTAAAGCTTCTCGTTGTAATAGCCAAGGTACCTTGAGTCACTGTATTGAAGATACTGTCTGGTTTTGGAATGCTGTTATTCGAGTTCAAACGATGCTAAAGTTCAATCGAAGCAATATGGCTTCTTTTCGAGCTTGCGCGTTTAAGGTAAGGTGGAAGTTGAGCTCAAGTCAAGCGCTCCTAAATTCCGACATAAAATACATACAAATATAGTAAGGGATAAAGCCGAGAGGTAGCAGTAAAATTAATATGCATTTGATTTGTGTTATTATAGTATTACAACTTCTAACGGAACTGACTACTAATGCGAAAAGTACGCATCTAAAAGAAAAGAAAAAAAAAGAATTATTACTAAAGTGGACTCTACATAACGGCATATTGGGAAGATTATTACTCGCGATATAATAAAGGTTTTAATTACTTTAGAGTAATAAAAGTTTTAAATATTAAATAAAGTATATGTTTTTTTAGAAGCTTAGGAGGTCCTGGCAAAAGACGAAATACGTGCAGTTTACAAGTATATAAGGCACGTGCGGGATTTTACGGCGTGCGCTACAACTTTAAAGTGTTAAACCTTTATAGCTTTCGGCTTCCTAACAGAGCGCATTTTTGCCCCAGTTGTCCCGCTACCCTTGGAAAAAGCGAGAAACTATTTTTCGCCCCTCACGTAGGATTAAAGGAAGTATGATCCGAACTGGCAAAACGAAAATCTATGCTCTTCGAAGAAAACAAAAATTAAGTTTTGATATTTGGGTTGCCCTCCCACATGCTAAGATTGCCAACATTTCACGTTTATTGGACACTTTGGCCACGTAGGAGCAGGACCGCCTCCATTGATACGCGTGTTGATGGGATACCGTAACTTCGAAATGCGCCCGTTTTCTGAAGGCTGTAAAATGCTTCGCTTGACTTATATTTTTGTAAAGTGTGCTAATTTAGGGGTGCACGATTACACCCGGAAAGGTTATGATTGGCATCATATCTTCAAATTTGTAAGTTAAAAACTAGGCACTTGAAATTAATTATAATTTTAACTGTACTGATCGTTGTTAATTTTCTTAACTAGCCGCCTTGGCCCAAACCAATAATACATGCACATTTTTTTATGAGCTGAATACTTTATTGCAGTGGCGATTTGAACAGTGTATTAAGGAACACCCTGTACAAAGCAGAAGACTTGATGTCTACTATACATATATCGAGCTAAATAATTACTTGCCTAAAATAGGGCAATCGATAGTATCCTACTTCATCATCATGTCGAGTTAAAAATGCAACTACTTCTGGTTGAAGCAAGATATCTATTTCTATAAGCAAATACTGGATGACATATCTTACGTTTCCCTCGAACCATGAATGTTCGAATTTTTGAAACATGGATGTAGTTTTTATTGATTCCTACACTCTAAGAAACGACTGCGCGTCTACTTACCCGCAAAACACTCAAAGAGCCAATCTCTGCGATCTAGGAAATTAGCTCAGAGAATGATGAGGCGGAACACTTGTTTAGACCTCAAAATGAAGTCTGCGCTGTGGCATTACGCAATGCAAGCATGACGCTTTGCATTGCGCAATGCCACACCGCAAACTTTATTTTTAGGTCTAGACGTATATTCCGCCTTATAATTCGCTGAGCTGATTTCGTAGATCGCAGAGATTAGCTCTTTGAGTGTTTCGCGGGTGAGTAGACGCGCAGACATTTCTTAGAGTGTAGAGACTGTGATAATTATTGTCATACAAGTCGTATGTCAACCCATTTTCATGGCCTTCGCAAAACGGCAAAAGTACAGGTGCGCTGGGCAAAAAAGAAAGAGCAAAATATAGTTTTGCACTTGGGCTTGAATTCGATTGAACTAAATTTTCTGTTTCACATCATATACTGCAGCATGTAGAGTGCGGGAAAATAAAAAAAAGGAAAACACGCGTTCGCTTCATAGAGGTTCACATGGCCATGACAAGAGACTGTGCTAGGTATTGTAGAGAAACACGTTTATCAACACATTTTCATAGCCTTCGAAATAAGGCACAAGTACAAGCGCGATAAGAAAAAAATAGACAGCAAATACAAATTTTTAAATTTTTGCTTGAACTTTGAATTTAACTGTCTTACCTAATAGACAGCCAGATGTAGTTGGCGGTGAAGGAAAAAATCGCGCGTTCGCTTAATACTAGTTAACAGAGGTTTTTGTGGCCAGGAAAACTTTAATTACTTACTTTTTCTTAGCAACTTCTTTACAGAATTCTGCTGGATGTGACCCAAGCATATTCAGAGGAAGGTTACATGCAGGCTCCTCGGACGTTCAAGCACAATTACTGTTCAATATTTATTGGCAATCGTATGTGACAACATAACGTTCATCTCACAATGCACAGCAATACCTCCCGAAACAAAAATGTATCGACTAGACACAAATCGGCTAGGAAAAATTTCAACAAGC
The DNA here is from genome assembly GCA_013358835.2 of Ixodes persulcatus. Taxonomy (NCBI): domain Eukaryota; kingdom Metazoa; phylum Arthropoda; class Arachnida; order Ixodida; family Ixodidae; genus Ixodes; species Ixodes persulcatus. Next base: position 720,255 of record JABSTQ010009594.1, read on the forward strand.
GAGCAACTTCGCAAATTCTTTTCAAATATAAAGACAAATCAAGTTCATATATGTTGAAAAATAACCGAATGATATTTATTTATGTCGCAAGTTTGAAGTACATTAATATCCAAAGCTTGAAGCTGAGCACGCTAAAAAATGTCAGAACAACTTGTGCTGGTCTTTTATCTAGACAATGCTTCCCAAATCTTCAGAATTCCACAGAGCTTTGATAATGGTGGCCACTTCTCTCTCTTGGACTCTAAGTCGAAGACGTTCCAAATGCTGGGGCTTGAAAAGCGACTTCCAATCGCCCACAGTCGCTTTACGAACATGATTCGTGAAGCGTACCGTGCCAGAATCGTCGCGCACAAATTTTTTTAAAGCGTTCAGGTAAGGGTCGTCGTCATTTTTCTCTGAGGAACCCATACTGTCACCAGTCATGTCCATAAGTTTGGACATAAACCGGACACTGCTTTTTTCAACGACCATCTTGTAGAAACTATCGTCATCCTCTAATCGCTGCGCGTATTCTTCGCCGAGGAAGCGAGCGAGCCTCAATAATGTGTCTCGAATGTTCCCCTTAAGTTCCTCGTAAGTTACCAAGAAGACATTCGCGTCGTCCTTGTGCTCGTACCATGACTTCAGGTGGTCGAAGAAGTCGCCGCGGACGTTCTCGCCCGTCACAAAGAGCTCGAAGAAGTCGTCGAAGGTACCGTCTTGGAACTTGTACACCGGCATGGATTTAGTGTAATGATAGAAGGAAGTGCACACGTCCAGAGGGTTTCTGGTGACGTAAACGTACTTGGCGTTAGGGTTTATCGGCTGTTCCCAGTAAGGAAAGTGTGTCTTCATGAAGCGAGGTGGTACCATGCGCTTCACTGGTCCCGTGCCCAGTAACTCGAGGAACGGTGTCCTTCGGCCAAACTCTGCTAGGTTTTTGGCAGACTGTCCTCTGTGTAAGACAGAGCGCAGCGCACGATCAGTCCGTTTGTGTGCGTGGTAGTCATACACAGACAACTCAAATATGCCCCGGAATAATCTTCGTACTATGCGTCGAGAAACTGAGAAAGAGAGGAGGAGAAGAGAGTGCTCCAGGACGTCAGGACGCCAAGCTCTGGTTGGAATGATTAGTCTGTAGACCATAACGGGCGCTACTTTTTTCTCCGGTGCTAACGTCGGACGCAAACGCCGGCGTCCGGCGCTTGGCTTTCACATTCGAACTAGCTCTGCGAGTGCAGTGAAGACAAGGGGAGCTAGATTTGGGTCTCACATTAATTGTTCCCAGCAGAGCGCGGCGTTATGACTTCCCCACGAGCTCTCGTCTCCACCTCTCCCTCAGTCTCCCGACGAACAGTCTCCAAGAGTTTAAGATATACATGGCGCGGCGAGAACAATTCTATCGCCGGAAAACAAGGCACGACTGCAAGAAGTGGTAGCGATGGTGAATTGTGCCAAAATGTCGTCGGGATTAGGCCGCATCCGACACTCAGTTCAGCTCTGTCGTCGACCATTCCCTCTTACCTGTGAAGAATAAGTTGTATGATCTGTTGGAGCCAGTTGTTGCCGCATTTCGCGTGCGATACCAGGACAATATCGCCATCTTCAGGCATATAGCTGAGGGCTTGGCGGACATGTTCGGCCCTGTACGCCGTTGCATACTTGACGCCGTCAAAGTCTTGAGTGACCGGAATGCGCCTGGCTTGCATATCTAAAAAAGAAATGGACAAAAAACCTTACTTATCGATCTTCCTACGCTTTTCGCGAAGTTATGTTAGGATATTCATGGGTCTGGAATAGTCGTATCAGGTGCAGTAGATTCTCCTAGTTGTCCATTGTCCTGAAATCCGAATCACTCCCAGTCTTCGATATGAGGAAACCGCCTCAACATTCCTTTATTTATGTGTTTCTTCGTGGCCTTCAGGAAACACGAACATCTGATATACAATACATACAGTCACGGAGAGATTAAAGGGATACTGAACCGCAATTTCGAGCTCAGTATACAGGATTAGAGCGAGAGACGGGACGCTGCCGTACCCAAAAACCCCAACTCATACAGCGATATCTCTAACGTATGGTTGCATTATTTTTTAAAAAGAAATGCGCGATTGAACACGGCAGACGAGGCCTAAGAGATGTGACGTCACGATCCTTATTCCCTCTCCTCCTCGCTTCGTCCCTTCGAACTGGTGACCGAAGCGATGAGAAGAGAAGCGAGCCCGCGTCCCCTCATTCTCAACTGCTCCACGAGGATCGTGACGTTAGAGTCCTCGCTTGATCGCGCCCTTCTTAAAAAAAAAAAAAAAAAAAAAAAGAAGAAAAGCTTTTCGTTCGAGATTTTGTTGTATGAGTGATGGTTTGGAGTGTAGAGCGTCCCGTTCAACGCTTCTCCGGTCTCAGTTTGTGAAATCCAAATTTCGGTTCAGTATTCCTTTAAAGGGGCACTAAAAAGGTTTCTGCGATCGTCTGTTCTTGATCATAAGCGATCGTATTGGCCCTAAGCATCCTAAAAATTCAAAAATTACAATCACGCGACGCCGATTTTTAATTAAAAACGGGATGAAAGGTCCCACATCTTTGTGAGCCGATTTTTCCGCTCAGGAAAGGCGGGGTAGATACGCCAGCAGCGGTGTTAGCACGGTGACGACAGGCGCTTATCTGCTAATCGCGAGCCGCCTCTTAATCGCAAACCGCTTCACCCAGAGAGGCGCCTTGCGATTGGCCGACGGGCGCCCGTCGTCACCGCGCTGACACCGCTGCTGGGATGTGCACCGTGTCTGCTGAGCGGAAGGATCGGCTCAGAAAGGGGTGTTTACCGATCTTTCATCCCGTCTTTACTAAGAAATTCGGCGTCGAGCGATTGTCATTTTTTTAGATTTTTAGGATGCTCAGAACCCTTAAAATCAGTTGTGATCAACAACAGACAATCGCAGAATACTTTTTGGTGCCCCTTTAAGAAAGGCAAGGCGCAATGAGTCCCAATAATCTAATTATTTCTTCGAAGCAAACATATATACTCTAAAAACGCTTGTGCGTCTGCTTTCACGCACAACACTCGGAGAGCCAATCACCGCAACTTATGGAGGCAGCCTAGCGAATTACAATGCCGACACATATGATTAGACCAAAAAACGCAGTCTGAGTTGTGACATTAAGCAATGTAAAACGTCACGCTTGTATTGCTTCATGTCACAACTCAGACTGCGTTTTTTGGTCTAAACATATGTTCCGGCATCGTCATTCGCTGAGCTGCCTTCGTAAGTAGCGGTGATTGGCTCTGGGAGTGTTGTGCGCGAAAGTAGACGCATATAGTTTTTTTTTTTTTTTAGAGTGTAGAATTAGAGATAAGAACTCTATAAAACGAACCACCCAGCACCAAAAAAATGAGCTCAATAAGCCCCAACCTGCCTTCCGTGATCTGTCAGTGACAATTCTAGTGCGACAACCATTAGCGTGCCACACATTTCGGATTAACCATACTCGGTCTCACGTTAACTTGGCAAACAGCGAAGGCTGCCGTCCAAGTGAGCCAATCAGCGCGTCGAAGAGAGGCACGTGACTATACTCCATCGCATAAGTTGCACGCAGTGCTGTCGAAGCAGCGAGCGGGAGAGAGGGGCAAGCCCGCTTTTGTACAAACTTTGAGTGGCGGGTTAATCCTCTAGGGGGAGAAAATCGGCGTCTCGGACACACAAGAGGGTGTCCAGGCGTATAAGGGGGGAGTTGCTCCGTCCCTTCTTCTCCAACAGCTGGGGGTACGCTGTCGCCCACGTACCTTTGGTTAGGGCTACCACGTAGCGCTTCGGATTGAAGATGACTTTGCATTCGCTCTGTGCCAACCTACGGCGAGATGAGTTATATATTCTACTTACTTTTTTATCTCTAAAAGACAGAAGTGCACGTGCCGCAAAGCTTGGAATTCTAGTCGAAATAAAGCGGAGAATACTTCTCCGTAACTATTCACGCTTGGAGAAGGTTTCAGAGACGGCTGATTATTGCCGCAGTACCGACGCGATTCGTGGTTTACCGCCGCGTTTTTCTCGCTTAGTTTGATTTCACCAGATGTTAGGCAGGAAACGGGCCGTAATGCAAATGCTTCTTTTTTATTTTTTAAACCATCCTTAAAAAATAATAAAAAAAACGATATGACGATGACGATCGACATTGCGTCGATCGAGCGTCATATGGTGATCTGATATTGAAAGGACCTTGCGTTCATTTAGCCTTTATACGTTGTTGATAAATAAATGATTTCATCGTCGGCGTTTGGTTTCCCCCAAAATTTAGCGTGGAAACTGAACTGGTGCAGAGGTCAGTGACGTCAATTTTCCCGCTAAATTTGGCGGGGGACCTGAAGTTGTCTGTAGGTCTCATGAGAAGAGATGACGCGACGTCTATTTTCCCGCCAAATTGAACGGGGAAACTAAATTGGTGCATAGGTCATGTGACGTCAATATTTGCGCTAACTTTAGCGGGGGACCTGAATTTGTCTTGGCACCGTGATGTCACGCCACGTGACATCTATTTTCCCGCCAAATTTACCGGGGAAACTCAACTGGTGCATAGGTAAGGTGACGTAACATAAATTTTCCGCTAAATTTAGTGGGGAACCTGAAATTGTCTGTAGGTCCCGTAATTTCGCGTCATGTGACATTAGTTCTCTAGCCGAATTCAGCGGGGAATCTGTTTATTTTCGTTTCCGCCCACGCCGTCGCAAAACCGGGGAACGGGTCACTAACAGCTGCCGCCTGAAAAATTGCTGCGATGGAAAATTTTGTTCAGAAAGATAATAAAAAAAATATAGGAAGAGGTCAGACACCTCTATAGCCTCGAAACTCAGATAAAAAAGCACCTGCAAGTTTAAACATGGTAAAAAAAAAAGCCCGAGTTTGCGGGAAGAAACGACAAGTACACTACAATGTCTCAAACACAGCTGAACGATTTATTTTCCAAAAAGTGCGTGAATAGCAGTCTTGTAGGCGTCATCGAAAACAAGTAACCAAATACGCTACTCGTTACTTGCAAATGAGAAAGAACGCGTTACCGTCATCGATAAGAAGCAACGCAAGTTACTTTCGCCTTAGTTTTTTTTTTTTTTTTTTAATTCGGAATTACCACGTTTTGCTGTTTTGACGGATACAGGTACGCATACGCACCATGTTTCGAGAAACATTATATCTACGCAGAAACTGAACATGATTACATTATCAAGGTGGTTATTTCGGCCAGTCGGTTCATGGTCTTAAAAGGAATAAAAGCGCCGAAAAGAACGAGGACGAAGACGTCCTTGTCGTTTTCGACGCTTTTATACCTTTTAAGATTACTTTATCTTTTTTACGGTTTCACCTATCTAATTACTAAAAAAAACGCAAGAAAAAAACTAAATGCAATTCACAAAGCTTGGACCCAAAACACAAACAAAATTCAAACGTATCTTTTTTTTTTGGTTTTGGGAAGAAAAAATAATGAGTAATGTAGCTCCGTTACCCGTACTCGAAATGAGCAACGTTACCCGTTTCTGTCTTGAAAAAGTAACGCGTACGTCTTTACACGTTACCGAAAATAAGTTACGCGTTACCGCCAAACACTGGAATAGGCATCGGAAGTCAGCAAAAAAGAAAGACAAAAACACTCCTTCAACAACGGAACCCTAAGAGATCACCATAAAAACACATTCAGACGTCGGCGAAAAAAGGTACACCTACTCTCCAATCTTTACACTTCTTTCTAAGCGAACGCTACACCAATTCTACACCTCAACAACTTTGTTCGGATGCAAAAAACACAGAAGACTTCGTCATCTACCCTCCATGACCACTTCAACAACGTGCTTTCAAGGTCACTACATCTCAAACCCCAAGAAACCGTCGCACTTCAGCGCAAACACAAAACGAAAGCTTGTTGAACACCCCCGTGTGCTTGCATTGTTAAGAGGGCGCAGACCATCTCTTTTTTCGCCCGTTTCAAACTCAAGATGGCGCGCGGAATGTTACGTAGTTGATGCGTGATTCCTAGATGGCGCCAGTGTCGGGGGTGTGAAAGGCAGCAGGCCCGCGTCATCCGAGACGCTAAATAGATCCCCAGCGTGTCGTCGTGCGGAGGGATTTTCAAACTTACTCTCGGGCGAATGTCTCGATAGCGCGCGCCCTCGGCATATTCAGCTGTGACAACTGAAGGACATTGGTGATTCGCGCAGTTGCCGGGACCGTCAGCTGTACTGTGCGGTTGCGTAGAGGATGGAACTCGTATATGCTCGGAGGTAGGTTTCCAGGATCTCTGTCTCTGCTAGTGTGGAGCCATATTTTCCTTGTATCTAGTGCCACTTAGCAGATACCAAGATTATCGTGCAGTAAGTAACATGTCACCACTCAAGACTGTCGCGTGAGTATTAGGACGCTACCCGAAGGCTTTGCTGTTTACAGACTGATCGCACCCATCTGTGAGTGGGTGGCTGTAATGATTGCTGGTTTGCGCATAGGCTATGCCGCTTTGGAGTTGCGGGATAATTGTCGCATGATATTCCTGAAAAATAAAATAAAGAAAGTTCGGCCCCCTTTGTACGACGTTCCTTTCAATAGTCTGGATCGCTATCTCAATTGACGTACAATATCGCCGTTTCTGAAGCACACTTTGCGGCGAGCGATTGAGAATTTTGGTCAGCACTACACGATGAATGAAAATCTCGGGCAGAAACCTTAGTGTGTGTTGCTCTCCAAAATGTGTCCAAAGGGCGCAAAAAAATATAATTGGAAATTGTTTTAGTGGCGCGCGACCGTCGCTTGGTAAAATACCTGCGTTAGGCTCACCTTTCTAGTCTGATGATTTTTACCAATATGTTATCTGTTTCAACAGAGAACATGGTGGACTCTATTGACAACTTTAGGTGGGCTGAAACTACGGATTGTGTGGCCTTTAGATGACTTTGCTTCGTGTATGTGGGTATGTGAATAAATATATGTTCTCTTTTTTCGTACTTTGTGATGCAAGAATTGCTGGGGTCAAAAGATACGTCATGGCCACGTTGCGTGTGGCGGCGATTTGAACGCTGACCTCCCGATCCCATTCGCTGTGCACTGCATGTGTACGGATGGAGCGTTTCAAATTACATTTCTGATCGATATGATACATTCACTTTGCTACAGTGTCAATATTTTCTTTCTGATTTCAACCAGTTCGTCCTTGATCTCAGTCTACGTTGAAAATCGAGAGTGCAGTCGGACTTGGCGCCGTAACAACCGTAATCCGCAAAAAAAAATGTACGAGGAAAGAATAGGATGCGAGGGTCTACAGTTAAATTAATGAATGCACGAAGGATGTCGCTGGACGTTTGGACAAGTCAAACGTTGTGACATGTTCATATGAGGTTTAAAATACTGTAAAGGACTTTATTTTCGCGGGGATCTAATATTCGCGAATCGCTTACGATTCGCTGAAAAATAGGTGCCGCGAACAATCCCGGTAAAATGTAAACACATTGGAATCTATGTTAAGAATCCACCGTGTCGCGAAAACTAGAACATGCGAATTATTCCATAACTTCAGCTTCGACCTAAATCGCGAAATATCGAGCCTGCGAAAAATAAGTCGTTTACAGTAATACATATTATAGACAAAGATTCTGAACCTGCTGAAGGAAACCTTTCAGACCTCACGACGCTCCTGCAAAACTCCGAAGGCTCCCACCTTGTTTTTGGTAATTTTGACGAGCTCGGCGGTCCCTTTAAAGACAGATGGGAGAGAAAGTAGGACTTTGCGTTGACGGCTCCTACGGGAATTGCGATGGTCTAACTCGAACTAGACAAAGTAACCGAAGTCACATTTTTCTGTGACAGCATGGCAGCCTTCCAAATACATCACGGCTGAAGAACGTCGGTGGGATGCTAAATCCACAAGTCTCCCCCCCCCCCTTCCCCAGCTCTATTTATATAAAAACATAATTTACGGGACGCACCGCAAGGTCCTGAATCATCACTCTCCACTTTTGGGGTTTCTACTCTGCACTAACGTTCAAAATCGAGAAGGCAATTGTTCTTGTCGCCATAACGACCATAATTCGCAGAAAGAAATATGAACGAGGAAAGGATAAAATACGAGGTGCCCCGATGTTACAAAAGTAACGAAGGTGCAGTAGATATGATCGGATATTTTTGTGTTGCCGCAAGAGTGCGGACGCTTCTGCTTCGTCGGGGTTATTAGACGAGCTAGCTTTGCGGACCTACCAGGCCAGATGGGAGAGAAAGGTAGATTTTTGCGATGACTCGTACGAGCATCAGGTTGGTCTAACTGGGCACGGTAACACAAAATCGAGGGATGCGACACGTCACGGGAGTGCGGGCAGTGTGGCTTAAAAAACACTCTTGATCGCAAAGACAAAAAACGGTCCAGTTGAAGCACAATTAATTTTATCCTCTTTATTATCTATTTTTCCGTCCACCTCATACACGCAAAAGTAAAGAAGAAATCAGTGCTCATACAAATGCAACGGTTCAATGAGGGAGAAGAATCCAACATTTTCTGATATAGAGAACTGGACGTGTCTACTTTGAACGAAAGAAATGACCACAGACGTCTATTGAAAGAGTCAGTTCCGAAAGTAGAACGTATAGATGTAATAAATTAGCCCTCCCTGTGCATTGGCTTTGAGTGGGATAGATTTCCTTGACATCTAAATTGTAGGCTGGTTGTCCGGAACGGACCCAACCAACATGGCACAACCACTGAAACAATGGTTGTGTCGGGCGTTTTTTTTTTTTTATTTATGTTTTTATATAGGCGTGAAAGTTCTATACCATGGACGGTGGTCCTGAGTTTACGTGTTTTGTATGTTTACTGTCGGGCCGTTAACTCTATGTCGTAATATACGGCTTTGCCGTGTTTCGTTCTCCGAGTGACGTATGCTGTTCGACGAACACTCCTGCTTTCTCGATGCTCACTCTTTCTATTGCGTGGGGCGCAAGTTCACAGAATAAACCTTTATTTCAGTTCAGCATTTATGGCCTCTTCGCCTTCATCACAGACATTACTGCCGGAGGTGGGGAATACGAATAAACACGAATCTTCTAGATGTACGGAGAAGCATCTCTTGTCGGTCCTGCACGCAGCATTACTCTGGGGGCTCGTCCGGGATGGTGTGGAGGACGGCTGACCGACGCCCCTTGTGCCACCACTCCGGGAAAGACTACCATACCTGCCACCGATGCCTCTACCTACAACCGGGGCTACGTGGGTAGCCCCAGTTGTAGGTAGACCCAAACGACCCACGCCCACGCTGTGGAGAACGCCCACAAGCCGGTGAAGAGTACCTTCGTAGCTCGCCGTCTTCGATGCCAGTTTCGACCCGAGGATCTCGCTTACCGTCCCCATGACCCCCAGTCTCTCCTCTACGTAGGTCTCGTCGAGAAAGCCTTACCTCTTTGCCTCGCCGAGAAAAACTAAGCGCGGTAATTCAGAAGGTGGAATTGCCGTAGACTATAGAAGCGAACATCCTCCAAAAATGTCGGAGGGCTCACCCACTAACGACGAGATGCATCGCCACGACGGCTCTGGGACGGTCTCGAATAACCTCGACGTTACCCTGGGCGGCTACGACGTGATGGCACTCATGGAAACCGGCCCAGACTATTCTTTTCTGAGTGGGGAACTTTCTCGCCGCCTTCAAACGGTGATGACACTGTGGGATGGCCCTACAAGGTTAATGGCCGCATTGGGGACATGAACTTTTGAGTTGCTTCGCGAAGGATCCCAGCCACCAGGACGCCTCCAGCCGCGACCCGAAGTAGTGCAAGTCGTTCGTCTGAAGCCGTACTATGTTCGATAGAACTTAGGTCTAGTTACGGTTGAGACGACCCCGCATGTACTGATCGCTGTTATTTGGTTTAGCCGTGTGTTAACGTATTTAACGTTGCATCGGGGCGACGCAGTTTTAAAGGGAGAGTAATGCCAAGGACACGACCGACAAAGCACGCTTCTCCGAACATCTAGAAGATTCGTGTTCATACTCACCTCAAGTGTAAAAAGATAAGGGGGCCAGAATGACATTGCCTAGTCAGTCTCACCCTAGCTCAATACCAAACATTCTACATCGAATGTCCGAAAGACCGAGCGCAGTAGAGGAGCAGCCAAGACGACTCATTCACTCTCGTCGCTGCTCTCCCTCTAGCTACCTGTCACTACGACACTCGCAGTTGCCGCCTTTGAAGCACGCTGCTGCAGTCTCGACGCTCCTTGTTTACTTGATTTACGGCACAGGTTCGCCGATTATACTTTTCTTTCAGTTCATTATTCTTCGTCTCTTCGCCTTCATGCGTGACCATACGTAGACTGCAGCAACTGGCTCTCACAGGTGGATTGCGGGAAAGTAGACGCTTTACATTTTTTACAGAGTCCTGGGAAAGAAAGTTATCGAATGCGTGGGTGTCAGGTTCCTTGTAAAAAGAGATATTTAGCAGTTTAATTAAATAATACGGATGAACGCTTGAAATGTGTATGTTAGCTGTCACATTTCGAGTAGAGATGCTGTTGCTTTTCTTCAAAGTACTACTTAGCTGTTTTGTGAACTAACGCAACTAATGTTGGCTCGGTGCAGTTTTCTGCCAAGTTTGAGCCACGAGGAGGCTGATATTCCAACACGCTGGGCCGACTCGCGGCTTGGTGTCATGACGATGGGGTTGCGCTGCTGTCCCCACGGCGCATGATTAAATTCTCCACTTGACCCAAATCTGGTTTCTGCGCAAACGCAGTGCCCACACTTGGTGTGAGTAAACGTCCACTTGTTTGTAAAAGCCTGTCGCTTTAAACGAGAACAAAAAGCGGTGTAAATACCACGTGGAAGCAACGTCAGCCTCCGTATCCAGCTCGGAAAGTGAATCATCACGAGTCTTCTAGACAGCATTTCTGTATCTCAGGGGCATGTAGTCGTTTCAAAAGCGCGTGAAAATCTGCTGTCTCCTCATTCACCAAGCCTTCCGGTGGTTTCTTTTTAACGCGAAACGTTGTTTGGCAAGTTGCTCCGGATTTCGTGAGCCGCATTTCATCATGTTGCATTTCGTGAAGCCGTGGCCTGTGATATCACATGACGTCAGAGTTTCCCGCTAAATTTAGCGGAAAAATTCACGTCACGCTACCTCAACATTATTTTAGTTTCCCCGCTATATTAACGGGAGATTTACGTCAAATTACTTCGTGTCACGTGAACTGCACACATTTAGCAGGAAAATTGACGTCACATGACCTCAACACCAATTAGGTTTCCACGCTAAATTTAGCAGGGAAAGCGATGTCACATGGATTCACGTCAATGTTTCTCCGCTATATTTAGCCATAAAATTGACGACGGGTGGCCTCAAGAGCAGTTCAGTTCTCACATTAAATTTAGCGGGGGAAATTATATCACATGTTGTCCCATTGTGATGCAACATTGTTTCACGCGTCCAACAGAATCGCCTAGCAATGTTCCATACATTTTTTTTTTTTTGAATGCTGAAATATTGGACAGCCTCACCTGTCCACTGAATAGCGCAGATGAGATCTTTGTTGTTCGGGTTCTAGCGACAGCTATGGTGCACTTCAAGGACTGGCAACGTTTTATTTGAAATGCACCTGTTAAAGAGAATATTTCAGGAGTTGATTGTAAACCTCTGGTTATGCATTTGTTCATTATCACTTTGCACACTCTACATCAGTTCCACTGTGCTCGACGACGTTATACAGAAAGAATAATTTTTTTTTTATTTGAAGTGAAACAAGTTTGTGACCATACCAAACAGAAAAGCGGAACATCGCTGTAGACAGAGGTATTTGTCCATTGTGCCTTCGAAAAACTCTGGAGCGACACCTTTCACACTGAGCGATTGGGAAAGCCAATCGCTGAAAATTACAGAAATTCGCTCAGCGATTGAGAGGCTGAAATTATTTTTAGACTTCAAAGGTGCTAGTACACATCAAAATAAAATATGATATAGCTATACTGCTAGAACCGCTGGAATGTTCCTATATGTTTGCTTTATTTGTTTTGTAAATGGCACAATAGTTTCATAAATGAATAGTTTGATATGCCGGACCCTCCGATCCACCTCATTCGGAAAGGCTGCAATGTTTGATGTGTCGATGAAGTACATCGTTCACCATCGTTCGCGGTGCACCGTTCCCTTGCTCGAACTCAAAGACCATAATCTCTCTGCTTCTTTTTTTAATTAAAAAAATGAAAGACGTTTACGATTCTCTGTAATGCGAAGTTAGAGCGCAGCATTTAGGGAGGAGGAGGGGAGGATACGGAAAAAAGGGAATGCCCTTCCCCCCCCTCCGTAACGTCCCCTTTTCCTCTCCTCCTTCCCTCCCACTCAGCGGGAACGTTTTGCTAAATTTCCCTAGAAATTTAGCTCGAAATTTAACGAAACTTTTTGCGCTAAATGTAGAGAGAAATTGAGCGAAAATTTTCCTGCTAAGCATCGAAAAGTTTTCTGTTTTCCCGCTATATCTATCGAAAAAACTATGACGTCCCAAAATGCAACGCGCGTGGTTACGCAGACGCCAACGCCGACGCCGACGCCGACGCCGACGCCGACGCCGACGCCGACGCCGACGCCGACGCCGACGCCGACGCCGACGCCGACACCCACGCCGACGCCGACGCCGCTCAACCCGGAAAGGGGCCCCTAACAGCTGTACTCTAAAAAGGGCGCACAGTCAAAACAACGTTTCAGAATTCGCTGATATTCAATCGTGGATCTATACACTAATGGGCTTGCCGTGGGCGTCAGCTCATACCCGAAGCCCGCAGTTTACAAAAAGGGTGTGGTCATTTTCGCTTGCCTATTTTGCCCGCCGAGTATTGATTGTGAAGAAACGATGGACTCATTCTGCATCAAGTACCATACCCACTTGGCCTTCATTAGATAAGGATGAAGGCCGAGATCTGCTGAACAGATGCAATTTATCATAGATTCTTGCAAAAACGGGTACAAATTTGAGGTAATGCGCAGGATGGTTACGCACACCTTCAGTCCTTTAGAAGTGAGACGTCAGCTTACGGTTCTTAGTGCCTCTTTATTCAACTCAAGCTAGTTCGCCAGCGTTTGCTTGTCCTGTTTTGTTTCCAAAGCAAAAAGCGGCGTTTCAACACAGGGTAACCAAATTGCAATTTAATAAATCTAGGGAGGCTGCATAAAGAAGTGGCAGCATTTTTGCTACCAATCTTGGAACGACAATGACACTCGCCAAGATACTACTCCTCGCTCTGCTGGCGCAAGGTCTACTTTCGGGATCTGAGATGTGCCCCTACTGGAAAGAGATTGTGCGCTCTCCAGGATTTGCGGAATACGTGCTCCAAGTGACCAAGATGACTGACCTGCACGTTGGACTGCCACCTGAGTTTCAAGAAGAGGACACTCGACTCTTCGCTGGATTCTTGAAGGCAACACCGATTACTGTGAGAATCTTTACGCACGAAGGGGGCCTCTGTAATAAGAAGATTTGTGTACTCCCCAGCACGGAGCTCCACGCTGTACTGCTTGTCGTGTGCAGAAAAACCGTGTGGATGGAAATCACCCTCAGGAAATTCAGAGCGTACTATCTGTACCTGTACGTATATTGTGCAAGCTCGAGTACACACATCACTGTCGTAACTAAGTTGACCAAAAGGAGGTATACCGAGTTCGCCGCACTGAGTGGCGGCGATGTCTATAATGTCACCGTTCGCAACCAACACGTCCTGCTTGAAAGGTATGGGGAAGTGACCTGTCTTAACTGTGCACCCGACCTTCAAAACGGCCATCAATTCAAACCCGTACGCAACCTTCCTTTAAAGGGGAATTTGATAAAACTTAGATGCGAATATCCCTATTTTTGCAAATCCCCTAGCATTAAGGTACTCGAGAGTATTATTCTCCATAAGAACGCGTCTTTTAAACTGAGACCGTTCTCGAATAACATTAGGTATTTAATGGCCCTTGCGAAGTGTAATCGAGATCCAAAATCTATACTTTACTTCAACTGGGTTTTCACGCACCATTCGTTTTTCCCTTACTTATCTCCTGTACAGCAGTACGAAAGCTTAGGGTACGAATACTATGCCAAAGCTCCGGATCCGCTCTTAAAAGAGGTGGTGCTTTTATTACCATTAAGCACCTATGTTTGGATCGCGGTTGTGGCCTCTTTTGTTGTTTGTCTTCTAACTTGTATTTTGATCTACAAGGTTCTACACGTAAAAACCAAAGTGTTTTCGTTTGTGTCCGTTCTTTTTTTGTTAAGTTTACTGCAACGAAGTTACCCAGTACCGCTTCATATTACGCAGCTCACCTCCTCTAGAATAATATTTGCCGTGTGGTTTTTGACAGTCACAATCATTTCAACAGGATATACGGGAGTCCTAACATCTCTGCTAGCCAATGTACCGATGAGCGGTACACTGCCTGAGTTTACATCTAACTCAACTCCCATCTCGCAAGGTTTCCGCCTTTGCACACTGACGTATCCCCTAGATGAAGCGGTACCGTTCCCGGGTAGCTCTGGCCATAAGTTTGGAGCACAGTGTATGAACCCCTCCGGCCAAATTGATATCGGTAATGACGGAAAAGATGTCTTCAGAATATTCGGTTCCGGCTTTTCTAAACCGGACAAACTTAAAAACGAACTGAACAGCAAAGGCTATATTAGAACCAGCAGCGACTTTTCAGGCATCGTGATCGGACCCCAGATGAAGAGAACTTCCCCGTACCGCGCACAACTGAGAAAAATTGTCGGCAGAGCGTTTGAAGCTGGCCTGTTTTTGCGCGCATCCCAAATGTCAGAGTTCAACCGTACCCGACAACGCGTCTCCCAAATGGAGAGTGATCCGTTAAGAGTGCAACTACTCAGATTGCAGGACCTTCGTCCATGCTTCGTTATACTGGGTGTAGGGCTTTTCCTATGTGGCTTGGCGCTTTTTTTCGAATTCATTGTGTAGTGGGTTGTCACTCAAGTCGCTCTCACTCTGATTATACATCAGGCATCAGACTCAGTGTTTACTGCAGACGTGATGATGTAATGATGTGCGGACAGACCTCGAGCACGTTTGAACCTTGTGCGATTCCCAAGTATGCATCTTTTGAACACGTCTGCACTCCGTTATTGTAGACTAAAGCCGGGGACACACTGCTCATGCATCGTATTGTCGCGAAGAAAATACTAGGTGTCTTCTTCTCCATTGATGAAACAATACTGATGTTAACAAACAACTGTTTATTTAAGGAATAGGATATAAAATCTTTTACAACAGATATGGGCAATTCGTCAGTAAATGTTGGGGGAATACTCCTAACCTCTTGCGACTTCCCCTGCCGTCCTCCTCGACCACACACACCCTCAGCGGGGGCCCCGACCACAGCCAAACTCGACAAACAAGGTTCCACACAAAGGCGGGCGAGCCGAACTCCTCCACAGCCGTAAGGGGTCCCAAGTTTGCGAGTTAGCGGGCGGACGACTCCACAGCCGAAGGGGGGTCGGACGTGCAGGTTGCTCACCAGAGGCAGGATGATCTTCACGGCATGGTATCCGGGGGCCAAGTCCTCTTGGCGGCTGCTTATATTGAGTTCAGCAGAATTCTGGGGTCCTCCAGTCTACCAATCAGAAAGCTTTGGAAGGACCAATCAAGAGGGGTTTTCTTAGCACCAATGAAAAGGGTCGGAGCTCAAAGCAAATACGAACATTCCAAAAACAAGCGCATACACAAGACAGAACACATTCCAAACGAGGCTCACAAGAGCAGTCATAAACAATTGAAAGCACATTCGTACGTAGACAGAGAGGTTATACACACACAGAGCAAAACCACCTCCGAAGTAGAGATCCCAAAAGCAGACATGCACAAGACAAAACGTTTCCAACGCGGGGTTCTGTAAACTAAGTGTAGCGTTACAGCGTTCACGTTCGCCCCCATTTGGGGCCCCCCGACCCCGGTGGAATCCAACAGCCGTCCCGTGGAGAAGGAAAGAACTCTCGAAGAAGGCAAAAACATAAAGTGAAGCTAGACTAAACACTCGCGGGAGCAAAACTTCGCAACAGTATAAATAACAATCTGCGTACACGAGTCACCAGAAAATCCTTGGTTGGAAACTCCGCGTGGCAAGTTTCTTCTTGAACACATTGCCATGCGGAATTTGAAACACTAATTTTGAGGCGACTCGCGTTCAATTTTGAATGCAGTTTGTCGTTTGTGTGATGTATAAGCAACGTGACACCAGATTAATGTTACATACAAGCAAGACGCGCGACTCAGACAGTGCCTGTGGTTTGTAAGATGCACGGGCTTTGTGACTGCGGTTGAAAAGATTAAAGTTCCTAGGTAAGAGTATCCTACAAGTAGAGACATTCTTTAATGCGGCGGCTGCGTTACGGTGCAGGTTTTAAGAAGCGAATGGCCGCGCACAGCAGAGGTTTCAACTGAATGCCGCCATTTGCTTCCAGCGGAATGTGCTTTCTCATTTGTATTGGTTGTTGTTTCTTGTAAAACAAGTATGAAGGGACTTTAGAAAATATCCCTGGCACTTCATCGAAATTCTCGGATTATACTGACACGCGCTCGGAACGCCGACTGCTCTAAAGTAAAGCCACGTATTTTGCATCCGAGAGTTTCTTTCACAGACGTGATGCTCCCTTTCCACATAGTGTATGAGTGCTTAATTACTGAGAGTCTCTACTTTTCTTCTACTTTACAGATTTGTTAAAAAACCCATGAAAGCTGGACTTATTATGTCTGCGCCGGTGAGTAGTACGGAAGGAGGGCATGACATAGGAGAGTAATCATCACGATTAGTCGGATACACAACTAAATTGTGTTGGTTAACTTTTTTTACTTTTGTCTAATAAATATAGGGTTCCAATTGGCAACTCGCAGACCTTCCTCCAAAAGTTAGTATATGAATAATTTTAGAATGGTTTGGGCTCGTGGGAATCGGGTTGGTGAGTCAAAAGTACCTAGGGTGCAACCTGTGCAAGGCTAGAGGTTCCATAATGCAAACCCAGCGGTTTTTCCGCTTCTTATCATGCCTGTCTTTGCAGAGGCAGAATGACGCCCGTTGCACGAGTAGTCACTTGCGGCCACCATCGCACTTCTCACGCTTCTCAAATTTGTCCAAATTCTACTTATTCCGTGGTTCCCATGACGCTCAGCAAGTTTTTATTTTTTTTACGCTAAGCAAGTTTAAATTAAACTTATAATTAACTAATTTTGCGTAATTACCTTACAGATCATTATGATCATTTCTTTATATCATGTACCCCAGGGCGCATAACTCAACTCTGCAGACCGGATTATAGTAGCATTCATGGCCTTTTTTAAAAATAAATCTTGAGATCCTAAACAAACAACTGCATGTAAGGACCGAGTTTAGAATTTATAAATTAGCGATATAATTTATTGAGCCATAAATACTTGACATCGGGTGCGTCCGTTCGCCAGCGGCGCGATAGCGTTGTCGTTCATTCGTTGAACTCTGAGGAGAGTGACTGCACATGTGCCGAGAAAAGGGTCGCCATGATTGGGGAGATATTTTTCAATATGCCGGGTGACGTGACCGCAAGCCATAGAAAGTAGGCAGTGGGGTGATTTGTAGTGGGTGATGTAAGCACATAAATGCGTGTATCAGGACCGCGTATGCTTGATCTTCACAGTGCCTCTGTTGAGAAGATCTCTGGATCCCGATGAATAATTTGCGCTAAAACAGGCGCTAAGGCAAACAGAAACAGTAAAATTTAACGGACGTTTCACGGGCGCGCTCTAAAATCCAGAAGAATTGCGTGAATAAAAAGCTACATTTTATGTGCGATAACGGGGAATGCATCGGCAGTGATCCGAGGTATCATTTGGGCCAGAAACCTAAACATAGAAATTCTGCGATGCAAAAACAAAAGATATGTTTTACTAGCAGGCGCAGAGAAAGTAGAGTTTTAAAATAGTATAATGTGTTTACTAACACGCACGTCCCGTTTATGTCGCACATCCTAAAAAAGAAGAAAATAGTTGTCACAAAAAGCACCTGCTCATGTAGTTTGGCTTTTTCTTAAAGATCATTTCCCGCATTATCATTAGATAGCCGCGTTGACTTCAATTGCTTTCACAATAAATTGAGTGCTTGTAGTCGGGCTGTGTGGTAAGAGAGCTACACATTGTATTTCTGGTATTTACGTGTTCTGCCGATAGCTCACGTGTTCCCTTCAACTAACGCGAGCCTTTTGCACGCATACAATACTCAATATCCAAGGTTCAATTATCCCAAACGGCGCAAGTAGATAAGGGAATCAGAAAATTATTCTCTGTTGCCTAGTGAAAAAACAATTCTATGAGAAATTTCTTTTGTCCTATAAACAGATATGAATCATACAAGATATATAAGAACCATATAATAAATATATAAGAACAATATAATATGTATAAGAACATATAATAATTCCTTATAAAGAACTACTCACATGTTTCTTATGTGGTCCTTATATGTTCTTAAATATATTGTATGATTCATATGTGTTTATTGGACACAGAAATTTCTCATAAAAATGAGATTTTGCAATAGGGTTAAGCTTGCGTTTGTACAAACGCAGATGTTTTTAAGTGTTACAGGCTCGCTGGTGTTTCACAAAGGGTTCATAAGTAATGAAAAAAAAAAAAAAAACGCCACACCAAACGCGCCAGGTTTATTTTTTTTTGTTGGATACGTTTTGTCTGAACTGTTTGCAATACAAGAGTGATTAAACATACGAGTTGTAATCTGGAGCAGGTTAACCAGTATAAGTAATTTGTTTACCGTCCTGGTGCAGTCAGTTGTATTTAGGAAGAATAATTGAGTGTTATGTGCAGTTTTCAAGCTTTGATGTTTGTTCCTTATATTGGTGGAAGTGTTCATTATATTCAAGGAACTCTAGTACCTTCTGAAGGATGATTTGAAGTGTTCAAATAAATGTGTGTTGCTTCTGTGTAGATGTTGTGTGTCTTTATATACATTCCCCCCAAAACAAGTACAGGATGACGGATAAGCTTCGCCTTTGAGAGGGGAACGCGATTGATTATCATTTAAATCTCCTCTCACTTTGAAACTGTACACGCTTGTCTGCGTGGCTTAGTCGGCAGAGTGTCTGGCTCGCAACCGACGGGCGGTTGGTTAAATCCAGCCTCCTTCCGAAACTTTAATTTTTTTTTTTTTGTTTAAGGCAAATAAATTTCTTTCTCAAGCGAAATCATCCGAGACATAAGGCGACCTTCAATTAGACTTGTGTGTCATGTTTTAATCACTTTCCTTCAACGAGTGACGTCACGTTTCACGTGAGCGTCGTGGTTTTTTTTTAAATTCCCGCTCCATGTCATGTGGCTGTGACTTCACGTGCCTACCGACCAATCACAATTTTTCTGTCCCACCGATGCCGGCTTTTGTGCGACACTGGCTACTTAAAGCTATTGCTTTAAAAAAAAAAGACGGAAAAACAATAAAAAAATATTACATCACAATTTTCGGCGTGTCACTGCTAAATTATATCGGAAGCTGGAAACCGCAGTACGCGAACGAGTTTGTCTGCTTCTAGCACAGAAGGTACATTGCAATCACAGAGCCGAGCTGAGGGTTGGTGGATCAAGTGGGCGCAAACAAAGTTTAGTTGGTATATTCAAAGAGAGAATTTCGGCGGTTTCTTGCCCAGGGGGTGTTGTGCCGTTACGGAGTCTTGACACCGAGATCTGGAGCAATCTGCAGTAGTGTTAAAGGGACAATGAAAATGCTTTTTTTTTTACTTTTGCCTAATAACTTTTACATTAAACCTTCAACGTCCACGGAACGCCGGGCAGGCATCCGTCTTCGTTTCGGTTGATTAACTTCTACACCAAAACCTATTAAAATATCGAGTTTTTTTTCGCCTCTAACTCGCCGCAAAACAAGCCGCGGCGTAATTGTAACGGTCGTGACGTACTATGGCACCGGGCAGTAGGAGAATGGGAACGTTAGTTGCGTGCTGGTGGTGTGCCGGTAGGTTTTACCGCAGGGTGTTACTGCGCTGATGGCGCCGATGCCACCGACATATTTTCTAATTCGGCGCCTCTCATCACCGCGATAACCATGGACACATCGCAGCTGCGCGAAATTCAATTAGATACGTTGCGCTACAGCGACAGCATGGACTGGTCGCACACGCCAGTACGAAGCACAGCAAGTCGTCAGCACGACAGCAGCTTCTCCGTCGCATTCAACCGTTTCCCCGTTATCTCCAAAAAGAAGGGAACGCACTGTCACTCACTGCCGTAGCAGAAAATGCGCAGAGTTTTCTATGGGCTCACGCTTTATTAACCTTTACTTTGTCTGGATAAGCTCGCAGAGCAGAGTGGATGAAAAAAGAAAAAAACAATATGCAGTACGCCGTCTAGGACATCACGGAAATAGAATACGATGGCCGGCCGTGCTATCGTACATAGGAAATAGAAAAGGCATTCACTGAATATTATAGAAGTATTCTTGGTTGGAAGGAACATGGTAGTGACTTGCAGCTTAATGATTACCTAACAGTGATGCCACGTTTAAACGCAGAGATAAGAGAGTGGCTGGAAGAGCTGAAAAGCGAGGCCTAAATAGACCCAACGATCGACGAGCTAGCATCGAAATATCTCCGGGGCGAGACGGTCTTACTGCAGCTTTTTAAAGTAATACAAACTCGTCATAGTTAAAGCCCCATTTACGGAAAAGTAGCAACATCCTCTGAAGAATGCCGCCTGCTATCTTGGGCTAATCCATGTGGGGCCACCGTCGACGCGCGGGTGTAAAAAAAGCAAAACAAAAAGATAAAAGGTGTGCGTGGCAAAGGAGGAGGGAGAAAGAATGCCTATGCTGTTGGAGTGTAGTGCTTGCTATGAGCTCATGTCGCCAACAAAATAACGTCGACTGCACAACGTCACGGCTTTCATCCTCTTTCTTTGAGCACATCCTTCGAGGCTGGTAGACCGTGACAGTGCGTTTTTGGCCTGTATGTATGTATTTGCGTGTCTTTCAGCCCTTGACTGCGCTCTGACTCGAGGATAGGAAGGCCGTCTGCTACCTTGGGCCAAACCAGGTGGCGCTACAGTCGACGCGCGGGTGTAAACAAGCAAAACATAAAGATAAAACGTGTGCGCGTCAGAGGAGGAGGGAAAGGTCGCTACCTTTTTATTCTGGTTCATTAGTCATAGTGGGCTGTTTTCACGCACGACGATCTAAACTTAAAGGAGGTTAGGAACTACAGTCTATAGCGCTGGGTAACGTAGATTGCAAGGTTTTAAAGAACGTCTTAACCAGCGAGTTACAAAACGCTTTAAACGAATTAGTAGGACAGCACCAAACCTTTCATATCAATTCAATTCAATTTAATGTTTTTTCAGACAACTACATCAAACAGTTGTCTAAAGGGCCGTCGCAAAATGCAATGAAAAATTGCTTACGAGGAGTCGACCCCCCCCTTCCCGCACATCACTCAGCGTGGCACACACGAAGGCAGAGTAAGGAAAACTTGCGAAACGTAAACAACAATATGAAAAAGCAATAAGATAACAATGCACACGGGATAACACTGCATAAAGGTCAAGAAAATAACACATCACATGCCATGATAAAAAAAGTATAAAACATGACACAGCACATATCATAGAACTCCAAAGAGAAAAAAAAACTGAGAAAGCAGTCACTCCTGATATAACAGAAAGTAAATTTTCATGTTTCTTTTTAAAGCCTGAATCGATACACTGTCTTCGATTATAGCCATCAGATCAGGATGATCATTTAGAAGGATGGGTGTTTGGTTAGATAGTTTCTGGTTTCCGTAGTTTGTTCATACGTTTTCTCTTGTGTAGTTTGTGGATCCGAGATTGTATGTATGTTCTCTCCAAAGGTACTGTTGAAAGAAGACTGTTGGCTCGGACTTTGTTTGATTCTAAATGATTAAAGATGATTTCTTTTTTATGACATTTTGCAGTGTTAATAACTGGTGCTTTCTGAAAAGCGGAGCAATATGACTCCTGTGCGGTGCCTTTTCTATTAAACGTAAGACTTGCTTTTGCAGTGTGTATAGGCTTTCTATATTTGTTTTTGTTGTTGTTCCCCATACAAGTAGGCAGTAGTTAAAACGAGAATGAACCAATGCGTAGTGTAACTGTTTCTTCATTCGACGTGGCAATAAATGTCTAACTCTACAGATAAGTCCAATGGGGCGTGAAATCTCGGTTCTTAGTTTGTCTACATAAAAGACCAGCTTACGTTTTCGTGGAACAAAACGCCAAGAAATTTGTGCGAAACAACCCAATATTATCGCCGTGATATTGTATGAGGTTTTCTCGCTCGACACGTTTATTACGGGGTCTAAAAATAATATACTTAGTTTTTTAGTGTTTATTTGAAGCTTATTTGTTATGAGCCATAATGATACATTTCTGAGCCACGTATTGGTATGGTGCTCAATCTCTTGTAGGTTTTTCCCAGAAAAAAAAACAACATTAGTGTCATCAGCGTAAAGAATTATATCTCCAGAGAGCGGTACGTTAGTTATGTCGTTGATATACACAAAAAATAAAAGCGGGGCAAGGATAGAGCCCTGCGGGACACCGTATTTTATTTTACCCATATTTGACTTGGCTTTATTAACGTCTGAATATTGCAACCGAATAGATAAATAACAATTTATTAGGCTAACCGAATTCCCTCTAATCCAACATCTATGAAGCTTTCCCCATGGAATATCGTGCTTGATTAAATCGATCGCTTTTTGTAAGTCAATGAATACGCCTACTGTATACAGTTGGTGTTCAAAATTAGCAAATATTTTTTTCTTTTATGCTTAACAATGCCATTTCCGCCGACTTTTGCGTCTGGAAGCCGTACTGTGGTTCTGATATATGATTTGTCTTTTTAAAGTAGTTTAAAAATCGTTCATTGATAACTTGTTCTATAATTTTCGAAAAAACTGGTAGAACAGAAATTGGTATAGAATTGTTTAAAACATTTTTATCCTCTCCTTGATGTATTACTGATACCCTAGCAATTTTAATGTGCTTGCGAATACACCTGTGCCCAAGACTAGATTACATATATGTGAAAGTGGTTGACTAATCAAGTTGGCAACTGATTTTATAGGTCTAGCTTTTATGCCATCTTCACCGCAAGCGCTGTAATTCTTTAGTTTTTGTATTAAGTTGTTTATTTCTAATTCCGTAGTTGGACACATAAAAATCGAACTTTCTGTGCTAGATGTGATATAACGTTCGTAATCAGTAATCTTTGAAGCATTTCTACTCGGTGCACCAGACTCCAAAAAATGTTTGCTAACTTCGTCTGCAAGCATAGTCCCAGTGATGGACATGCCTTCGACAGTAAGCTCAGTAATGCCGCATTTTTTGTTTTTTTGACATAAGGGTGTTAACAGTATCCCAGACTTTCCTAGAAATATAGATGTCTGCAACTTTGTGCTCATAATAATTGCTTCGTGCTCGCTTAACGTCGCGAGATAACTTGTTCCTCTCCTTTTTAAATTAAAATAGATAGTTCGGATACCTCGTTCTTATGAATAAGCCGTAAAGGTTATCAAGATGTTGTATTCTTTTGCGAAGTGCGGCGTCAATTCAGGGTTTCCTTGATTTCTTGTTTCTTTTGAACTCCGTCATAGGAAACGCTCGCTCGTAAAGTTCCTTCACAGTCGTTATAAATGCGTCGTATGCTACATAGGGGTCAACCAATTGTAAAATTTTGTTACAATTTTTCTCCGAGACTAACCTCTAAAAAAAAATTATTTTATTCTCATTCATCAATCTATAAGTAATCGGTGTGCTTGCTGATCATTTTTTGCGTCTTGTTGAGTAAGGCGTGAAGGGCATAAAAATCGGTAAATGGCCACTAAGGCCAGATATTAGTACACCTGCCTCTAGTTCGTTTATTTGGTAGTTAGTAAAACACAAATCAAGCGTTGTTTCAGACACGTCCCTCAGTCTCGTGGCTACTTTCACTACTTTTTCCAGGCCAAAAGAATGTAAAATATCAAGAAGTTTTTGCGTAGTTGGGTCTGAGGATAGCACATCTATATTGAAGTCACCGCAAAGAACAACATGTATACCAGTCTGCACAAAACACTCTAGCATATCTTCAAGGTATTTGAGAAACATGGGTATTTTGCCTTGAGGAGGACTGTACAGGACAACCGGTAAAGTATTTCCACATTTGATCATAAGGGACTCGTAGTCTGGCGTTATTACAGAGTACTCGGCTGACACATCAAAATCTAGACATTCTTTTACATATACTGCCACGCCTCCTCCTCTTCTTTTTTTTCGAGATAGCGATGTACATTTGTATCCTGGAAAGTGAACAATAGCGGAGTCATCAGAAATTCAGGTCTCAGTAAAAGCTAAGATATCGAAGTTGTGATGTAGGTCACTTAGAAAGGTTTCAACATCTCCTTGTTTATTTTTTTAAACTTCGAGCATTCAAGTGCTGTAAAGAAAACTGCTTGTCGTGCATAGCATTACAGTGCTTGAAAGATATGGAATCGTAATAACTGCCTTTTACAACATAGCTTGTCATGTCGGTGGATGACAGATTAAATAACTACGTAACAGAAAAAAATAATTATTTAGCGTATCATTTCCAGATCTTCCTCTGTACTGATTTTGACGATTCGGTCGCCGGCGCCTCGGCGAACGAACATTTTCTCATTCCTTTGGAAAGCAAATTTATATTCCATTTCCGTTGCTTTTGTCCTCATTTGCCAGAATAGCTCCTTGTTTCGTGCTGTGAGATTTTCATTTGGAAATATTTTTGACAGGGCTTTCCTCAGTTCTCCCTTTTTTCGAGCCACGTGTCTCTTGTTAGGAGGCATGTGAAACATACAAGAACGGACGCAGTTTTGTCAGACCGTTCGGTCCGTGAGGAGAGTCGATGTCAGTAACAAGGAAATCTATTTTGACAAGTGATCACATCGCGAGAAGTGCATTTGAGGCGTGTGGTGACGAACTCGATCAAGTTGCCATGCACGAGATCGATTTGGAGAAGGCATTTCACCGTCTGCAGCACTCTCTAATGCGTAAAATAATGGAGTATGTCGGGTACCCATATGAAAATGGTCTATGGGCGTCCATAGCAAATCCTATTGTGATCTATCACCTTGTATGGATTTCGATGCTCAGCCATAAGAAACCATAAAACACGCTATAGCCACCTATAGAAAAACCTGTCTTCAAAGCTATAAAATCATGACCATTCTCATTTCTATACCTATAGCTATAGAATAATTTATGGCTATGCAGCTATAGACTCGCGACTATTCAATATTCTTTAGCGAGCTAAAGAAGAATGAATGTTCTTAATGCTATAGATTCATGGCTATTGAATGTGCTTTAGCCTGCTACAAAGTGGTGTATATCCCTAAGCCTATAAATTCCCGACCATTGAATTTTCTTTAGCCGTCTCAATAGTGTGCTATGTCACCCAAGCTATAGCCTCCGACCTTTCAAAGGGCGTTATCCGGCTAAAAATATCGCAACTCCAGCGCATTATAGGTGGCGGGGCGGTTGTTCCAAGATGGCGGAAGAGACGGGGATAGGTTCTCCAGGATTTCTCATGCGCTTGCTCGCTGACGCTGGTCAGCGCGTTAAAAAATGATTTATTTGTCTACAAATGCGATGCGGTTAGGGCAGGGTCATATTACAGGTGTCAGAGATGTTGATGCGCGTTAGGAAAACGGGAATGCTGATATTTAAAAGTGGCAGAAACCTCAACTTGCGAAACTTTGTGGTGGGCGAGCGCGTTTTAGCCACCGGCCACGCCACTGTTTGTGGCAGAAAATATTGGAGGGTGATGAAGATATCGTGTTTCCGCTTTGCCTGGTCATTAGTCCTCTAAAAATTGAGCCGCACACGGTGACCGTCAAGCTTCGGAAGAGCAGCGTTCGCAGTATTGATGTCTTCGTGACACAGGCTCATAACAAGCTGCTCATCGTCTCGCTTTTAGTGTATTGCAACACGCGATCAAACTGCTCTACGGTGATTGATAGGAAGTTTGTTACCGCAGGCTACCGTGCAGAGTAGCATTACAAGTGGAGGCTCGCGCTTTGCCTTTGAAGCACCACTTTCATCGCGCGCTAGGAGCGTTGCCGTGCTCACGGCCGCCAACGCTAGCCTGCGCTCACGCCTTGCTAAAACTGCCTATTAGCATAATCGGCGTGTTTAGGGGTTTCATTTATTGCTATACCAAAAAGAAATATCTTAATATACGGTACCTTACATTTTTTGTACCGTGTTATTTGCAACGTTGCGGCCCCTCTCGACAAAACAGCCCGTTCTAAGCTCTCGTCACGAACGGCTGGCTAACACAGACGCCCTTAAAATGCTTCCAGATTTTTTTTTATTTTCTTTGTAATTACCTGAAAGCAAGTAAGGATATTGGGTCTTACGATGTGCTTGGAATAAATGCTCATGTTCCTTGTAACGGCCTTAAAACGCGAACCCATTCCCGGTGTGTATTGCTCGACATACCGTTCCGCGACGAGCTTTCTCCTCCTTATGGCAAATAATAGACTTCTTGTAGACTGTAATCTAGAGCTCTACATTATTAGCGGGAGCGTTTACCGTCACGTTGAGCGAAGATAGAGCTGGCGGCAATGCAGAAGACCAGAAATCCACACCGTATTTGATATATAAAAAAGTCTCTAATTAAATTACACATCCCGGTCCTTCGTGCAACGCTCTTGCAAAGAGGAGCACAACAATTCCTATCTTAAAGAGCTCACTTTTTTAGTTAAAACGGCTTCCCGCATCAAGGCCGACAGTCGGTCCCAGCCACCGTTTCCCTGACGCTGCCGCCGCTGCCGTCCCCGCTCCTCTAGTTCTCCGTTCGACAGCGAGAGGGCGAGCGGCGGGCTGGAGTTGCGAATAGACTCGCGACCATCCAATTTTTTTAGCCAGCTCGGTGGTGTTTTATATGGCTTAGGCTATAGACCCGCGACCTTTTTTTCACTGCAGAGGTAGAAAAGTGGAAGAGAGTCATTCATACGGTTGCTCCGGGCGAGAATTTTTTTTTTTTAGCCAGCTGAATGGGGCGTACGTCGCCGCGGCTATATGCCCGCGATCACAAAAGCGTCCTTACCTGCTGATAGGACTATTGCAGTCTTGCCGGCTGCTTTCTCTGCGCATTGCCTTATTTCGGCGTTGACGTCATCTCAATCTTACGTTTATTAGTTCTAATTATCTCTGTCTTTTCCAGTGTATTTTGTAAGTATATGTATTTCGTAGAGCTAACGCCTTCTACTTTGTTCGTGTCACGGACATGTTTGTATTTTTTCTGCGTATTGTATTAAATATATTAAACTTTTTATTGTGTATATTTCGTCGTTCTCGACGCGGAGTCAATGAACATAAAGCCACTGCTTACTCCACTACGGAGGTGATCTCTACTTTTATCACGACTGTATACCGCGCTACAAAGTCCTCAATTGGACTCGAATGAAGTCTTGAGAGATCTGTTTCGAATACCAGTGCATATGTCATCAGTGTAGCCAGAGCCACGACGTAGGAATCGCGACAGGAGAGACGACTGCGCCCCAATCTGGCCGGCCGCGCTCGCTCTGCGGAAATGCAAGCGTGGGACTCTCGAGCAGCGCTAGTTTACTGAAGATGCATGACGCTACTTTGTCGTCGTAAATCCTTTGTTCTTCGAATGGCTGCAAAGCCGTTCCAGCGCCCGGCGTACCCTACGCAGCGTCTTTCAACAACCGTCCGCGCAGCATCGGAACCTTCCATCTGCGAGCGCCGACTGTTCGTCGTCGCGGGCGTCATGTTCGCGGGAGTTCATGTTCGCGGCGTTCCATGCTTGCGGGGGTTCATGAAATGCTCACATTCAAGTCGCGACGATAAATCGCCGGCGCTCGTGGACTGCCACTAGGCGCCAGAAAGGTTGTGATGCTTCGCGGCCGGTCGCTGACAGGCGCTGCTGCCTAGGGTACGCCGAGCACTGGAACGTTTTTGCAGGCGTTCGCAGCGCAAAGACTCTCAACGACAAAGCAGCGTCCTGCATCATCAGCAAGCTAACGCTGCTCGAGAGTCGAACGCTCGCATTTTTTCAGAGCGAACGCGGACAGCCAGGTCGAGGCGCAGTCGTCTCTCGCTTCGCAATCGCTGCGTCGTTGCTCTGACTAAACAATTGACGAGTGCACTGGCATTCCACACAGTTCTCTCGAGACTTCATGAGAGTCTATAGAGCGGTAGAGCGTCGTGACAAGAGAAAAGCTTACCCCGGCAGGGGCGTAAGTTGCAGAGCAATGTCCGTCGACGCCCGCGTCGAGAACGGTGAAATATGCACAAAGACGCAAGTTAACTGCCGAAAAAAAAAACATAATTAATATTGTTAGGCACGTGCTACACTAGGTACATCCTATTACCTCCCTGTCTTGCGAATTCCAAAAACCAGCAAGCGCTGTTGCTCATTTTTCTTTTTTCTTTACATTATGAGACATTAAAGTCGTTGGAGCTTCTTGAAGCACACAGCCCCACCATGTGTCATCGTAGTGCGTAGAAATTGTAATCGATGACAGTGCTATAGACTGAACTCACAAACGAAAAACGTATTACGGCAAACATTTCTGAAACTATCTAATCAGAAATGCCACAACAATGCAAATATTCCCAAAATTGAAATTTGAAAATGCGAACCTAACAGTGTACACATATTCTAAAAGTCTTGGTAAAAAATACATACATAATATATATTCATATATTTATTTATTTATTTGTGGACATCGTGCGCAAAAAATATTCGCCGTTAATTCTTCATTTTAAATTATAATGTGGGTTACACGGCGTAAAACAAGATATCTTCAAACTTGCCCTGTTTTGGGTCACATCTGGGGAGGGCAGCTTTGGATGTCCAATAGCTGGCCTTCATAAAACTGTCCTGTTCACTCAGTATTGACAGCAGAGTAGACGCAATGCGTGTTTTAGGCCAAACGTGTCTCCGGTTAGGGTCACGTGACTAGAGTCTCGAAGCTGGTGATAACGCAGAACACGGCACCATCCTAAAGCCGACGGTCACAGGTAGCATCCACTACACTATCAACTTTGGGTTGAACTTTCAAAAGGGTACAAGTGACACATCGTCTTTTTGAGTTGATTGTTGGTATGCCCCTGAAGATTAGACTTCGGGAGCGCACCCCCATACTGGCCTTGAAGGAGCTATGCTTTTCAAGTCCTTCTCTCTTTTTCTCTCTCTCCCTATGCTGAAAGCGTAGTAGAAGGTGCGCACTCGGAGGGCCAATAGACCGTAGACTTCTTATCGTTTGACTCCGCTATCTGTTCGCATGTAACGGAAGGAGAGTGATCACCTGGTTTGACAGGCGACGCATTTGCCGCTGCCAATCCCGGAATGCCTGCTTGCGGACCTAGTTTCGCGTGTGGTGCGGCCCGTGGGGCTGCTGTGAATTTCGCTTCTATGGTAAATTGTATCTCGATCGAAAAGCCTACAGGTATGTCGGCAACAAGCGATTTTTTCAAAGAAGCCCAAGACATTCTTGTGATGCATTCAGTGCTCGGTTCGGCAAATGACAGCTTGTGCTACATCGTGATGAATGTTCACGGATCTCTTCCTTCTCAGTTTTGTGTTTTAGTGGTTGTTCTGCAGTCCCTTTGTCGACAAATATCTCAGATTACATCGTTCAGGCCCGGTATTTTCAACATAAGTGCGCTGCAACCTATTCGGCGACAATTGACCGTTCTGCAGTGTCTATCTCTTGGCAGTGCCTATCTTGTGAAAGCTGGGAGAATAATTTCCCCGAAATTCTATCGCAGTCGCCTGCCATTAGTTGTCTGAAAGCAGTGTGAAAATTGCAGTTGGAATACTGGCTTTCATATTCTCCCTGTGTTTTGTGAAAACAAGTTTCATGGACACCTTTTCTTGAATGCACATTTCTTGGACACACGTTTAGTCGACACTAACGTTTCATTGACACTCGTTACGCGAATTGCACGCTGCAGGGACATTTCGTCGCGCTTGTATTCCTGATGCGCTTCTGAGCGACCCAGCCCACCCGTTCACGCTACTTCTTGGCGAGTCTGCAGAAAAATTTCAAAAAAAAAGCGGAACCTTTTTTGAGATGTTTATGAAACATCACGTGTTGATAAAATGATCTGCCTATAAAATGTCGTTCGATGAACTGATTGCAGCGCCTATGAGTGGCGACTACAAGCAGAATACCGGGGAAAAAGTTTGGCCGGCTGCCGAGAGCTTACACACTACCCAGGAACTATCTTTGGTTCTTGTTTGCTTTGCAGTCTTCTCAGTTGTATAACATCTCAGTAGTATCTCTTCACATATTACAGATTGCTTAGTTTGTACTTGTCTACAGAATGGACTGTGTGCAATAAACGTCTAGGAGGTTTTAAAACAATTCCTTGTTCCTGTTTACCTGCCATTTTTCAAAACACCTGGGTGAGTGCATTTTTTGTTTTTGTTGAAGAGGTTGCTTCATGTTTAAATGGGTTTATAAAGATCGAGACGTCTTAAATGTGTTTGAGATGTCCAACATTCTTTCATATCTAAATACAAGGTGTTTTTTTTAAGATGTACAGTGACAACGAATAATTTGTTTCACATTTTATACGATTGCGGTAAAAAGAAAAGCTACAGGCAGCTATAGCCCGATGGTAAAGAGACCCATAGGACGAGTTTTACTTATTTATGTATTTATTCAATATACCCTTCAGAGCCCAAAGGCAATACAGAAAAGGGGGGGGGGGATATACAGCCAGAGGAAAACAATAAAGGAATTCTAGGTTTGTGGCATAAAGTTTGCTAGTGGAAATAACAGGAAGAATAGTAAGCTTTATACAATTATTAATACATTTGACATATCAGGAGATAAGGTACAATCACTCTTCAATACGTCTGGAAAAAAACACATTGTTGGATGATACTATGACAAGCGACTCGGGTAGACGGTTTCATTGATGAATGGTTCTATATAGCTATAGAAGAAACTTTTGCAAACCATATGCAGAGCAATAGGCGGCTAAAGAAACTATGGGAAACGCCATAGGCTGCTGTAGCATGATTTGTAAAAAGATCAATAGAGTAACCCAGAGATATCTCTACAGCAGACCTTACAATAAGTTGTAGACGGCTAAAGGAACCACAATAAAAGCCATACGTGGCTATAGCATCCTTTTTAATAAGATTCATTAAGTAAACAATAAACAATTTTACAGTTTAACATTGAAAAAGCTATAGACAGTACTAGGGGAGACCATAGGAAAAGCTATAGACAGTCGTGGAAGCGGTTATAGCTAGTTGGGCCAATTTTCTATAGCCGGGCATACAAATGATGATCTATAGCCGATCATAGACCATTTTTCTATGTGGGTACGGAGGAGGAGGGGCATAACCTCCCCTCCGTACTGTCCGCTCCTTGTCGTCAAGAGCTGCGCTATATTTTCGCATTACAGGGGTTCGTAAAGGTCTTTAGTTTTCTGCCTTCTTTGTTGTTCTTTATTCCCAACGTCTTCAAGTTTTCCGGTGTTTTTTATTTTAGTTCGCATCCGTTTTGTTACAGTCACGGCATTGTAATGGCAGACGTTGCTAGCGAGGTTCGTTCTTAGTTGTTCATCTGCGATGTCATGTGAAACATCAACGACGCTGGCATGGAGGCGCCTGGTTACTGCCCCTGATTGTGCTTTCTGAGAGGAACCTGCCATGCATAACGTGTTTCGTTACGCATTTTGAGTTCGACATAGGACTACTTAGAAATGTTGATCACTGGGAGGCGCAGAGACGAGTCTCGACTTAAAATCAGTAACTCCGTTATAGCGATTCCGGTGGCCACTTAATGTAACAGCGAGACTTCGGTGTTGAAAGCGCGTCGTCTACAAACTCTTACATTTGCTTCATTTGAAAAAAGAATGTGTTAGTATTTAGAGGTGTTGCTTTTGGATATATGATCATTGTTTGCGCGAGAGACAATTACGTCAACAGGACTTGTAAAATGTCAACACATCATTGTTGACAATATACCTCGGTGAATGCGAGTGAACTCATTCGTTAGTTTGCGTTCACACAACGCGCGAAGCTCTGCGAATATTTGTATGAACGATAGTTGGAGACTGGAAAAAATTCCTTGCTTTCGTCTTTGTTTGGTCAACACTTGCAGACGGGCTGGGCTGAGCCGCACAGATCCCCAAAACAAGTGAAATATAAGCTGCCTTCATGACGAGCATTCCATTTGGCTTTGGAGAATAAAATATACGGATGCACACTGTGTGAGAGGACTAGTGGACGATTTTGCTCGCGCACAGATCTCGGATAGTCCCAGTCATGCGCAGTTAGTCCCCGGATTTTGCGCACAGAACCCAGCTAAAACCAGATGGTCTTTTCGGGGAGCAACTGGAACGTCAAACGGCCAAATGCTGCCGTCGGTCCATTGAGACCATCATTTTTTTTAAGTGTACGAAAGAATAATGTTTTTATTTCAAGTACTATTTTGTTTAGCGTATTCTCATTCGTTGGTGTACTCTGTATAAAAGAAAATAATAGCCATGCACTTCAATATAACAATGTCACCGATAATTATGCGATGAGTTTTTTACCCTACTGAAGGGAACTTCGGGAGATCGCTATGGAGAGAGGTATTCGTTCATTGTACGCTTTAAGAAATCTAGAGCGAAACCTTTCAGATAGAGGGATTAGAAGAGCCGATCGCTGTAATCTAAAGACATTGCTCAGCGATTGTCGATTCTGAAATTATGTTTAGACCAACAATGGATTATGACACGCCAAAAATAAAATATCACATAGCTATGCTGCTAGAACCGATGGTATGCTCCTATATGTTTGCTCGATTTGTTTTGTAAACAGCGCGATAGTTTCGTAACTAAGTCGTTCTATATTCGGGACTCTCGGATCCACCTTATTCAGGAAGGCTGCAATGATTGATTTGAGGGTGGACTACTTCGACCACCGCCGTTCGCGCCGCGCCGTCCCCTTTCCTCAAACTCAAAGACTTGGCTCTCTCGGCGTCTTTTTTTTTAATTAAAAAGAGGCGCGCAGTCAAAATACTTTGCTGATGTTCATTCGTGGATCTATATTTTAATTTGCTCGCCGTGGGCGTGAGCGGGAACGCGATGAGCTCAGTTTACAAAGAGAGCATGGTAATTTTCCCTTTCCAATGTTGCCCGCCCAGTATTGAATTTTAAGAAACAATGGCCTCATTCTGTATTACGTTGCCATGCCCACCTGGCCTTGATTCGATGAGTTGGCGAAGGTCTGCTGAACAAATGCAATTTACCATAGATCCTTGCAAAAACTGCTGCAATTGTGTGGAGCTTGTACACTGCATGTTCAAACTAAATGTGAAGGAGAGTTAGGCACACCTTCAGTCGTTTACAAGAGATTCGTTGCCTTACAGTACTTAGTTGACTTAGCAACTCAGTTGATAAACGGGACGTACATGAAGCTCTCTCCACTGATTTACAGTGATGTCTTCAGTGTCACCGTTTGCCACCAACAGGTCCTGTATACGTAGCAGAGCGCGTTGAAAACTACAGAATACACAGAAAGAATAAAACACACGAAGGACGAACACAGACACACACAGTTCTTTCACAGGTCCTGCTTGGAAGGTACGGGGAAGTGACTTGTCTTAACTGTACGACCGACCATCAAAACGGTGATCAATTCAAACTCATACGCAACCTTCCTTTAAAGGGGAATTTGATAAATATTACACTCTAAAAAAAAGCCGGTGCATCCACTTTCCCGCACAACACTCGGAGAGCCAATCGCCGCAACTTACGGAGGCAGCTCAGCGAATGACGACGCCGAAACATATGTTAAGACCAAAAAACACAGTCTGAGTTGTGACATTAAGCAATGCAAAACGTCACGCTTGCATTGCTTACTGTCACAACTCAGACTGCGTTTTTTGGTCTAAACATATGTTTCGGCGTTGCCATTCGCTGAGCTGCCTCCGTAAGTTGCGGTGATGGGCTCTCCGAGTGTTGTGCGGGAAAGTGGACGCACGGGATTTTTTTAGAGTGTAGATGCGAATATCCCTACTTTTGCAAACCCCATAGCATGAAGGTACTCGAGAGTATTATTCTCCATAAAAACGCGTCTTTTAAACTGAGTCCGTTCTCGAATACCATTTGGTATTTAAGGGCCCTTAATTGCCAAGTGTAACGACGACCCCAAATCCATGCTTTACTTCAACTGGGTTTTTGCGCACCGTACGTCTTTCCCCTACATATCTCCTGTACAGCACTCCGAAAGCTTAAGGTACGAATACTACGTTAAAGGTCTGGAGCCGCTCTTAAAAGAGGTGGTGCTTTTATTACCATTAAGCGCTTATGTTTGGATCGCGGTTGTCGCCACGTTTGTTGTTTCTCTTATAACTTGTACGTTGATCTGGAAGGTTCTAATTGTAAAAACCAAAGTGTTTTCATTTGTGTCCGTTCTTTTTTTGTCAAGCTTACTGCAACTAGGTTACCCTGTACCGGTTCGTATTACGCGGTTCACCTCCTGTAGAATAATATTTGGCATGTGGTTCTTGACAGTCACTATCTTTTCAACAGGATATAAGGGAGTCCTAACATCTCTGTTAGCCAATGTACCAATGAGCGGTACACTGCCTGAGTTTACACCTAACTCAACTCCCATCTCGCAAGGTTTCCGGCTCTGCACTCTGACATATCCGCTAGACGAAGCGGTTCAGTTCCCGGTTAGCTCTGGCCCTAAGTTTGGAGCCCAGTGTATGTACCCCTCCGGCCAAATTCATATCGGTAATGACGGAAACGATGTCTTCGAAATATTCGGTTCCGGCTTTCCTAAACCGGATAAACTTAAAAGCGAACTGAGCAGCAAAGGCTATGTAAGAACCAGCATCGACTTTTCAGCCATCGTGATCGGACCCCAGATGAAGAGTACTTCCCCGTACCGCGGAGAACTAAGAAAACTCGTCGGCTGAGCGTTTGAAGCTGGCCTGTTCTTGCGCGCATCCCAAATGGCAGAGTTCAACCGTACCCGATAACGTGTCTCCCAAATGGAGAGTGATCCGTTAAGAGTAGAACTACTCAGATTGCAGGAACTTCGCCCATGCTTCGTTATACTGGGTATAGGACTTTGCCTATGTGGCTTGGCGCTTTTTTTCGAATTCATCATGTAGCGGGTTGTCACGCAAGTCGTACTCACTCTGATCATACATCAGGCATCAGACTTAGTGTCTACTGCAGACATGATGTAATGATGTGCGGACAGACCTCGAGCACGTTTGAGCCATGTCGAATTAAGAAGCATGTGTGCTTTGAACATTTATGTAGACCGTCATTGTAGCGTAATGCCGGGGTCACACTGCTCATACATCACACAAAAGACAGTCGGCAAACAGAGTCACCAGAATATCCTTGGTTGGAAACTCCACGGGCCAAGTTTGTCCTTGAAAATATTGCCATGCTGCATTCTAAACACCAATGTTGCGGTGACTCGCGTTCAATTTTTAATGCAGTCTGTCTTGTATGATGTAAAAGCAATGTGACCTCGACTTAATGTGACATACAAGGAAGAAGAGCTACCCAGACAGTGTCTGTGGTTTGTAAGATGTCCTGTCTGTGTGAGTGCGGCTGAAGAGAACGCTGGTGACTTCATGGAAATTCTCGAAATATTGTGACACGCACGCGGAACGCGGTCCCCACTGGAGCGAAGTCACTTATTGTGTATACGAGAGTTTCTTGCACAGACGTGATTCTCACTTTCTGTATAGAACATGAGTGGTTAGTTGCTGATAGTCTTTTCTTTTTTGTACCTCACAAAATTAAAAACAAAAGTCGTCAAAGCTGAACTTATTACGTCTGCGCATGTGAGTTACATGGCATGGGGGACATAAAAGGGGAGAGCAATCGTCACCATAAGTCGGATGAAAAAATAAAATTTATGAGTTAACTTTATTTAATTTTCTATAATAAAGATATGGTTTTAATTCGAAATTGGCAAAGATTCCTTCAAAACTTGCTAAAACAATTAATTTTAGAACTATTAGGGCGCCACGGTATCGGACTGGAGAGCTAAGATTACCTCTAGAACAAACTGTGAAAGGCTAGTGGTCCAAGAACGCGTATCCCGTGGATATTCCGCGTCTTATCATGCGTGCTTTGCAGAAGCGGAATGGCGCCCGTTGCACGACTAGTAACTTTAGGCCACCATCGCACTTCCAACGCTTTCAAATTTATCTAAATTATGCTTATTTTGTGGTTGCCATGACGTTCAGCAAGTTTTTAATTGCAACCATATGTTGATATTTCTGATTAAACTTATAACTACCAAATTCTGCGTAATTACCCTACTGATCATGATGAATATTTATCTGTATTATGTACACCAGAGCGAAAAACTCACCTCTGCAGACCGGATTATTGCAGCGTTCATGGCTTCTCTAAAATAAATCTGTAAAGCCCTAAAAACCAACTGTATGTAAGGGCCGATATTAGCGTTTATAAATTAGCGATAGAATGTATTGAGCCACATATGCGTGAGATCGGGTGCGCCCGTTCGCCAGCGGCGCGATAGCGCTGTCGTTCATTCGTTGAAGTCTAGGGAGAGTGACTGCACATGTGCCGAGAAAAGGAGCGCTATCATTTTTGAAACATGTTCCAATAAGCCAGGTGACGTAACTGCGAGCCCTAGAAAGAAGGCAGTGGTGCGTGAATTGTAGGCGGTGATGTAATCACATAGATGTGCGTATGAGGAGTGCGTATGCTTGGTCTTCGCAGTGCCTCTGTCGAAAGACTCTCTGAATCCCGATGAATAATTGGCTCTAAAATGTGCGCTAAGGAAAACAGAAACAGTGAATCTCTATGGACGTTTCTAGAGCGCTCTAAAATCGAGGAGAAATGTGTAAATAAAGAGCTATATCTTGAGTGCAATGACGGGAAATTCATCGGCGGTTATCGGAAGTATCATTTGGGCCAGATAACTAAACATAAAAAATCCCCGATGCAAAAACATAATATATGATTTAATAACAGGCGCAGAGAAGGTGGACTTTTAAAATAGAATAATTCGTTTACTAAAATGCACGTCCCGTTTATGTCGCACATCCTCAAAAAAAAAAAAAAAGAAAGAGAAAAAAAGAACCGTCACAAAAAGCACCGGATCATGAGGTTTGGCTTTTTTTAAAGATCATTTCCCCGATATTCAATTAAATAGCCGCGTTGACTTAAATTGCTTTCACAATAAATTGAGTGATTGTAGTCGTGCTGTGTGGTAAGAGGGCTACACATTTTATTCATGGTATTTACGTGTTCTGCCAATAGCTCACGTGTTCTTTCAGGCTAGAGCGATCCTTTTGCATGCATACAATACTCAATCTCCACAGTCGGCAGCGCGTCTGGCTCGTAACCGACGGGCCGTTGGTTCGAATCGCGCCTACACCTGGAATATTTTAATGAGAGAAATGATTTCCTTTTTAAAGTGAAATCATCTGAGACATTCGGCTACCTTTAATTCGCATTATGTGTCATGTTTTATTCACTTTCCTCATACGTGTGACGTCACGTTTCACGTGAGCGTTGAGTGTTGTTTGAAATTCCCGCGAGCTGTCATGTGGCTTTGACGTCAAGACCCTACCGACCAATCAGAAATTTTTCAGTCCCACCGATGCTGGCGTTTTTTGCGGCACGAGCTCATTAAAGATATTACTTAAAGAAAAACACGAAAAAACAAAAAAATATATTAGAACACCATTTCTCCGGTCTCACTACTAAAAGTTATCGGAAACTAGAAGCCCCCGTAGGCGAACAAGTTTGTCTACTTCTCGCACAGAAGAAACAGTGAAGTCAGAGAGTCGAACTGTGACTTGGAGGATACAGTGGGCGCACACAAAGTTTAGTTGGTAGATTCAAAGGTACAATTTCGGGAGTTCCTTTCCCAAAGGATGTTGTGCCTTTAGGGAGTCTTGCTGCCAAGATCCCGAGCCATCTGCTGCAGTGTTAACAATGAACACTGTGAATATCAATATGATGTAAAGTTCGTGGTCGTCAACCTCCTCTCGCGCTGTAACAGAATTTGTGTTCCTTAACGTTGTATATTTATCACGAAAATATGTTAGGATGTCTCGTCTTATGCCATTTAAGTAGTTTTACAATCAGGTGCGTCTTAATCATGTAGCCCAGGCCGCATAATTCACCTCCGGAGACCGCATTGTTGTAGTGTTTGTGTTTTTTTTTTTTTAATAAATCTGTAAAACCTAGAAAAGAGCACTCTGTATATAAAGGTTGATATTAGTGCTTAGAAGTTATAGATGGTATTTATTAAGCCACAAAAACGTGAGATCGGGTGCGTCCGTCCGCAAGCAACTTGATAGCACGCACGTTCCTTGGTTGAAATCACGGGGAAAAGGACAGCACATGTGGAGAAAAAAGAGGCGTCCCGATTTGTGAAACACGCTGAAATAATCCAGGTGACGTAACTGCGAGACCTAGAAAGCAGGCAGTGGGACGTGATTTGTAGGCGGTGATGTAAGCGCATAGACGTGCG
The DNA here is from genome assembly GCA_013358835.2 of Ixodes persulcatus. Taxonomy (NCBI): domain Eukaryota; kingdom Metazoa; phylum Arthropoda; class Arachnida; order Ixodida; family Ixodidae; genus Ixodes; species Ixodes persulcatus. Next base: position 758,765 of record JABSTQ010009594.1, read on the forward strand.
CATGAAGAGCGCCTGGGCTTGGTCTTCAGGGTACTCTTGTTAAGGCGATCTCTGAATCCCGATGAATAATTGGCGCTAATACAGAAGCTAAGGGAAAGGTAAATAACAAAACTTTATAAACGTTTGAAGAGTATTCTAAAAATGCGGACGCAATGCGGTAATGAACAGCTGTATTTTGCGTACGATGAACAGGTTGGCATCGGCAGCTACTGGAGGTAATACTGTTCTTAAAACGTAAACATGTAAAGGATATCTACAGCAAAAGCAGTATATCTCATTTAGCAACAAGAAGAAAAAAAATTGATATTTTTTAAATAATATAATGTGCTAGTATACGAACACATACCAGGTATGTGGTACACCCTGAAACAAAAAAAAAAAAAAAGATAAAGAATGAACCGTCACAGTAACCGCCTGCTCCTGAGTTTCGGATTTTTTAAAGATCCTTTCGCGGATAGCCAATTAAACAGCCGCGTTGACTTGAATTGCATTCACAGTAAATTTAGTACTTGTAGGTTTGCTGTGCCGTAAGAGGGCTACAAATCTTATTTATGGTATCTGTCTGTTCTGCCGATAGCTCACATGTTGCCCGTGATATCCGGAATATTTTTCCCGCATACAATATTCTATCTGCAAGGCTCGATTATTGCAAACATTGCAAGTGAATACGGGTTTCATGAAATATACGAGGGGCGTTCATAAAGTTCGTATTATCGCGGAACAAAAAAATCATGAAAACGGAACAAAACAGGCATCAACATGAGCGCGCGTCCCTCTAGTTTCCGCACAGTATAAAAATCGCATGCTATAGTAGCTCGGAACGCCGCTAGGGAGACAAAACAAAAATGGCACCGCCCGTCGGTGCCAAGCACATGCAGTGATCCGTTTTTTTCATTTGAAGGGAAGCAATGCCAAGGATATTCATTCCAATCTGGGAGCGTTGTTCGGGGACAACACCCCAGTTTATGACACTTTTGGTTAAATAGCACAGACGCTTCTAGTGTGGCCAAATAAGAGGAAAGCATTACAAGGACGGCGACCAAGTGATTGCTGAAGTGGAGCGATTCCTGAATACTCAAAACGAGTTCTATAACAATGGCCTCCAGCATGTGGTGCATCGCTGGAAAAAGTGGGTAACTTTTGGTGGTGAACATGTAGAAAAAGTCTCAACTCCTACTCGAGTTTGATTGCTGAATCTCTATTCCTTCCTGACAATAATACGAACTTTATTAACACCCCTCGTATTGTATTAGGTTTGCGGTCGCGCAATGATAGATCATTTAGGGTGTCCCAGCCTCGCTGGTATTTCCCAGAAGATTCGTCATTAATTTAAAAAAAATAATATTTCAGGTTAAGCAAGTTTAGGTCTGGTGTCTACATTTCGTTTGAAGTGCTTGCATTAATAGAGTACTAACACATTCGAGCCTAACCAAGAAAAAGTTAGAATGTATAAATGATTTGTTTAATGTCCGAGTGCAGTCAGCTGTATTACAGGAGATTATTCGAGTTTTATATGTCAGTGTTCAGTTTTCATGTCTGCTTCGTATAGAACTGTTGATTATATTCAAAGCACTCTAGTAGGCTCCTAAAGCAAAATTTGAAGTGTTCAAATAAACGGCGAGTCGCTTCTGTGTAGATGTTGTGTGTTTTCATATGTTCCCAAGAAGAATAAAAAATAGTAAAAAAATATTGAACCTTAATGTCCGCCGCCTCACTACTAAGATCTCTCGGAAACTGGAAACTTCAGTACGCGAACAAGGTTGACTGCTTCCCTGACAGAATATACAGTGACGTAACAAAGCCGAGCAGTTATTGTGCAGATATGTGGGCAGACACAAAGGCCGAATGTCACAACCTCGAGCTCTGATTGGGGGAATATAATTGCAAGACTCAAAGTTGCAATATGAACAGTTCCTTGCGCAAATGATGTTGTGCCATTACGGTATCGAGCCACCGAGAACCTGAGTTGTCTGCTAGTGTTAACAATAGATACATTCAATATAAACTTGAAGCAAAATTCGCGGTCGTCGACCTCTTCGCGCGCAGTAACGTCATGCATGTTCCTTAACGCTGTATGTTTTTTCTGGGCAATGTTAGCATGTCTGCTCTTAGGACGTGTAAGATGTTTGACAGTTGGGAGCGTTTGACTGATTGATTTTGTCAATGTACTTTAAATAATCCAACTAAACATTTGACATATTTTGGTAAATCAAACACGTCGTATCTCTCTAAATTCCGATAGCAGCCGACGCTATGACCGCATGGAGCCACGCAAGCAGCAGCTAAACCAATCACAACATAAAATTATTGCTGGGTCGGGGACGACGTATTCGCTGTACGTGATTGGTTTACTCGGTAATATCAAACGCGGCAAGGGGATTAGAGCCACGACAATGAACTTTTGGCACAGCTGGAATGGCTTCATCCAAGCATTGCGTCGGCTGCTGTCGTACGTAGTGTGCAACAGAGTATAGGTAAATTGCCCAAACGTCTGGATGCATGTTTTGACGGCACACTCCCTCAATATCACTGCATTGGAGTCACGTGTTTATCAAAATAATGGTGGTTGGAACCGTCATTTCGAAGCTCTGAATGTTTTTGGGAATTGAACAGTGTTCAAATAAGTGCTTTATTCAATGTGTTGATTAATGTTATACCTAAAGCCATGTATATTCCATTCGCGTTCACTGTAACTATGGTGTGTTCAAGCTCTAAAGAGCGCTGTGGGTGGAATGTGACAGTGTTTCAAAGTATGAAATTGTTTAGCTCCACCGCACTTGCATTTACCATAGCTGAAGCGATTTATATCCGATGACGCTGGAATGCATCTCAATACTTCGCCCTGTTTGCAGCGACATATATTGCCCTTGATAAAAGCACTCGTTGAGGCTCGAATAAACAAAAAACACAAAAAAATGATCACGTAACCGTTCGTTTTAGCTGCACTTGACGTGTGTACATTTCACGCAAGATTTATCGTGACCAATACACCTGTTTTGTGAATAAACAAAACTTGCGTTAGAACGTTCCTTCGAATTGTAGCCTGCGAGGCGGTAAGTTTTGACAATGAAGGTGACAACTACAAGCGCTCTCCGTGGCCATAACAACTCTCCACTTTATTTCGCATCCAGAACCACTCCACGTAGTGTACAACGGTAAGCATCCATGTGTGAAATAGACGTAGTAAATTGGTGTATCAAGGGAAGAGCAGGGAAAGCGGGCACGATAAATATACGGTAGGCGGCTTAAGTTACCGCCCGCTATAACAGGTACTGTCCCTACCAGACATGTGCATACGATAAGAACGGGGAGTTGGGCGCAGGAGGCGCAGGCGGACCGTGCTAAAACGGAGAGTTAAAACATCGCAAGTTTTTTCAGACGTAATACCTCGATGAAAATAAAAACGTTATCGTGAAGGAGGTGAAGGGTTGCATTGTACAGTTTTTGACAATATGAACCAGCCATTCGCCTACTCCGTTTCTTTTTTTTATACACTGGAAAGCGCACTTTGCTTCTTGGCACTTTAATTTTAGAGCGAAAATAGAACAAATGTGTGTTTATTTTCTCACGTCAAGAATTGTGGGCCTGGGCACCGCGAATCCTACACAGTCGCCTTAAGCTGCATAGTCGAAGGCGTCTTTCGTAGTGTTGGATACTGTACTTCTCGCAGTCTCAGGGTACGCTTCAACTTATCCTCACGCAGACGAATTTTTAACACATAGTTATGCAAAAACGGGGCTCTAGGCATCGTACCATTGCGACAGGAATATAACGAATTCCTGTTAATATGGCACAGTGAATTCATGGAAAACGATAACCGTAATAACAATGATATTAGTTAGTTTGCAATCGCATCATCTGACAGTCTAGAATCTCCGATACATTTAAGGAAAGTCGACTGGACTAAAGGGTACCGTTAGGACTTGAACATGGGCGACTTTGCCATTTTTGCAAAGGCTTATTTCCGATAACTGGTTTCCAAACACCACCTCGAATAATCACATTTTGTTAAGTAATATTTTGACGTCATCACAGTAAGATCTAGCGAGGTTATAATTTTTTCAAGAGTGCTGAGTCAGCGTTAGGCTGGGTCTCACTTCCAATCAACCCGCTGAGGGACGCTCAACATCGGGCACCAATCCAATTGCTCATGTCGGCGCCATCCGACCATGATGAGGTGCCGTGGAAGAAGAGGAACATGTTGACAGGCCTTTATTATTCTAGTTTGTGTTTGTACTCCACGAATGTTTGGGCATCTTAAAAATACAACGGAAAATTGTATTATAAACCGCGCCTTGCTTTTGTTTTTCGGCGGGCGATATTTTAGTTGGCGCGAGTGCCGTCCAAGCGTGGACCACGTTGGTTCCTACTTTGGCTATGACCTGTGCCAGCGCTTCGCTTGTTTCTTTGATATAACGTATGCAGATCGGCGGGGTTGAGCGAAGCTGCAAACCAGCTTGTGGCTGCTGGTGTCGGTAATCTCGGGCTTGACGACGGGCAAGGCGGTGGATAAAAGTATTCGTGCACCCATTATTTCTAGGTCAGCACAGACAGTTTGCTCTTGTTTTCTTCAGTTGATTTAAGACGAGCACATAGTATTCGCCCCATACAACAGTGTCCTGACCACCAAAGTTTTGTAGCAGGCCTGGAGATTGGAATTAAAGTGCAGAGGAGTCGCCACTCCGGAGTTGGAATGGTTGCGAAATGGGAATGGAATGGCGGCAACATCGAGGGGAATGAAATGGAATTAGATGCCTTTTGCCCGGAATGGAGGGAGAATGAAATAAGCCCTGTTTTTTTCTTTTTTAGGGTTTACGGTTAGCTAAACCGAGCCAGTCAGCGAGTCAGTTGCTCAGAAATAAAATGAGCGGGAAACTGCCATCCCGCGTAAAACCCTAACAGACTTTTACGCAAAAATGCAATACAAAAAATAAGCGTTCAAGCGAAGGGCATTTGGGGAAAGGGGAGGGGACGGCGGTGGTGCCTTTCACGGACACGCAAGCGACGGGCTTCACTGGCGTTACACGAGAGCAAAACAAGAAACCAAGCACGAAAGAAAAGAAACGAAGGGAGCGGTAAAGAAAGAAACCGCTGTGCACGGCTCCTCATCGTCCTTGTTGTCTTGCTTTTGTGGTTGTTGTTGTTGTTGTTGTTGCACCGGCATAAAGAATGCACGCACAGTCCGTGATCTGGGAGCGGAAGCGACTCATAACTCGCAGAGCTCTGATAACTCGTTGACTCGCGCGCCGCTTGAAGGTGATCAGTTATTGTTTTTCTTATAGAGCTTTCCAAAAATGACCGTGTGACCGGTGCCATTTTGAGTGTTCATGCGTATGGCGCGTGCTTTGTTCGATTTCCGAAGCGACGAACACGCACGTGCTGGGCTGTGAAGATCGCATGCTGGACTGTGATTTTGTAAACATTGGAAAGGTCTATAGTACGAGGCGGTCGAGGAGCGTTGTCCAGCAGGCAGCCAGCCCTGCCAGCCCTGCTTCCACGTTCATTCGCGCGCACTCCTTTGAAATGCGAAATGTGGGTTTGTTTCGGCATTAAAACAAAGCGAGATTCACTTCTCTTTTCTCCTCTTGCGCTTTGCTTCGAGGCTTGTTTTTTTATACTGCATTTGTAGTGCAAGTCCGCCTTTTACTTTGCCTTCGTTCCGATGCTTGTTTTCTGTGTATTATGTTTTACATTCAAGTGGGTTAGGGTTACCAGCAAGCTAGCGGATTCCCGCTCATTTCCTTTGACTTTAGTCTCTGCATGCTTTTGTTTCACCTTGCGATGGACCGCTGCGAACGCTACGAGTCACCTTAGGCAATCCAGCACCGTGAGCGGGACTACAGGGTCACGCGACATACAAAAGGCACTAGACTGGTTTCGATGGCTCTCGTCCTGTCTGTTGCGGTCCATCGTAAGGTGAAGTAGACTATCGTCACTGCTCTTGTCGCCTGACCGAACTGACTAGACCTGCAGAAAGACCATCCCGCGCCAGACAAGGCGCGGCCGTTGCTGTGAGGGCAACTGAGAAGGAGAACTGAGTGCTAGCTGCTATTGAGTTTTTGGCTTCCGCGCGTCTCGGCTGTCCGGTCTGCATTCGTGCTTCTTGTCCTGGACCCTTTTTGAGACGGTGAGAAATCAGTTGGACGGTGGTGTTAAGGAGACAAGGGGAGTGAATTATATTGCCACCCGCAGGGCCGAAAAAGCAACGCTCGGTCATTGACATCTATAAGATTCGCGTTCATTCTCGCACCAGACGTAACTTTCCACCTGCTTTGTTGTTCTCGAAAGTGCCAGTTCATCCTTGCCCCAAGCGCGCGACACTCGAGCCTTCTTTGCCGAGCTTTCGAGGTAGTGACGCACTGTAGATAAGCAGCTACCCGCGACCTTGTCGAGTCAGTCTCGCTCGCGCTTTCTGTTTCGCCGCCGAATCGCCGCCTGCTTTTCTGCTCCCTCGACGCTCTTTCGTTACTTATTTTTTTTCGTTGGCACAAGTTCGCCCATTAAACCTTTATTTTCAGTTCAATTTTCGCCTTCTCGTCGCCTTAATTCGTGACATTTCTGGTGGAGGTGCGGGGTATGAAACCCGTGCAGCGTACCCCTACAAGAACTCGTTCAGCAAGCCCCATTCCCCGACGACCTTCCGTTGAAGACTCAGAGCATCGTGCCAGCCGCCGTCTTTAAGGGCAAGCTCCTGAACTCGGACCACTCCCGGCGATGATAAGGCAAGCGGTAACGACGATGGCTTCCTCGACGGTGCAGACCACAGTAGCACCCCCCGTCGTTTACCTGCCCGTCTCCCCTCGGACTCCGACGCCTTTCCACAGGGAGATCCACGAGGACGTCGAGGATTGGATCCAACACTACGAGCGCGTGGCACGCCATAATGGATGGACCGCCGAGCAGTACCTGCAGAACATCTACTTTTCGTTGGAGGGTACTGCGAGGCACTGGTTCGAGAACCACGAGGCTGCGCTCACGTCGTGGGACGCCTGCGTCACCGAGCTGAAGGGGGCGTTCATCAATCAGCATCGTAGGCAGCGGGCCGAAGACCTTCTCCAGGCGAGGACTCAAGGCCCCAACGAAACGGTCACCAGTTTCGTTGAAGACATCCTCCGCCTGAGCAGCCTCGCCGACCCGCAAGCCACTGACCAGAAAACGTTGCGCTTCCTTATGAGAGGCGTAAAAAGCGAAATCTTCGGCGGACTTATTCGAAACCCCCCGACGACCGTTGAAGAATCTGTTGCCGAAGCGACAAACACCGAGCGGTCGTTAATGGCCCGAGCGCGCCACTACCATCGGCTCAACGACGTTTCGACTCTGGCATCGGCAAGCTCTGAGTTCAGCACTAGCACCGACGAGCTTCGCGAGATGATCCGTCAAGTCGTTCGCGAAGAACTCAAGAAACTGCTGCCTGCTGCCGACCCCCCGGCTTCGCAGTCCATCGCCGAAGTTGTGAGGGAAGAGCTTGAGAGGGCCATCGAACCACGGGCTCCTGTCAACCTTGCTCCGCTCGAGCAACCGACGGTGAGCTACGCAGCCATGGCCCGACGACCGCCACCTGCTGCCAGTCAACCTCCTGCGCCACGACGACGGGACGCACCAACACAGGCGTACCCCCGACGTCTCGACGATCGACGTCAGTACGTCCGGCAAGAACAACCGGCGCCCAGAAAGACCGACGTTTGGCGAACGGCCGATCGCCGTCAGCTGTGTTACCACTGCGGGGAAGCTGACCACGTGTACCGCCGTTGCCCGTACCGACAGCTGGGGCTACGCGGCTTCCACCCCGACGACCCGCGCCCACGCTACGGCGAGCGACCTAGGGACATCGACGAATACCTCCGCCGGTCGCCATCTCCGGGACCGTCTCCCCTTCGCGGTTTCCAATCGCCGTCCCCCCAACGCCCAGCATCGCCTCTACGCAGATCCCGCCGTGAGAGCGTGTCGCCCCTCGCCCCTCGTCGGCTAAACTAAGCGCGGCAACCCCTGGAGGTGGAGTTGCCGAAGGCGACCGTCGGAAACATCCTCCACAAGCGTCGGAGGGTTCCCACACGAGCTACGAGACGCATCGGAACGACGCTTCTGCGACGGTGTCTAGTAACCTCGACATTACCATCGACGGCCACGACGCGAAGGCACTCATCGACACCGGAGAAGACTATTCGGTTTTAAATGGGAAGATCTCTCGCCGCCTTCAGAAAGTGATGACGCCATGGGATGGCCCGAAAATACGAACCGCCGGTGGACATCTCATCACACCAGTGGGAAAATGTACTGCACGCGTGGACATCCACAGAGAGACCTGTCCCGTGAAATCCGTCGTCCTCAAAGACTGTTCGAGAGACGTCATCCTTGGCATGGACTTCCTCTGTGAGTACGGTGCGGTGATCGACCTTGGAGCAAACAGGTTGACGCTGCGAAAGCCCGTGCTACCTCCGGAGGTATCCAAAACGACGCCAGCCGCCGCCCGAGTCATTGCGAACCACGTGAACCTGCCACCACGGTCGAGTGTTTTTGTGCCCGTCGTGAACGATGCAGTTGCCCACGGGAAAGTCCTCCTGGAGGGCAGCGTCCAACTGCTTCTCGGAAGAGGAATAGGCGTCGCAAGGGGCGTACCGGAGCTGCAGGGTGGACGTACTGTGGTCCTCGTGACAAACTTTCGAACGGAGACACAGCACCTCACAAAAGGTGCCACTGTAGGACACGTTTAGGAACTCCGGGCTGACGCCAAAATCGCCGCGATCATCGACGAGCCCTGGCCATGTCAGCCGTACAGTACACCGCCGCCCCAGCTCGACGTTAACCCCAAGCTCAGTGCCACAGAACGACGACAGCTCGGAGACCTCCTCGCCGAGTTCGGCGACTGCTTTGCGACGACGTCGAGGGTGCGCCAGACAACAGTTGCGAAACACCGCATCGTTACCAACGAGGACGCGCTCCCTGTGCATCGGCCGCCGTACCGGGTCTCCCCAAAGGAACAAGAGGCCATTCAGGAACAGGTACAAGAGATGCTCAACGACGACATCATTCAGCCTTCGAGCAGCCCGTGGGCCTCTCCGGTATGGCAGCGCTCCAGCGGGACGATCCTGAGTTGCGTGCACTGATCGACCACTTGGAGGGACGAGGGGGTACGATTCCCCGAGCGTTCTCACGTGGCCTGCCAAGATTCGCCGTCCGGAGAGGTATTCTCTATAAAGAGAACTTCGGGGACAACAACTCGACGTGACTCCTGGTGATTCCTGCTAGTCTTCGAGAAGAGATCTTCCAAGCCTGCCACGACGACCCAACATCTGGTCACCTTGGCTACAGTAGGACTCTTGCACGGATCCGAGAAAAATACTACTGGCCCAAGCTCCCGAAGACTGTCCACCTCTGCGTCCGTTCGTGCCACGAATGCCAACGACGCAAGAAACCACCGACGAAGCTGGCAGGTCTCCTGCAACCGATCGCGCCCCCAACTGCACCATTCCAGCAGATTGGAATGGATCTTCTCGGACCTTTCCCGCCGTCGACGCAGGGAAACCGTTGGATAATCGTGGCAACTGATTATCTCACCAGGTACGCCGAGACAAAAGCACTCCCGTCGGGGACCGCCGTGAAAGTAGCCAAGTTCTTCGTGGAGTCTATCGTCCTCCGACACGGCGCTCCCCAAGTCCTGATTACGGACCGAGGATCCTTGTTCATGGCGCAACTGACACAAGAGATACTCCGCCTGAGCCACACCGACCACCGCCGGACCACGGCATACCACCCGCAGACCAACGGGCTGACGGAGCGAGTAAACAAGACCATCCCCGACATGATTTCGATGTACGTGGACGTGGAACACAAGACGTGGGATGAAGTGTTGCCCTACGTCACGTTTGCGTACAACACGGCGATTCAAGAAACTACCGGCATTACACATTTTCAGCTGGTGCACGGCAGAAAGGTGACAACGATGCTCGACGCCATGCTGCCCCACGACCCGACGGACGACGGCAACGACGAGGCTCTGCTGGTCACCCAACGAGCAGAAGAAGTACGCCAGCTAGCCCGTCTTCGAATAAAGGACCAGCAACGTGTGGACGCTGGCCGGTACAACCTTCGTCGCTGCGACGTGGAGTTCCAGCCCGGAGACAGGGTGTGGGTGTGGACGCCCATTCGCCACCGCGGCCTCAGCGATAAACTGTTAAAACGCTACTTCGGACCCTACAAGGTCATCCGCCGCCTTGGGGACTTGAACTACGAGGTGCTCCCCGACGGAACCCGACCATCAGGACGCCGCCACCCACGACCGGAAGTCGTCCACGTAGTTCGACTCAAGCCGTTCTACGCGCGGTAGGATAGCAACAGTGCATGTTTATTTAGTTTCACCGTAAATTATTTAGCCATTTCTGTTTTCCTTCCGCGTTGCATCGGGACGATGCACTTTTAAAAGAAGGGATAATGCCGCCCGCAGGGCCGAGAAAGCAACGCACGGTCACCGACATCTATACTTCGTTTCAGCTTCGGTCCGAGCGCGGCCGATGTAATGAGCCGAAGGGCCAATCAAACAGCGAAGAGGCACAACGTCATGGCGTGCTCTCTGCAGTTGATAGGACCAGCGGGTATTCGCCGTCTCTCTGTGCGTGCTCCTCCACCGGATAGTCCTATCAAGGATTGGCCCTTCGGCTGATAACATCGGCCGCGCTCGGACCGAAGGTGAAACGAAGTATAGAAGATTCGCGTTCATTCTCGCACCATACGTAACTTTCCACTTGCTTTGTTGTTATCGAAAGTGCCAGTTCATCCTTGTCCCAAGCGCGCGACACTCGAGCCTTCTTTGCCGAGCTTTCGAGATAGTGACGCACTAGTGTAGATAAGCAGCTACCCGCGACCTTGTCAAGTCAGTCTCGCTCGCGCTTTCTATTTCGCCGCCGAATCGCCGCCTGCTTTTCTGCACCCTCGACGCTCTTTCGTTATTTTGTATTTTGGTTGGCACAAGTTCGCCCATTAAACCTTTATTTTCAGTTCAATTTTCGCCTTCTCGTCGCCTTAATTCGTGACAATATAGAAGTCATGCTTATCCATTAAGGTGTTTTCTTTTGTTAGAACTTTCCAGAGTTGCGTCGGCATTGTTTTTTTAGCTTTCGTTGTGGGTGGGGGCGTTTTGGAGGGAGCATTTGCGTTGGCAGAGCGGTCGAGAGGTGGGAGCGGTTCCCCCGCGGTCGTTAAGAAACGTCTCGGGTTTCGGGAGTCTGCTCGGACAGATCCCTGTGACAGCCCGTTCTTGCAGCTGCTTGTGGCTGTTAACCGAGTGTGCCTGTATAAAGAGGGTTTCGCCGCTTAGTGTCAAATTGTCGCTTTTTGCCCGGTGTAATAATTCAGCTGTTGGCACCAGCCAGACTGGAGAAAATGCAGGGGACGACTCTGGAAGGAATCTGGGTTTGGCGGTTGGAGCGTCAGGCTGACAGCTCGCCGACCATTGGAGAACAGTGTACCACGTGGGAGTTCTAGAATTTGAAGAGATTGGTCGGTCCCTGAGGGGAAAGAAGGCCCCTGCGGGCCTACAAAAAGAGTGCCGAGAGGATTTTGGAGAGAGATTTGAACTGGGAATTCGATTGAGAGAAATTGGTGACGGGGGTCGAGACTCTAGACGAGGCAGAATGGTCTCCCAAGTAGGGACTTGTTCAGAGTGTAAATAAATGCACATAGTTCTATTCAAGCAGTGAGTCGACCCGTCACTCAGCCACGTTCGTGCCACCACGCTCCAGACCATCGGAGCGAAACCCGCCTCCCACACCACCGGGAGGAACAACAAACTTCACTAGGGGAATGTCAACTTGAACGGTGCAGTATTACCCCATTAATTGTATCCAGGTATGAATCTAGCTTTGTCGACGCTGACTCCGCGACCCGTCGCCACAACGCGAACAACCGACACCGAAATAGAAGAACGAATCGGATGGTACCGTCTGCTGCCTGAACCCGCAGCGGGTCACGTTCACGTCGGCTGATGACGTACCCTTGAGCAGTTTAATATTACAGGCGCAGACGCATTCGGATATGTGTTGAACTTCACTGGGGAAAGGCGCCACCGCCGCCCCCACCACTCCCACCTCTGCTCTTTGCTTTGACGCTTGTTTTTTGTATTCGTTTCATTTCTGAACAACTGACTCGCTGACTGGCTCGGTATAGCTAAACGTACCCCCAACCCCCGCTATATATATATATATATATTGTAAAGAAGTTTTGCTCGCGCGAGTGTTTAGTCTAGCTTCACTTTATGTTTTTGCCTTCTCCGAGAGTTCTTTCCGTCTTTACGGGACGGCTGTTGGATTCCACCGGAGTCGGGGGGCCCCAAATGGGGGGCGAACGTGAACGCTGTAAAGGGCTGTTTATACTCCGACGTTGAGCGCAGTGAACGCAGCGTAGCGCAGAACGCGCGCCTTTCATTGGCCGGCAACCAGGAGCTCGATATCTGCGACCAATCAGTATCTGTGCGCGCTGCGCTACGCCGCGCCCGTCGACGTTACGTTGGAGTATAAACGTACCTTAACGCTACACTTAGTTTACAGAACCCCGCGTTGGAAAGGTTTTGTCTTGTGCATGTCTGCTTTTGGGATCTCTACTTCGGAGGTGGTTTTGCTCTGTGTATGTATAACTTCTCTGTCTACGTATGAATGTGCTTTCTATTGTTTATGACTGCTCTTGTGAGCTTCGTTTGGAATGTGTTCTGTCTTGTGTATGCGCTTGTTTTTGAAATGTTCGTATTTGCTTTGGGCTCCGAACCTTTTGATTGGGGCTAAGAAAACCCCTCTTGATTGGTCCTTACAAATCTTTCTGATTGGTGGACTGGAGGACCCCAGAATGCTGCTGAATCCTGTATAAGCAGCCGCCAAGGGCCCGCAGGGGACTTGGCTCCCAGACACCATGCCGTGAAGATCATCCTGCCTCTGCTGAGCAACCTGCACGTCCGATCCCCCTTCGGCTGTGGAGTCGTCCGCCCGCTAACTCGCAAACTTGGGACCCCATACGGCTGTGGAGGAGTTCGGCTCGCCCGCCTTTGTGTGGAACCTTGATTGTCGAGTTTGGCTGTGGTCGGGGCCCCCGCTGAGGGTGTGTGAGGTCAAGGAGGACGGCAGGGGAAGTCGCCAGAGGTAAGGATTATTCCCCCCAACATTTACTGACGAATTGGCCATATCTGTTGTAAAAGATTTTATATCCTATCGTTAAATAAACAGTTGTTTGTTAACACCAGTATCGTTCGTAAACGGAGAAGAAGTAGTCCTTATTTTCTTTGTTACAATATATATATATATATATATATATATATATATATATATATATATATATTAATAAATAAATAATAAAATAAATAAAGAACCGGGCCCATTCCATTCCCATTCCATTCCGGGGTCGCGAAAATGCGGAATGATTCCGGAATCATTCAAACTCCGGAGTGGCAACTCCGCAACACGAGCTCACCAGAACCAATCAACCACCTTCCTTTGATCACTTGACCCGCCCCTTTCTTTGCTCGTAGCTATGAACGAGAGAGTGGTTACGTGGCAAAAGATGGAAGTGTGACTGTTCCAACGAGCACGTAGCTTCCACCGCACTGTCAGCTTAGGAATGAAAGGCTTGTAGACTACAAGGTGAAGGGCACATCACCAGTGAGATCAACACATTTTAAAACCTAAGAGGAGAGTAAAAACAGATCCGCAGCCTTCTTGCTCCTTGGCCAAGCAAATTCAAACCGTAAGCTTTGACCATTGTGGGCAAGAAACGCCCTGATTGAAAATTTAATCGCAAATGCATTGTCAAGGCCCCAGGAGCGTTTCGTGTGTATCCGTGGCCTTAAAGGTGCTTTTTGTCGTCGAAAAAGAGGAGAATCGAGCGAAGCAGGTACCGCTCGCGCTATGCCTAGCTGCTTCCCTTTGAAAGTTCTTTCAGGAATAAGCCTTCAAGTAGATATCGCCGCCCGTGTGTTGAGAAACTACATACTTTAGGAAGCTCGCTCCGTCCCAATCCTTAACTGAAGACCCTTCTGCCTAGCAAATATGCAGCCCCCTTGTGTGGCAACGAGAAATAACTTGGGGTCTCAGGGTGTGTGGGAACAAGACTCATTGAAAGACATAACCGGAAATACGTCAACTAGTTCTCTCGGGAGAATAGAGTTAGATTGCGTCCGAGGCGGAAGGGAAATGTTTCACATGACCACTCCTTGAAAGAACGCGTGATCCCACGGCCAGACTGAACATACTGACACGAACTATAACTTCTTCTTAATCAGGAAGAGGGACGCATATCACCCTTTAATTAAGGACATTCACATTAGAATGAAGAGGAGAACCGATGAAGCGACTGTCTTTGAGTCGCATCTCAAGAAGAATCTATTTATCACGTTTAACTCGCTTTTGTCGTGTCCGCCAGCAGAGCGACTGCTCAGTGTGGCTGCTGCGGTGTAAACAGGGAGATATAAGTTTAGGTACATATACTATATGTACCTAAACTCATATCCCTTTGTTTACACCGCTATAGAGTCAATAAAATTAGTACGAATTACTGCTTTAAGGAATTAAAAGTAATGTCAAAATAATTTCGTTACTTTTGAAACGAAATTTTAATCTGCGCTAATTTGCAATGTAATGTAATTACATTTGCGCAGGTTTAAAAAACAAATATAAGGAATGTAATTTACGTAAATTTTGAAAGTAATTGTGCTATATCCGCTCTGAAGCAATTGATCGTAGGGCTTCGTTGTTCCTGCAATAAAATGTGGACCTACGTTGAATTTCCGGGAAAATCTCACCGGAGAAAAGCTCACCGCAAAACTGCCGGATGCGGAGAAAAGCTCACCGATCTTTTTTTCTCTGTTCATGTGGAGGCTGTCGGATGATGGTAATATACATAAATTTGTTATCATTAAAATTCGTCAGTTCTGTAAAAAAAAGTAAATATCCGGCTTTGTAATATTTTTTAAGCTTATTGGGCATATTGCTCCCATATGAATAATTGCAGGCGAGTGTTTCTTGTGGTTTACTCTCTAGCCAACAAAAGCCGTAATGAAAACTTTATGAACATCAAAAAAAAAGGAAAAGGTTTGAAAAATTAATAATGTCTGCCTGAAACATTAAAAGCAAAACTATAAATGCCGAAAATCCGAAAGTGCACGCGGAACAACGCTGCCCCTAAAACTATCTTTGATTTTCTTTTAACCTTTGAAAACAGGATGGAACGGTCAGTAGGATATTAAGATTTCTTTCTTTCATGGACATGCACGTCTTCTAACCACTCGTGCTGTTGTTTTTTGTTTTTTTTTCAAATGTTGACTTTGTGTGATAGTATCCTTCTACGGCGAAGCACCCATGACAATCAGAGCTGCACACTGTCACCCTTCTTATTTGCAACGTATATAAGAACAAGTCTTCTGTAAGCTAGCGAATTGAGCGAGTTGGTAAACGTTATACATGATGAAAAAAACTCAAACGACGAAGAAGGAGTGAAGACAACAAGCACGACAGGACGAAGCTGTTCTCCCAACTAATTTTATATTGGTGAAAAAAAACAGAAAGAAGACAGCGTAGTCGACACTGATTACATCAACAAACACTACTCATCTATCAAATATCACGCAATCTTCGGAGATGAAACGGTTGACACACCGCTATTCATTTTAACTTGCAAAAAGCAAACCTCTATCACTGACAGAGCTAGCGATGGCGCACTGTCAAGCCGTCAATAAATTGTCTTTTTTACGGGTGTCCCATGCTCTCATTTTATACTTGATGCGTAATTGATAGACAAAATGGGTGATTACAAATTTCTGAGGAATTAGTAAATATGCCCAATAAACTTCAAAAATATGACAAAAAGAGACGACAATTATTTTAAAAAAGTGACGAATTCTAATTGTGTTAAATTGCCACGTGTAACGCACAATTCGCTAAGCTAAGAAAAAATAAATATTTCAGTGAGGTTTTTTCTGTCTCCGCTCAAGGGCCGGTTAGCTTATTACCGCATCTGAAGGTTTTGTGATAAGCCTGTTTCCGGTGAGCTTTTCTCCGGTGAGCTATTCTCCGCTTAGCTCTCCTCCAGTGAGCTTTTCTCTGCCGCCCCTTACGTTTAGTTGATTTCTTTTTCAGTCTACAGCACCACTTGTCTGCTACGCTTGCCGTAGAAGAAGGCATCGAGTGTACCTATCTCGCCAAGCAACAGTGACGGATATTGCTTTAATTACATAAGAAAGTGTCTTCATTTGAATATTTAATAATGTTTTATTTTCAGCTGATGACAGTGATGATTATTTCATATTGTGTATAACGGCATTGAGCGTCATCATAGCCTCATTCCAAAATTTGATATTTTCTCTTGATGCTGCAGACAATCTGTATTGTCAAAAATATGAAAGATAAAAAAATTCGCCCTCAAACATTTTGTTAATTCATGGACACCCGTTGAGTATGAAATGTTATGCCCTGTCAATTTTCAAAAGAAATATTTTGAAAAATTGGAAGACGGTATCAATTGGTCGAATACTGTCGAAAATTATGGGCTAGGATGTTCGTGACTGCTTTCTGGGGAGGGGGGCCTGGTATCTGTTTTGTATCAAAGCTAAATCACATATTGAAAAATAGGCAAATGTTCAGTGATATGATTTAAATTATTGACACTTCATATGAAGGAAGGTTGTGGATCTCAGGTAACATAGATTAAAGGTACTGCGTGAAGAAGTCCACTCCGCTGCAAAATTTAACTAAGAAAAAAAACGAGATACAGATCTTGTAATTATCAATTGTTCCCTGCACACGATTGCATTAAGCTTTCATCTTCATCAGCGTACCGGATTTGCCGGTGAATAGTGCCAGCAGGACTACACCTGCTCAAATATTTAACGCACGAGAATCACCAGAGCGTGTACGCTTACCTGCACGAAGCAGGCACTGCAAATGTTGTAGCATGGATGGCATCGCAAATTGAAATCCAGAGGATTGGCTAACCTTGCATTTGAGTGTGGGAATGCCTTCTATATATCCATATTTGCCGCGAAATGCCAACGGTACAAAGCTCACATTGTTTTGAACGAAACTGACGGGGGTCAGCAACACGGCCACTTCAAAGATGCCTTCAGAGCGGATGCTGACAAGAAGGTAAGACAGCAACTGCATGTGTTTCACATGAAAAAAACACTGCATTCTGCGGCGAACCGGTAATTGCAGTTGAACTCAAAGTAAAAATGTTTGTAGTTTGCACACTTTAGCGCAACGAACAAAGTTTTTATAATAGAACGAACGAAAAACGCATCTTGTTTTAAAACATCGCGAAAAAAACAAAGACAAATAAAATATGAGACAGGAGACAGCGCTATCAACTGAAAGTTTATTACCACCGCTCCCATTGTATATACACATGGGCAACAGCAAATTAAACGGAGTGCGAAAGGAAAAAAAAAACAATACATACAGTCTGAGCGTCCTATTATTTATATTATACAGTGCTGTGTCAAGTCGGTCCCTGCCCCGTACCAGTAAGGAAACAAATGTCGTTGCGGACAGACCAACGGCGAGCATGCTGACAGATCTGTCTTTGGGTTTGCTTATTTCGTATGCTTTTATTACCTCTCGAGTTAGTTTGTCACTGCTCCTTTTTCAGTATTTTGCTTTTTTGGTGGTCGGGGGTGCATCCCCAGTCACGGCAATGAATTCCTAGAGGACCGGAGATTCGTTTTGTGACATTATACTGATTTTCCCTTATTCGATCCTTAATGCACCGTACGGTCTGTCCGATGTAGAACCTGCCACTCGACACTTAGACCGCCTCGTGCTTGGACACGGAGTTGAAGAACTGTCGCTGGGCGGACCAACATGCCGGAGCGTCTGCGAAAAAAATAAATAAAGAATAAATAAGCAGTAGACAAATGCAAAGATGTGACTGTGGGCAAAAAAAAAAAAAAAGGCCAACGTGTTTTTTGGGTATTGTCATCAATGAACACATGATTTCAAGCGAAACATCTGGCCACCGCTATCTGTTGGTCCTGTAATTTGGTACGATCATTTTTGAGCTTACCATAGCCACATTAAAACGCAGGTTGCACATTCTAGCACGCTTTGGACACGAGCCGGGACGCGTATATACATTTCGCGGGGAGCACAGAGCCGCGAGGGGGAAAAGAGAGAGAGAGAGGAGGAAAGGGGGAGAGAGGCCACCGTTGATTGGCCCTTGTAGTCACGTGGTACGCCCGCCCGGCTGTTCCGGCCGCCACCGCCCGCAAGCCGCTCCCGACCGCGAGCAGACGCCGCCACCGCCGATGTTTTTGTCGCGTTACGGCACTGGCGCAGCACAGCGCGGTGCCGCTAGCTAGTTTGCGTTTCCGAGCTCATGCCGCTCGGGCCAACCTTTTCGAACGGCGCGTGTATCACTGGGGAGCTCGTTAACACAGCCCACCCGCCTGCGTTCACGCCGCTTCGCGGCGACAGTATCGGCTGCTAATTACAAAACTTAACCGGTACACGCCGCTTCGCGGCGTCCAGCCGGCAACCCAAGCCCCGCAGTCCCCGATCGCACCTCTGAAAAAGTTTCGTCGACAACATTCGGTTGTTTTAGTGTTCATCGCGAAAAAGAAATGTCGTAAGTATCGTCAAATGCCTTGACAAAACAAAATGTTCGAGAAAAAAAGAATAAAAAAAGCAGGCCCACCGAGGATCGAACCCGCGTCCCATTGCGTAGAAAGCGGACACCTTAACAGCTATACTATGCCATCGCTTAGAAAACTCGTTCTGACTTTACCCATTATCAAACGCGGCATCGGCGTGGGCTGCGGGGGGTGACGCTGCAACAGCCGGGCGGGCGTACCACGTGACTACAAGGGCCAATCAACGGCGGCCTCTCTCCCCCTTTCCTCCTCTCTCTCTATCTCTTTCTTTTTTCCCCCTCGCGGCTCTGTGCTCCCCGCGAAATGTATATACGCAGCCGGGACGCAGATCTCCCAAGAGTGTATATAATTTTTGTTTTAATTTTTATTCTAATTGTAATAATAAGTGCCTCAGCTAACAGCACATCTTGAAATATGTGCATACAATATTAAAACAAGTGTGGTCTTTCGAGATTAATATTGAAAACAATATTTATTGTCTCGATAGCTAATCATTTGGGTAACTTGATTTTAGTTAAGCTTTATTTAAAACTCCAAACGGCCCATCCTTTAGTTATATATTAAATGACGATTTCAGAATTATGTAGGCTTAAGTATGCTCCAGCTCTTTAAGTGCACTCCCAAAATCCAGAGCCGCTTAGGGTCAAACTCTATATTGTTTGGAATGGTGGAACAATATTTTCACCATCCCTTAGAATACCCCGCAGTCATTGCAAACGTTCGAGCGTTTTGTTTTTCTTCAGTTCCCTCGACCAGAATAGTACTTGTACCCGCACTCTAAAAGAAAAATATAATCGCTTTCATGAAAACACGTAGACAGCCAATCACTAGAAACAATAGAAGGCTCCCATCCAATGACAAAGCTCGAAATACGACTAGAAAAAAAGAAAAGAAAGATGAGTCGTCAGCAGGGACAATGTTCGCGACCCTTCACATGACCGTTGCCCACGTAGGAGGGATTCAAAAATTTTTTAGAGTTTCTTTTTTTCTTTTTTATTAACTCCAGACTCAGCCAAATCTACGAGTCTATTGGATCTATTAAACTGCGTCAAAATCGAAACGTCATCGTGTTCATCGCGTTTCTGTACTTATCCGGCTATGGCTGAGCCAATTATGTTGCGCTTTTATTATGTGCTCGTGTTTGCATGTGCGTCATTATACATGTTATACATCATGTATAATGATGTATAACATGTATTCCATTGTATATCTCGATTTTTTTTTTAATGCTTGTCCGTCAATAAAACACCTAAATTCTTTATATGCATTTCCGCACAAATAACAAAACAGAAGAGATAAAAATGAATAAAAAAGAGAACGTAAAACATCGAACATGCCAGGTACGTAGCAAGGGGGGGGGGGGGGGGGGAGGAGGGGGCATGGAGCCAGCCTTCTCCCCCCCCCCCCCCCCCCCCCCGAAACAAAATCCTGGCTACGTGCCTGGAGGCTGGAACATACAACAATTTTATGACTTGCGGGCAGTCCGTTTTTTTTTTTTTTCAGTTTTGTGTTCCTACTTCTGTTTTTATTAAAATTCAAACAGGATGACTTGTATTTTTGTGTCAAAGTTTGTCATTTCTAGACACAGGCTTGAAGACGTCCTTCTTTTATCGTCATAATTCTTTGACATTTTTCACCGATTTCTCGTTCCGTTTGTCATATTGTCGTCAGCCAAACCTCAAAGCCGACCTAGCAGAAATATTAAAACCGCAAATTAGCAACGTTAAATTAAGGACGAATGCTCACTAAGCAAGCAGACGACCACGCCACGAAAATTACACTTCGACCTTAAAAAAATACTTTATTTGAAGACCCAAAAAATATTTCTGCAGTGCCGCGTATCTGGATTTTTTTTTTTATTTGGACGACTAATTACTTTTAGGCCCAAAATACAGCTTCAAAACAATATGTAGTTTAAACAACGAGCAGCAGCGTTTGGCTTTGATCTGTTTGCTCAGGTTCAAGGCCATTGATGACCGCGACTCTTCATTTGTACTATAGACCTCTGTATCGCTTACCAGCCTTGCGAAAAATGCTGAGTCACTGAGCTGTGGACGCATGCGCAGCGTCTGATATACTGCAGAAAAGAGCAACGGCGCATGCTCAGAAGGCGTTTCACAGCCCAGCAGACAAAGATGGCGGCGCGCAGAAGGCGATTTTTGCAAAGGTCTCTACACTTCGTTTTGCGGAAAGTCCGAACTCGGTCAACACAACGATCTGACGAAGCGAATCAGGCAGCACCAAATCTGCCTCGTCACGGCACTCCTCGGCTTCCTTTGTTTCATATCACCGGCTAACTCGATCACGCACGGTAAATGCGCCGTGATCCTGTGCTTTGTTTTTCGAGTGTGATTGCTTTAGCCGGTTATATCAGGCGCACAGAAACAGACAGGGCCAGCGCAGTGACAATGCACTTTTGGTGCTGCTTGACGACCTACGTCGTATCGTAGCCTCGTCTGCGCTTGCACTTCGGTTCAGATTCAGTATGGTACATGGAACAGAGAGTCGCAGCCATCATAACGTTGAGCCTAGGCGAAGAATATGAAGGCGTACAGTCCAGAAGGCGTCATATATATTACTAATTGTTGGCCGCGAACACAATTTTAACTTTGAAAGTAACGAAGGGTTGGGCTGGGCATGCAATCCAAACACCTCAATTTCCACAATCCCGTTTTTCACAAAAAAAAAAAAACACACACAAAAAACTGCGGTTTTACTGACCTGGTACTGGCCGTGGACAGGGCTCCAGGACAGGCAGAGTACTCCAATCACGGCGGCGAGCCACGTTAACTTCCACCATTGAAACCAGCAGACGCTAACAACAAAAGCCTTCGTCGGATTCAGGCGTAGGTCCAACGAAACCGGCGCCGACAAAGCTCACAACGACGTGAGTGAACGCGAAAGACGCAGCCACGACGAACAGCTGTGCGACGAACACATGGCTGCCCCCTTCGCTCCTTGCACACACAATTCCTCGGGGACACCCAGCACACATTTCAACGGCACAGACGGATAAACGAAGGAGGTCGGTGCATTGTGGAGATCAGACATGGCCGATGGGAGGTCGAGACGTTCCTTTTCGGACTCTGTCCGGGTCTGGGGTCGCAACGCGGGGTGGCAACCCGTTCCAAGACTCCGAATGCGATGCCATGTCGGCCATGTCGGTTGGTCGTCGCGCGCCATCGACTGGACGAAGCCGATGGATCGGCGCGGACCTCGCTTCTTGGACCTCGCGTGGAACTGTGTCGCCATCTGGTGAGCGATTTTAGAACCAGCGGATAGTGTGAGAATGGCCAGGATGTGTTGCTTCCCGTTTTCTCGGAGCCCAAGACGGGCCTTTTGGAGTGCAGGATGGACGCTTCCCCGGATGTACGAGGCTGTTAAGTATTCGGAGCTACATCGACTCGTCCAATAGTGGGAAGAGGGAAATCGTTTTGGGTGTAGCCGCGTCGTATTTTTCATAGAACATTTGTGTACATGATTAGAACTTTATGCGGTACTAATTACCAGCTAACAAGTAACGAATTAAACGAGATATTAAAAGTTTTATATACTTTCGCTAAGTATTGTTCTAGAGCTTTCCAGGCTTGAAGATTCTGTCCAAATGCGATGCATGTGCGAGAAATCTTCAGGGGGGATTTACCCAAGAAAGAAAAAAAAACTGTCTGCGCTGTGGCAATAAGTACGGTAAAACGTTATGTGCTATGCCACAACTCAGTCAGTTTTTTTTTCTAGGTCTAAGCTTATATTCATTCTCGTAATTCGCCAAATCTCTCCTTACATGGCAGCGATTGGCTTTCCCAAGTTGTTCGCGGGAGAGTAATCCCTCAAGATTGTTTTTTTAGGAAAATATACAAACTCCTCTTTTACGACACAGCCCGCGTTTCCCCAGGCCAGGTGTAGACACTGCGTGTGCCCAGAAACCAGATTCGCGACAAGCTGTTGCGCATGCGCAGAGCCGACAGCTGCGACACCCCAGTGGCGTGACGTCAGAGCGGGTTGAGTTGCTGTGTAGGCACCTAACCTCGAAGACGAATGCTCCGCTCAATGCCAAACGCGCGCCGAAGGCCATTGGACATCGAGCGGAGCCGTCTTTCTGTGAGCATGGGATGCTCTTCTCTGAGCGAGCTTGCTGCAAATATCATAGAACCGCCACTTCTTTCTTGTAACTGGACGAAGGGACCTCTGTCTTATTTCTTGCGAAGAAACATATTATACCAACCATAATGTTCGGTGCATAATTTGCCCTTTTCTCCCCAAAAATCTTCGTTTGCGCGTATTGATGCAACATTTTATATAAGCAGGCAACCTTATTTTAAAAGGGGCAGTCGGGCTTATGCACATTTACGACGAAAAAACAACAGCAGAGCGCCAACGAATGGCCAACACTTCCCCCGGTCCGAAGAGAACCTGAAGCGTGGCAGGATAGGCTAGAGAGCCTACATTACAGAGAGTTTCCAACTCCTCGATTGGTGTCACGTGACTTATGGGGCCCGTTTGCAATACGAGCTGCAAGGAGGTGGCAAAAGCGTCGATTAAGAAAAATAAACTTAATTAAAATTAACAAATAGCGCAATGATTGGGTTGATGTCGATAAAGGAACCTGTGTGCAAACAAATTCGCTTCACTATAAAAAAATCTGTATTGTCCTACCAATACAACACGGACTTCGATTTAATGAAGCCTGCTACAATGTATAAATATCTTGGTGTAAGTCTAACACCAAACCTCTCCTCCAATCATCGCATTGAAACCATCACTGCTGACTGATCAAGAACCCTTGGACTAATAACACGTAACTTACGATCTGCACTTCCCTTCGTCCGCAAACTGATGTACGACACGTACGTCAGACCTAAATTAGAATATGCAACAAATACCTGGATACCCCATTAAATTTACCCAATCAGCAATTTCGAGGCAGTTCGATAGAGGGCTGCCCGTTTCATCTTGTCTACCTCTGATCCTTCATTCACTGTTTCCGCCATGAAGAGCCAACTAACCATGTGCTCTTTGCAGCTCAAGCAATTAAAATTTCTCATATCTACCTTCTACATAAAATCTACTACCTCATTCCAGAACTTAAAAATGAGTTGCTCTAACCCCACGATCGAAAAATATTCGCGTCTAAAAACATGCGTCATTAAACGTATTTCAAGCTCTACGAACGCATTTAATCCATCATTTTTTTTTTTTTCTGAGGCCATCGGCGACTGGGACAACCTCCCATCATCCATTCTCACCACTCTGTACCCGAGTAATTTTCTATCTTGTGTTGAACTTCATTTTTCGTCTCACTAGTTTTATGTTTTTGTGTAATTCTGAGCAGTCCTGAATGTGTTAAGTGTGGTAAGTGTTTAGTTTCCTTTTGTGTTTTTCATGTATTTGCGTATCTATAGTGAATAAATCCTGAATATATCCCCCCACCCCTTATGTAATGCCCTATACAGGCCCTAAAGCTGTAAATAAATGAAATAAATGAAATGATCGTCTGCGAGCACCTCCGCCTTCCCATCTGCTTTCCTTCTATCCATGCAATGACGCAGCACAGGCACACCCTTGAGACCAATTGGCAAAGGATGCGTCCTTCATTAAATTGCAAACGCTCCCCGTGGGCTGAGATGGACCCTCTTTTAAATTTAGGCTCTCTAGCGTAGGTCCGCAACTGCAGCGGCACCACCGACTGCATAAAGAAGTGCGAATTCTATCGAAAGTGCGGATAATATACATAGTTTTCGACGAAAACTCAATTTATAGGGTGGTGCATTTTATAGACCAAAAAATACACTAAATGTTTAGGCGATTTAAACAATGAAAGGTTCAGTACTTTAGTACGCTGCGGATAAAGAAGGAATAGAACAAAAAAAAAATGGAGTTTGAAATCACAAATCATGGCTTAAAGGGATACTGAACCAAGGAATTTAGTGTCCATAATATGTGGCGCACGTTCTTTCCACGAGGCAGAAGCCGCCGGTGTGCGCGAGCCCACGCAACAAAAATGATGTCAAAGACCTCCATTTGCGGTTACGATGACAGTGAAATGTATGGGCTTCGGGCCAAAGGAGAATAAAAACACGTTTTTCATCTACACAGTGGTGTCTGGTGTAAAAGGTAAGGGATTAATTGGTCTAACAAGCACGTAGCTTTCACTAGTAGAGATGAAAAGCCTGTATTTATTCTCCTTTGGCCCGAAGCCCAGGAATTTCACTGTTCTTATAAGCGCGAATGGAGGTCTTTGACGTCATTTTCGTTGCGTGTGCTCGCGCACACCGGCGGCTGCTGGCTCGTGGAAAGAACGTGCGCCACTTATTATGGAGACTAAATTCCTTGGTTCTGTATCCCTTTAAAGGTTTGTCGTGACTCTGAACGCCTAACCTTCCCACGGTTCTTTCTCTCTCCACATCACGGGCGTGTTCCAGGGTTCAAAGGCCCTCCTTTGTCTGTTATGGCTACAACGCGTTTTCCATGTGCTAACGCGTTGACTCGCTTATTATTTAAGCTAATACTACAGCGAGGAGAAAACGCACAAACAACAACATTACAATTTCCGCGTCCCTTTAGGTGCTCGGGATTTTCAAACGCGCAGCCATTTCGCAAAACCAGCGCCAACCCAGTTTTTGTTTTCTTATTGTTATCCTATGCACTTCGAAACCCCGAACCATGCTTGGCTTCCATTTATAACCTCGGACCCATATAAACCCCTTCGCACTTTCTTTTAACCGCCAGCTTCCCGCCGCCCCTTCTTTTATCGGTACCTCTTCCTCTGGCGTCGTTGTGGTTAGAAAAGAAAAACACCGACCGCGGCAGCTCTGGGAATAAGAGAATCAAAAACCAGAAAAAGAAAAACTAACTAAATTGTTACAAGCATCTCTCACCCTGTCCCTCTCTTCTTTTTTTTTTCTATCGTATTTTGTGAATTGCTTTCGGCATCTTTGTGTACGCTATTCTTTGTTTCTAATTTGCTTATTTTGACGAGCTAACCGTCTTGCATTCCTTTTTGTTACTCGAATAGAAAAACACACATACACAACTGAACGCACAAAGTTAAATAGCAAGAGAAATGTGGAGGGTAACAGAGCACTAAATTCTAACAAACAGATATATAACGCCGAAGAATATTCGAACGTATAGGTGAATTTTGCCGGACGTTGACGACGCCGTAGCATATTTTTTACGGCGTTCATTCCTGCTTAGGTTTACTTTATTTATTTTTGTCAGCCTCGTTTTTGCTCTGTACGCTCGTAAGCGCGCTAAAGTATTGCGCCGAAACGCTCTGGTGAATCTTTTTACGATTCGGGTCCCGGTCATTTTGAGCTTACGATGGTCCGCAACTGATGCTCTGTGAGCCATCCGAACTAATCCAATGCCGTTTGAGTGGCATCACATGACCCTCGGGGCACCGCGAAGGCGGTATGCGTAGTCACGTGACCTGTTGGTGCGCTTACCGCCCTGTTGGGCGGTATGCGTAGTCACATGCCCTGTTGGTTTCTGCATATCGTCTCACATATGGTTCCAAGGAGGACATCTGGATACCCAGAGTCACGAAGCCGGGCCATCTGTTTCTGAAAGCTAGCCTCAGCTTGATGGTTGCATGACTTGCGCAGCGCTGATGCGAGTGCCGTGTTGGCAACACTTCGTTTGACGGTTTTCGAATAGCAAGATGCAAACGGAAGAAAACCTTTGCTTGGCGAGGTTCGTACCTCCAGCACACATATCCATCCTTAAACTCAAGTGCGAGGTCCAGGAACTTAATAGACTTGCCCACGGGTAGCTTGTGAGTGAAGAGCAGGTCGGGGCAGCGTTCTTGGAAGGTTCTCATGATCGTGCTCCTGCATCCGTTTTCTTCACTCTCGATGTCTGTGCTGCACAGGATCAGGAAATCTTCCACGTGCCTAAATATTGCTTTGACTCTAGCATCGTTCCGCCCTCAAAATCCAGAGAAAGACGACTCGATTTCCGCCAAAATAATTTTTTTGACCTTCCTGAGGGAGAGGAATAACCGACCGCGTCAATGCCGAGTGTTCCCAATATCCCGTAGAGGATGAGGTCTGCACACGACGTCGTCGCTAGTGGTTCCTAGACCAGCCCCAATCAGCCGACACGGTGAAGTTCAAAGAAACTCGTCACAAAGCGGCAGACGCTTTCCTCTTGGCGTTGCCGAGTGCTAGCGTCGCGATCGTAGGGAGACGCTGCAAGGCGGCGGCGACGATGCCCAGGCAAACTAGGCGGTGTTGCCTCGATCGACTAGTGGGGGAAGTTTGGGGGAAAGGCGCGTGCCAATTGTCTTTTAGGTGGAACGAGAATACAGAGCGAACAACCGACGTACCAGTAGAAGAGTATACACAAAGACAAGGCGCCGAAAAACAACTGAAATTTAATAGAAAAGACATGATGGCCGCGAACAAACCCGAACATTCCACCATACCCACGTTACCGCACACCACGTTCCCATTGGCCGAGATATCTTATCTCTTTTTGATAGAAGGCCACAGAGGGGACGCTGACACACGTGCCCAACCTAGATCGTGATATATGAAATGCCTCCGTTATCTCCCTCGTCCTTCTGTTGTTGCGTCGCATCATTATCGTTGTCTCTTGAAACTTAGGGGCGCACCCACACTTGTCGCAATAAATTGCCAAATGACCGGCAGGGGACGATCTCACAGATAATGCATACTCCCTTAGTCTATCGCTGACGCATCTACCAGACTGTCCAATATACTGTTTACCACACGATAGCGATATTCTATACACAATTACCGCTTCGCACGCTACGAACGGCTTTTTATGCTTCTCTTCGCATCGCGCTGCGTGTGGTGCTCACCTATCAATTCTACCCCACAACTTCTCCAGTTTCTTGGGAGCGGAGAAAAAAACCGGGACTTGGTGTCTCTCTGCCACCTTCTTAATCCTGTGCCTGACCTTGTGTACGTAGAGCACCACTACCGGTCTCACTCTCGGCTTGCTCTTCTCTGGGACCACAGCAGTACCCCGAAGCCTTTGCCGCAGTGATTCACCCACTCCTGTAAGCAGTGCTGATAGATAGCCCCCCTCATTCAATCTGTTCACCTGGGATGTAAAACCCTCCACCATCCTGTGTAGACAACACTTCGCCAAGGATGCGTGGAGACAGGTGAAGAATATACCTCTTTTAACCACCTTAGAGTGGTTGGAACTGTAAGGGAGCAGACACGTCTTTTATCTGGGAGCATAACACCCGCATACATGTGATTGCTGCAGTGACAACGAAAGGTCCAGAAATTGCAAGTTACCATTTGCAGGATCTTCCTTTGTAAAGTCTAGCCCCGTGGAGCAGGCCCTAAATACTCCCAACGTTTTTATACAAAATCAGCTTTTGGGGTCGCTTCCCGTGGGTGAAACACCCCCAAATAATCATCCACATATCTGAAAATGCCGACAACCTCGGCTTCCAACATTTGTTCAATCCGTCTGTCACACTTGGACAGATAGTTATCACTTAAGACTGGCGCCTTGCTTGAGCCAATGCAGACACCTTCTTTCTGCAAATGAACCGAGTCATCAAAAACAGCATACGTGGAGCTGAGATAGAAACACATCAACTATAAAAATCTTTTCTCATAAATTCCGCAATTTTTCTGAAAGGGGATGACCCCTACGTTTCATACTTTCCTGAACCGCAAGCAGGAAGTTACCCGGCTGAGGTCATGGGACGTTTTCAGTTACCACAGTCTGCAGGGCACGCCAAAAAGATTACGAGGATTTTGCGTTCCGAGGCCTGGGGACAGGATAGATTTCTACGGCAGTGTCTAAAGGTATAGAGCTTCTGAACGTGCCTGTCCGCGGGACCGCTGCCGCCGACCATCGTTTCCGAGGTACTTACTGTTTCGGAATGCAGGGGGAGGCATCTAGAAAGAATCGTAGCAGCAAAATATTCGGGAAGGGATAGATTTAGGCGTCCGAGCTGCCGCTAAAACGATCCCGGCTAGCCGGCAAGCCACCGAACGAGCGAAGATGGCGGCGGGACCAGATGTGTGAATGGACAAATAGTACTAAGTGCACCCATCGTAGCGGGCGGTAGCTTGCTCCACCTAGCTTAAAATATGCGCAACTTAGCCCTGAATCTGCTTTGGTACTGGTGTAAACGCCGCTAAAAAGGCAACAAGGTATTGAACATAATGTACGATATACTTATAATAAATAAAATATGTTTCTCCGAGTAAATTACTTTAACAATTAGACTGTTCACGTGGCACAAGAACTAGTTTCGTTTTAGCTTCAACTGGGTTCTGGAGAGCCGTGTAGCACCACCTCAGTTCAGTTCAGTTCAATCGCAGTTGGGGCCGATAACTGTGATTGAACTCAACGACAGTTCAAAACGCCCGTGTAACTAGGGTATACGTCTAGTCCAGTCTACCATAAAAACGTCGCGGCGTACAGACATACTTCTTCGTGTTCCCGCTGACTGAACGCGAGACCTATAGCCAGACGCTAGCGCGACGTTCGTGTCAAATGTGCAGCACGCGAAGGCGGCCTCCGGCGGCTTACGTGGAAACCCCGGCATCAGTGCCTCGTCGTCTGTAGTGGTTTTCACCTCAAGAACCGTAAGGAAAGAAAAAAGTACGGCTCCTCGTGGAACTTTGAATAATTTGCTCCTTTATCCGTCGAATTAAGATACATGCATGTGCGTCTTAGATTAGTTTTAGGGTATATTATCACGGCGTACACGTTTCAAACGCTAAGAGCATTGTTTCTTCATTCAACGAACAAATCTTATAAGAACTATTTCGCGCTGCGCACGAATAATGCGCAAAACTTTTTTTTTTTTTCTCTCGATATATTGACTGATGATTTGCTTCGCTTGGCGATACTCTGAGGGGGGTAAGGGACAGAAAGACTATAATTAGAGTGTCTGGATAAATAAGTATGTCCCACCGCTCAATCGGGGTCGCGTAGTTTAAAGTCTCAAGAGACAGCTAAAAAAATAAAAAAATTGCACGATAAGGCAGTCTACAGACATTTTCTTGAAGCGTGTTTCCTCCTTCCTTGTACAACGCTCACATTGGTCGTACCAAAACTGCCTTTCTGTCTTTTTAGACTGAGGCTAGGTGGCGCAAGCTACCACCCTTCACAAAGGGTGTAGCAATTAACACCCATCCATCCATCCAGCCGGCGCCCGAAGCATGTATGAAACACATCCGCTTCGAACATGCTCGGGGAATAACCGATTCTGTCATCGTGTCTGCTTCGAACACAGAGTCTTGTGTATGACGTATGAGCAGTGGGATAGTGGCTCGAAGTAATCATTAATTGGCCAATTGTTTCCTCATGACAATGTGATCACGAGTAATTGTCAACGTAACTCGAGCTGTAAACAGAAGGGAAAAAACCCGAGTTGCTCCAATATATGCCGTGAGAAATGAGATCTAGTTTGGTACTTACTTTTTAAGGTTGTTGTCCATTTCGCTGACACCATGGCCGTTACTGCGGCTTGCACCGGAAAAGAAAGGAAATGCCAGAACTACCATTTGTTTTTAGCAGTGTTGAACCTAGGGATGACGCAGTGATTTTCATTTTGAACCGCTATCGTCAAGCTCCTAAGGAAAATAGATGGCGGAAAACTGGTAGTCTAAAGGGTCACTCCCTGCATCGAAGTCACCACGGGGCCCATCATCCACTTAAGCTCGACCTTCCGAGCTAACATGTGTGTACGGTGAAACGTTTCTTTTTTTTTTTTTACAACCGAGAATAAAAAGAACAATAAACTGGCCTTCAGACAAAAGACGTGCATCTTTACCTACCGGGCTTTATTTTTATTTAGTTTTTCTCAATCCCATCTACTTGCTTTTTGTTGTTTTGAACACGATGCATCAGGGCTGCCGTCCTAACTCGCCAGTACACTTCCCTGCTCGCCGAAGCGGTCCTCGCTGCAGACCTCCGAGGCAACGCATTTGTACCGGGCAACCGCCCTTTGCTCGACAGTCTGGGAGAGCGAGCACGACAGACCGGCACTCATTAAGAGAGGAGTTAACGCTCGGGGATGGTCGCCAGCCGTAAGGAACGAATACAAGTGGAGAGGCCACTGGAAGAAAATCTAATTGTGCGTCATCCTAACCCAACCGTGCGCAGAAAAAGAGAAAAAGAGTTTCCCGCGGTCCTTGGATAGGTCTTTACTTACTGACCTGGAAAGTTTGCCGGTTTCCACCCTAGAAACTTTTGTGACCACAAGCGGCACCGATACATGCGGGAGTAAAGCATATTTATTATAGGTTTAACAATGAAGTACTTAAATGTAGCGCCGTTCACGTAGCGTTTTATTCGCCGATGTTTGTTTGCAAAGAGATCGCTGCCACCACCTATTGGCGGCCCCCTCTGCACTTCCGGTTTTTGTTTTCTTTTCCCTTTGTCTCACATTCTTTTGTTTTTTATTCTACGTTCTACAAAGCGCGCAGGTTCTTACAAACGTATTACAGGTACTTCTCCGAAAGAAAATCTTCTTACTCGATCACTGTGCGTCGCTGAAGAGCAAACATATACACCAGCGGAACGGAAGTCCACTGGGGCACCAAATCCCGTGGCGCCCTCTTAGCACCAAACCCAGCCGAAAAAGGTGAGTTCATTCCTAAATGTAGAACCATTGAAGAAGCCATGCTCCAGAGCGCCGACATTTGCGCCAATTTTGATGCTTGCATTGCTGGCAGAAATCCGACTCCTTATTTAAATGTAAAACACACTCCTTCAGTCCTTCAAAGAAATCCACAGCAGTGTAATGCAATGTCGCATCAGCTTTCTGACACCTTACTCAATTTTGAAGTCGTCGCAATCTTCCATCATAACAATCGCGAATTGCGCCTGCCCTGCCCTGTGTGCCCTTTCTAAAGGAATGTCATCGCACTTAAAGCACAAAAACAAAGATTGAACGGTGCATACCTTTTTCCACCATCAAAATAGGGAAACAAACACAATACTAACGTAACGGGGGATAATAAATTATTAAAGCCGCATCCCTAAAAATGTTTTTATTTCTTAAGTTTATTTATTTACCCTATAGACCCTCTCGAAAATCATATAGGGGGACAGAGTACAATTATTGGAGAGAGAAAACCATGCGGCAACACACACAGAAAAAGAAAAAAGTACAATGCACGTAACAACACAATATTTCGACGGCACTATCGGCAGTAATTATATATATATATATATATATATATATATATATATATATATATATATATATATATATATATATATATATATATTTTTTTTTACGGCGTTTTTACAGAACGCCGTAAAATGCTGCTCCGGCGTTATATTCCACTAAAAAAAGTTGATTTAGAGGTTTTCGATAATGCTCAGCAAGTTTGTAGTTTGAACTATTTGTCTATTTGTAATATTTAAAGTTAATTAACACATTTTAGTTAATTAGCCGACTGAAAGTTGCGACTATCTACCTATAGTATGTCCAACTAGCCGTATAACTTACCTTCACAAACCCCATAAATGTAGTTTTCACGGCTTTCTTTTAAACAATTCTGAACGATTAAAAAAAAAAAACTCTATATATATAAGACGACGAATTTGCAATTTAACTTGACCTACTCAAGCAGTATCATGTTTACGGATGTAACAAAAGACTGATCATAACAGATTGATGCATGAAATATGATCCACTTTATTGCTAAACACTCAAAAAGCCGATCGGCAAACAACCTAAAAAAAGACGTACAAAAAGATTTTTTTTTATACGCGAAAGCATTAATTATTTTATGGAGCGGAGCCGGTGGCGTCTGTATTCGCAAAAAAGAAAAAACAAACGCGAAAGGAATGCCCATTCTCCTATCGTCTGTGCAAAACGGCTCCTAGATAGCCACCGGCGGCCGCTTCACTAGAGCGCGCTCTCGGCCGTCGCTATCGAGTCAGGCATTGCCGGAGGGGGGGGGGGGGGGGGGGGGGGAAGGTGCTACAGCCGCTTCATGAGACCCCGCGATCAGCAACATTGGCTGCAGCGAAACATGGCCGCCCACGCCAGAACACAGCAGACAAACTAAGGGAGTGGAAGAACGACATTTTTGCTTTCGCATTCACAACTCATAAGCAGTGCTTAGGCGTCCTCGAAATTTTTTTAGATCTAGAATTGTTTCTTCATAATGATAATATTCCGCTAAATTAAAGCTCACGTTAAAGGGATTAACAGATCAATTTTCGGGGGACATGTTTCCCCTCCCTCCAGTTCTCGGTCAATCTTCTAAGCTTTTTGTAATTGTAGTACTCTTGTGCTTCCTTCCTTCATTCTCGTTAGCAAATCCAAACTCTCCCCAGCAGATCTGTTTTCCTTTTCGGGATGGCTGAACCAAGTCGGGTGTATATTAAGAACATTTGTCTTATTGATTATGTAATATATTGCACATTGCAAACTATACGTTTGTCCGTAAGTCCGTCCGGGCTTTTCCCCCAAAATTATAAGCTAGAAAATTGGCGTCATGTGACCACACACGCCAAGTGACATGAGATCATAAAGTCAGGCCACACCACGACTTTACACCGCGACGTGAGGTCAGGACGTAGATTTGCCTGCAAAATTTATTGAGAAAATGAATACAAAAAATGTCTTCCTTCACTCCCCGAAACGTATCATTTGTTGCTTGTAAACCAACAGATATTCTTGCAACGTCTCAGGAGACCTTGCTGCTATCTCACATTCCACTGCCTAACGAGGGGGAATTGTAGGGCTGTTCCGATGTAGCGTTACTGACAACTCTGACGATTTTTTTAAATTCTGCAAGCGAAATCGTTCATTCTATTTTATCGCTTTGAGCTCGGAACACATGACACATAAGGCGTGTACAAAACACAAGTATTTTAAAAAGAATACAATTTCCTTTGATTTTCCTCCGCATTTTTTTGTTTCGTTCTAAAATGTCAAAATATTAAACCAACATGAACTTTGTCTTCTATTACTGGGTAACTTTTCACAACATAATGCTTTAAACAGAAGGTCGAGATGGAAGGTACGAGGGCTGTTGTTTTTTTTTCTTCTTTAAGATTTGATAAATCGGGTAAACAAAAAAACAATCACAATGGTGATAAAAAGTGTTACCATGCACAGAACGCAGATACATACTTCAGCTACTCCCCCCCATAATCACAACATACATTTAGACAGTTATGATGCTGCACAAGCGTTTAGATACCACCTTTAAGGAAGTTAATCGCCGTGGTTCTCAGTCCTTCTATCACGTGCCAGCAATTCCGCCACTCGTCACAGATCTGTAATGTGCATAGAGGAAACGGAATAAACCTTCGGGAAGGACGAAAAGACGTCCTCGATGATGATTGTAAGGGAGCATCGTCTGTGGTGACCTACAGCCACCAAAACGCGTGAGCCACGAACTTATAACTGCCTGAATCTGAGTTGTGATTACGTGGAGAAGTGGCTAGATTTTGTAGATGCATTCTGTGTATATTAAACCGTTTTCAACGAACTAGCGTCTTTTTAGTCAATTCATCGGAACTTAAAAAAAAGCCCTTGTATTTCCGGCAAGGTCTATTCAGACGGTCGCCCCTTAATGCAGTATTTACCAGCCTGTTGTGCATGCTGCCGTGTGTTTCTACATTAAGTGTCCTCAGATCATCTACAACGCGTGTAGACTTTTTTTCCTAGAAACCTGCAATTGAGCCGCGACCGGCGAAAGTGGAAGAGCACCGGTTCCCAAGGAGATAGCAGCGTCCCTGTCTCCTAAGCCTTTGTAAGCCGGCGACAATCAGCGTCCCGCACTCCAGTCAGCGTTGTCAGAGAAGGGGATCCACTTAGCGAGATTAAGGTGCGCTTCCTCGGGGTCTGAACAGGATGACATTCACGCGGTCAGAAGGCACCTTCCCCTTTGTTTCCGATCCCGCCTCTTTGAAATCCTCGATGAGAAGCCAGAATGTCTCGTGGCACGCTTTGCACGTGGACCCCGTCGACCGGTCTGACAACAAAGAACCAGGGACGGCTCGTTAAAAAGTGAAACCCGTTTACAACTCCCTGTAACGCCGAATTAGAGTGCAGCTCTTCAGGAGGAGGGGGGAAGGCTAGTGGGGGGTCACGTGACCTCGGGGGGGGGGGGGGGGGGTCACGTGACTTCAGGATGACGATGACGATGCGGATGCCGATGACGTCATCAGTGACGATGACGATGACGTCATTGATGACGTCATCAGTGACGTCACGCGTCCCATCATGCACCGCGCGGTTACGCCGATGCCGACGGCGACGCCGACGCCGCTCAAGCCGGAAACGGGCGCCTAAAGGCTGAGATCCATGGAACGAATTATGTGACGAATAACTGGCGAACGCCGCCCGACGGCACGCTCGTTCTGCGCGGGACGTAGCAGCCACTTTGTTGATTCCACGCGCAGAGCAAAAGCCGCCGGCAAAAATTCGTCGGTTATTCGCAGCATATTCGTCTTATTTAGTTCAGCCTTAAAGGGGTCATGAAACGAATTTTGGGTTGGGATGAATGATTTTAAATTGGGACTTTACTAATCGCATTTCGTTTAGTTGGCCAAAAGAAAGAGGCTAGAAAGTCAAAAGCCAGCTTTTCGGTACGAACATTTGAAAATATAGCGGACTATTTTGTACCTTCTTTCCTTCGAAAGCTCTCCGCCTATTCACTATGATTCATCCGCGGTTCCAAAAGCTCGTCACCGGCGCCAAACTGACGTCAGCAGAGCCCAGCTCACGCATTGGACACGAGAACTGCGTCACTCGGACGTATGCGCTCGTCAACAATCAATCCGTCGACGAATATTTGGATTCGCGTTCGTGGCCAATGAGTGCCCTGACGGAACTTATTGTCACTGGAGAATGACAAGTTCTATGGTGTGCACAAAAAGCACGGTGGAAGCTAGGAGTCATCGCACCGGTGCCGAAGGAATGTCACGACCACGTGATTTCACAATTCGCATTTGAGTTGAGGATTAAAGCTAAGGAGGAAGAAGTAGGAAAATCGTTTCATGACCCCTTTAAGAGCTGCGCTCTAATAGAGAGTCCTATAGCTTAGACCGCGTGAAAGAAAGCCTGCCAAGCCTAGGGCCTCGCCAGCGCGTCAGACTCGAGTTCACGTGCCGTTTGGCCCGTACGATAGCTTTCGGCAGTGTTTTCTTTCATAGGCTCAGCTGATACGGTGCTTCTAGCAGGCCGACTCAGTTGAGACAATGTTTGAGGCCTCTGTAATGACGTGGTCAAACTGCAGAAACTAACATCACACGCAAGACACGGTCTTTGATGCACGCATGATGTCCAAAGTATCTCCGTACATGTCTGCATGCAGTTCCTGTATGACCAATGAGACCGTCGTACAGAAAAGGAACACGCCCAGTGTTCGCAGACTGTTTTTCGTATGATGTTGTCTCTGTCTGACCGCGGCTTTGCGGCCTTATCTTCCCGGGCAGTCGAGCATCTAGATAAAGCGTCTCACATGCATCCTGCTATAGTTAAATAATGTCTTCGTGAAAGTTGAATCTAATGGCCTATTCGTCTGGGGCACACCGCACCCGTCCAGTGCAGTAACCTCTTTCCACTTCAGTACACGAAAGGCTGGCGGGGAGAGAAGGAAGCCCCCCTCTCCCCTCTAGCCTTCCGTGTACCCCGAACCGCACTGCACCGTTGCGTTGCGGGCCCAGACGAATTGGCCATACGCTCGTTAAATACTGCACTTCACGCATGCAAGAGACTATGAAGGTGAGGGTTGCTAGTAATTTTCTGCAATTACTTTTGCCTTTATCTCGAGCTATATTTGAACGATAGATTTTTTAAATTTTTCTTTAAAGAAGAAATATAAAGTTAAGACAGTTCACCGCCAATGTGATGACGTTTTAAAGTTAAAAAAATAAAATGCTATGCATATGTTGATAGCGTTCTATAGATAATAAAGTCTTCCTTAGCAATATGTCTGATTAAGATAGATCATTGCCGTTTTCCGGCTAAATTTAAATGGAACAATTTTAATTAGCGTTTCCGTGCTAACGTATGAATGATTATCACGCCGAGACAAAGAAAATCAAGAATAATTATGGGGGGGAGGGGCAATGATCTCCAGAATACTGTCAGATACGCGTCGGTCCAAAAGTAAAAAAAAATTACCATGACGATAGATAAAGGCATTAGTCGGATTTGTTTCGAAAGATGACGTTTACGATGAAGGACCAAAGAGAGAAGCCTCTAAGCTGTAATTAATGGTCGCAAAAAAAAAGCCCAATAGCTTTTTGCCCTTTTCGTCTTTAAAGGTTGAATAAATGAAGTCAATAAAAAAGAGCTTGTTGGTTTAATGTTCTTGAAGATACGACCGTTACTGCCGCGTTCTGTGTTCATTTCTAATTTGTTCTAGTTGCATAAGATAAACTCTCATTTTTAAATATGATAATATAAAAATAAAGCTGTCAGCTGCTACAAAAGACTATTACTATTATTATCGGATATGTTATTTATATAAAGGGTGTTTCAGAAAATTCAAGGTCAAATCGCTCCTGCGAAAACTAAGCATCGCACAGAAAAAAGGTTGATGCCGTGTTGGTGTCTGCCCAAGAGCCTATTTAGGAAAAATTATAACGTTTGAAAAAAAAATAGTTTTTGTTTTGTTTTTGAGAAAGTAACTTTTTATTTGTTCATCTTAAGGCCATAGTTTCAATAGACCTCATGCGAAATTGCTTTGTGGTCTGACAACACTGAGAGCGTCGCCATTTTAATGTTGGCAAGCGTTGTCGGTCCCGAAGCACAGTGGAGGCATCGGAGACAGCCGAACGGGCAATGTGATATGGCGCAGCAACTGTTTTCCGCCTTCTGACCATGAAATGTGGACGAACAGTTTAAACAACCTACCGCAACTGTCTGACAAAACTCTCAGAGGCCTGTGCACGCTGACGACAACCTTTTCGAAGCAGCGTACCAAGTCCTACGCCTTCGCTGTGGAAGCTTGCTGTCGGCAGTGTGTGCACAGGCCTCCGAAAGGAATAGGCCGTCATGCCTTTCATCTTTGAGAACAATTTTAATTATTTTTCCAACGCGAATACTCTTGATGTCGTACTGTTTAGCGGTATACTGCTCCACGCAAGTACATGACTCAAAATTAATTTTGTTTAGTTGTTACTGGTGGAGTGTTTTTTGGTGGAACGCTCTGTGTTTTTCTAAAAGAAACTGTGCCCTGCGCAATACTTTTCAAGTGTTGCAAAGGGCTAAAATTAGTTTCAGATAGCATTGACCTCAAGCACAGTTGACGGAAGTTGCGCTATTAATGAAGATTTGTTCAACCCTGACAGAATAACTTCAGTGACTTTCCCAAAAATACCCCCGAGCTTCTTTGCACTAAGCAGAATTTCTATCTCGGCTGCGACAAAAAGAAAAAAAAAAAAGAAAAAGAAAAGGGGGTTGTAAAATGAAGTTGGCACCACCCGTGTTGCTTTATTCGACGTCCGCAACATAAGTTTTTGCAGCCGCCAACGTCGAAGTTTTAGCCACTGCGATGAACCTAACCATACCACTGTTAACCATACGCATCTTCAATTATGGTTGGTGGCGTAGATTATTAAAACTGCCATCTTTTTGCGTCGCTTAGCAGCCTTGGTCTCGTTCACATGCATTTAGCTGCTTGCGCATCTAGAAAAGGCAGGCCGACACTACAGCGCACATAAAAGAAAAAAGGTCATAAACAAATTTGGTACAACTTCGTGAAAAGATTAGGGCCCAGTTCAATAGTTGTAAATGGCTTCACACCGCGTGATAAGGTCCGCGTGTTTCTTCGCGCTGTCACCAATGTTTTTGTCAAAAGCTGCGTTTCAAGTAACAAATAAATAAGGAAAAAATGTGAACCCTGTTCACGTTTGCGTTCACGTCACACGCGAATCAAAGGCTTATCGCTGTATCCGCAGCGGAACGCAGCAATCGTTGGCATCGCAACTCTCGCACGAAGCGCGGTCGCTTGTTTACATGGGGTCTATGCCAGTACGGTCTCTGGTTTCGTTTTCTCGCCACTAACAAGATGGCGGACGTAGTTCTCGGCGCGCTACTAGATGGCGCTCTACATTTCACATATGACCTATTAGAAACTTACGGGGCATCATCATATAACCCCTATATCAACCCTTTTTGGACAAGTATAAAGCGTGCCGAGCATTTTAGCATGTTTTGAAAAACCCTTCAATTCTGACGCGGACTCTGGTTTCGGATTCTTATCCAAGCGCACCTTGGCGGCAGCTGTCCTGCCCTCTGACGGCCGAAGCGCGGAACCAAGGCCAGACAATTCGCTATACTTCGTTTCAGCTTATGTCCGAGCGCGGCCGATGTTATGAGCAGAAGGGCCAATCAAACAGCGAAAGAGGCACAACGTCATGGCGTTGTGCCTCTTCCGCTGTATTCGCCGTCTTTAGCCTGTATTCGCCTTCTTTCTGTGCCTGCTCCTCCGCCGGATAGTCCTATCAACCGCTAAGAGCACTCCATGACATTGCGCTTTTCGCACTGTTGGATTGGCCCTTCGGCTCATAACATCGTCCGCGCTCGGACATAAGGTGAAACGAAGTATAGCCTCGCCCGTCCGCCTCCCTTCCCTCTCTCGTAAAAAAACAAAGAAGTGTAGCACGCGCGCGCGGCCAAGCGATAAGGAACGCCTCGCTGTTCGAAAGAGAAATAGAAATAGCATGAGATTGCAAGATTGAGCTTTGAATTTTGGGCTGACCTTGGTTCCGCGCTTTGGCCGTCGGAGGGCAGGACAGCTGCCGCCATGATGCGCTTGGATAAGAATCCGAAACCAGAGTACGCGTCAAAATTGAAAGGTTTTTCAAAAGACTGCAAAATGCTCGGCAAGCTTTATAGTTGTATAAAAAGGGTTGATATAGGGGTTATTGATGATGCCCAGTAAGTTTCTTATTGAAACTATGGCCTTGAAATGAACAAATAGAAAGTTAATAACGAAATAAACTTTAGAAAAGACTATTTTTTCTAAACGTTATTATGTTTTCTAAATGGGCTCTTTGGCAGACACCAAAACGGCATGAAACTTTTTTTCTGTGCGATTCTTAGTTTTCGCGAAAGCGATTTGGCCTGCGTTTTTTGAAACACCATATATAGAGAGGTGCATCTTAGACTAGACTTTATGTCTTTTAACAAGACGTACATGATTCAAGCGCCAAAAGCTTTCTTTATTTCTTCGTCAACCATGTCATGTAAAAGCTACTTTGCTCTGCGCGTGAATAATGCGAAGAGACTCCTGCTTCCTTGGTGTGACAAAAAATACAGTTGTCTACACTCTAAAAAAAATGCCTTTCTTGAGAGGTTCTCTGACGCTCTAAGAAATTTCTCAGCTATTGAAGAACAGTATCTCCTCAAGCACTGTCGCCCCGTGGCGAACTGGAAAGGCAACAGGGCGATGAGGAATACTTTTGCATGAAAAAACCCTTTTTAGGTTTTTCACGAAGAACCCTTTTATGGGATGCTTAAAAGAGCTTTTTTATAGGATCAAACATTTTGACCTTGAAGCCCAAAGGACCGTTAAAAGCGCTCATTGTTGTGTCTCTAAAGGCCCGTTCACACTCTTGCAACCGAGCACAACCGAGAGAGACAAAACCTGTTGAAACCTTTTAAAATTTCTTAGGACGGCGGAACACACTGGCACTCTGGCGCCATCTATGCTGTGACCCTGGAACTGCATTTCACAAGAGTGAGGGTTTTGCGGGATTTCCGAGGTCAAATGTGCGTAATACCTATAAGAAAGGCTCGTTTATTACGTTGACAATTGTTTTTCAAGCCAAGAAAGCAAGGATAATGCGCGAGAGAAATAGAAAATATGCCGGACCGTCAAGTTTAAACTGCTATTCAATAGCTGACGCCAGTGTCTCCTCTCGTTGTAAGAGGTTTCAAGGCACCAAGTTTTAAGAGGTCGCAAGAGTGTGAACGGGCCTTTACTTTCTTTCCTTGTCCTCGAGACGCTTATTGTGTGAAGGCTCTATAAGAGTTATTTTACGGCCAGATTTTGTTTTACCGTGTACCCACTAATCCTTCCAATCAGAGCTCTGCGCTCTCAAGTCCTGCGTGTTTTAATCTTTTTCTCTTCTTCGCTTTCTTTCAGTATAACTGCGGTACATAGAAGGAACACGTATTCTAACGGGGACTGAAACGTCCCGCATGTTTCGAATTCGGCGCTGGCCCGCAAGCAAACAGTCGGTCTCACTATTCACGATCAGACGGAACAAACTAATTTTCTGTTCCTAAAGAGCAGACGGGAAGGCTTACGCAACAAGGAAAGAATAGAGGCACAAACAACATGGACATTACTGCGTGGCGAAGAATAAAAACCGGGAGCAAAAAATACAGTGTATACCATTTTTTCGCGCCTATTTCCGACCCAGGACGGGAGAAAAGAAGCCAACAGGCTCTCACGCAAAGGAACCGGCCGTGTTGGGAATAAGGCTTCCTATCTTGCAACAGGGGAAAATAAGCGTATCTTCTTATCTGTACAGAACGTAGAGTATGCAAGCATCGGTGTCAGCGCGAAAGAAACCCTCGCCATCTCGCTACACCCAGGATCAGCGTCGGAGGTGGGGGTGCGGAATATTATTATCGCGTAGTTTGTTGTATTACGTTGTCGCGCTTGTTATTTCGGTGAACGGGGAGATATTAAGGGGGCGTCGCTGAATGCCTGTGTCGTCGAGATCCGCGGTTGCGTCGTAAGTGCGTGCTTATATCCGTCGCTGGCTCGGAAAGCGTGTTTTTGGTCTCCGTTTGCTCCAGGATTTATTTTTGGCGATTCACACAACACCGCGCTGCTTGGTCGAGTTATGTGATAACTGCTATCAAAGTGACAAAATAGTTATTTGGAAAGCAGCTCCCCTCAATTCCCCGCAAATCTGGGGGTAATGTGTGTTTGCGTATCGGCCAATAATATGCGAACTACCCTGCACAATTTCTGTCAGAAAACACTTCAATAGCTCGGGTAAACAAAACCTTACGCCATCTCGATAGAACTAATAAAGATCGGGGAGCACAAAACGTGTTGCGAATAAGCTGGGCACATGCCATGACGTCACGTGGCGTCACGAGGTCACGTGACTGTGACATGTCACCCGACGTCGTGGTGCGATGTGACGTTACACTCTTACGTGACATTGTATCCGTTACATGACGCCATACTGTCACGTGATTTCACAGTCGTTCGTGACGGCTCTTCGTGACAGTTTTCTCATCGAATCCGGCTGATAAAACACGTTTTGTGTTAAAACAAAACGACGTGTTAAGCTGCTCGGGCTCACATTGAACGAGACGAAATATGCGTCTTCAAGAACTCCAAGGTTTCAGTTGCCATCATATCCAGAAGAAAACAGTGCTACCAGAGCGCACCGGAACCACTAATCATCGTACAAAACACAAAACACCTTTTTTTTTTTTTTGGCACCGCTTGAAATACGATTCGTAGACCCGCTCGATCTCGCGTCAGGTGAATTGCGAGAGGTTATTTACGGCCTCCCTGCATCGAGCAGCCACGGGAAAAATCGAACTCCATTTGCCGTTGAGAGAATCTTTTATTGGCACGAAAAACTCGCGAATGGGAAGCTGTTGCAAGGTGTTGAAATAAGGAGCCGGGGTTCATTGTGGCGCTCATTTGTCACGCACAGAGCACGCACGCCGATTTTGCCCCTGGCGAGTTTCTCACACGCGACTTCTTTTGTTTCTGTTTTCGTGCCCCAGCCCGCATTTTCTACGCTGAGCCGCTCTTTTTTTTTTCCCGTAAAGCCGCGGTCAGACTACTTCATACAAAGGACAGACTGCAGGCGTCGTCTGAGAGGTGTTTCTTTCTTTGTTGACGATCCACTCATGCTGCTTAAACAAAAACGGTCTTAAAGAATGTTCAAGCTATTTACCTTTTTTTTTATTTTTTTTCTGTGACGGCCGCCATTTTGAGCGTTGACGAACATAGGTTGGTGCAAAATAAAAAAAAGTCTCATTATTTGTCGACTGCAAGGCGCCACAATTCAAGGGGTTCGGGCCACTAGTTTCCTTTCACTTTTCCGGCTATCATATCTTTATTTTATTTATGTCTAACAATTTTCCTTATTAATGCGAAAACCGTATATGTCTCCTCGTTCAGTCGACCTCCAAAGTCCTTGAGAGAAAACACGTCGGCGACACGAAGAGTACGAAAACACTTCGGCGACAAGAAAGGTACCAAAACCCACGGTTCGTCACTGGGGCAGGAGATGGCGCTACTTGAACCAGAATCGGCGGAAGCGCGCGCGCGGTGAAGAGCGGGAGTGCATCATGCTGTGAGATTCACGGCGCCAAAAGTGCTTCGTTAGAGAGCGCGCTGTCTTCGGTGGTTCGCTATCACCGGGATCGCCGATTGGGCTTTCGCCTTCAAGCCGACTTAGGGATAACTATAGCTTCCGTGTTTTCGAATAATTCCGAAAAATTCAAAAAAAACACTCGCCGGAAATTTTCCGTCAATTCGGGTTTATCCGAAAAACTCTTAATTTCGAGGACACAGCGAAAAAACAAACAGAAAAAAAGACGGAGGTTTACAACTAAACTTTATGCGAGCACAAGGTCAGTGTTCCCGGTGAGATTCCACTTCAGTTTCCTTTGAAATCTAGAACAAAGAAGGTGTTTGCCTTTTAGCACGTCGAGGCTCCTTCGAAGCAACGGGTGACGTACCCGAACCTTATATATATTTTTTTTATTTTTTTTTATATTTTACACTGTAAAACAAAACTCCAAATTTGAAAGCATTGGGAATCTAACAAAAATAAACTCCCATAAACTCCGAATCCCCAGCGAAAAATAAACTCCGAGAAACACTCTCCGAATTTCACGAGAAATAAACTTCGAAAACATGGAATCGTAGGGACAGCATAAAATACCCTGTGAATTTTTCTTTATCGCCCAACCACACTACGTCATACGTAGGATTCCGTGTTTTCGGAGTTTACGTTTTTTCA
Source organism: Ixodes persulcatus (assembly GCA_013358835.2). Classification (NCBI taxonomy): domain Eukaryota; kingdom Metazoa; phylum Arthropoda; class Arachnida; order Ixodida; family Ixodidae; genus Ixodes; species Ixodes persulcatus. The sequence continues at coordinate 802,320 of JABSTQ010009594.1, forward strand.
TATTTTGAGGCTGTTTTTCGGAGTTAATTTGTTGCTTTTTTTTAGAAAATTCGGAGTTTATTTTTGTATGTTCCCCAAATCTCCGAAACTCGGAGCGTAATTCCGGAATGTTTCCTGAGAAAAATAAATAAATATTATCCGGGTGTAAACGTATGCTAGATAAAAAAGAATAAAACGCGCTTATATCAATTAATATTTCTTCAGCTAGATTTGGCGTTGGTGCCATTGCCAATGGCAGTACTAATTTGTCCTACGGCAAAAGTTGCACACATGTGTGACCTCGATAAACGTCGAAAACCTAAAACTCAACTCCTCTAGGTAGTCACCTGGAAGCACGTATTCATCCCGTCATATTTCATACTACATCGTAACCGCGCGAGGTGGACTGGTAAAAGATGGGATAGGGAAGCTTCAACTGCTCCTCTTCCCAATTTTATCTAATCTCTATGATCCATAGCTTTCACTGTTACAAAAGCGCAACCTCTCCTTCCTCTTTATACACAAGTAGTATGGCCCAGACTGGAAATAAACACAGTGGCTTTTGTCGTGACCGAAAAACACAATGACATGCCCTTGTTAAGAATGGAAGCTTCGGCAACCTTTTCCGAGTTTCAACGCTGCGGAAACGAGTCCCGAAACGAGTCCCGACGTGTTCAGGACTGTCGCCCACCTGTCGAAGCCTGCCCAAAACGAGTCTCAACGCGTCCGTGACGTCAACGGGACGTGTGTGTGTGTGTGCGTGTGGGTTCGTGCGCTCCGGAAGGGGAGAGAGGCCTGGCCTAACTGCGGAGAACCATGGCTACGACGCACTTCTGGCTACGACGCGGCGGACTTTGCTGCAACGCACTTGGCGGTCGCACCTGCTGCCCTGGCGGAGAGTGAGGGAGAAAACGGACCCTATATAAGGCGGGGCGTGAGGCGGCTCCAGTTGTTCTCTCGGATTTGACGACTGTATCGCAACCATGTAATTAAACCGTTCGTTACGTTACCAACTCTCCCACCTCCATTGGACCCCTGGGTTATTCACTTCGGGGAATGGTCGTCGTCACGAGCCAGGATGTCTCCGGACGTGCGGCCTAAGCCCCGCCTCGAACACCCTGAACCTTAACGAGATGAGCAGTAAGACCCCTTTTGTCAATGATCCGATATTTGAAAGATAACTGTGGTGGAATATTCCCGGAATCATTGTGTCTGTGCGCTGATCAAACATAATTGTAAAATACCGTTTTATTTATTTATTGTTTTTGGGGTGGGTTGGGGGGGGGGGGGGCATTGGCATATTAAAATTGAGAGTTCACGAATAAATTTGAATTGACCAAAAGCTTACTCGCGGGTGTCTTTCGGATTTCTCCGAAAACACGGAACCCTAGTCATATGTCAACGTGGCGACCGTCAGACGAAAACGGTTTATACAAATGCATGACGCAAGCATGCACCGAACACGCTCACGCCGAGTTCCTGACATTGTTGCGGTTCGGCCATTGTCATCTTTGCCGCGATTGGACACGGGTCACTGCCCGAATACTCGCCGAGCTATTGATTATCACGAGCACAATTTGAGTGCTCACGCAATGCTCGGGTCCAATCTCAAATCAAATCAGTTTATTTTCACCTTGTACAAGGAAGATGAAGGAGCTGTGGAAAAAAGCTACAGCATTGCAGCTTGACGAGTCAACAGACCCTCTGAGCCGCTTTCAAATACCGTCACTGGAGGATGCTGCGAAACCCACGCTATCTCGTCAAGTTTTGTAAAGAAGAAATTGAAATAAAACGCTCCCTTTTATCCTTGAAATTACACCGCAACAAAGGTTTTTCGGTCAATGGCATTGCGTGCGAGTATACATGAATGCCACTAGCGCCAGTAAAATCCTGTAAGATGAAAAACATTCCAATTGAATATCGTTGCACCGCCCCTTTAAGCAGTTAGCGAGTAAGACCAGTCTTTTTTTAAACACACTTTGAAGGCAAAGGGGGCTGCACACTGAACAGCTGATAAAAATCTCCTAAGACAACTAATGAAAAAATACAAATATCTTGTCGAAATACGTTTACAAGATTGGAAATAAAGTAATACAGTGCCCCACACATTCTTCTACGGTTCCTTGCGAAGGAACAGTGTAGCAACCGAATACCGGAGTGGAGGTGCCTGCCCTGGCAATGCTCAGGTTCACTCAGATTCATTTGGTTAACATTTCAATGACATGATTTTTATGTTTAGCAAAGTCTCTCCTTCTCTTTATGTTGACAGTCCTACTGCTGAATAGCATGTTTAGCATAGTCTCTCCTTCTCGTTATGTTGACAGTCCTACTGCTGAATAGCATACCTACCTAAAAACCACTCCTGTGCTCCTTTCCCCACTCATAAGCACAAAGGATGTTGTTTCTGCCACCTCCAAGCTAAAGTCTGGTGCTTCACCTGGTCCTTATGGCGTTCCCCTATATATGCTTTAAACCTGTTCTACAGCCAACTCGTCCCCGTTGGCAGACCTGTACAACTACTTATTTTGCAGTGCACGCATTTCTGATCTTGCAAACCTAACGCTGATTCCCGTCCATAAAGGATCGGGAAAACCACTGAACACTCATGAAAATTACCGTGCAATTAGTCTTACCTGCATTCTCTACAAAATATATAAAACCATAATTCCTAGAAAAATCGGTGATCACCTTGAAATTATGAGTCTCATTTAATAACCAACGCGGTTTTAGGAAAGAGCGGAGTTGGGAGACTATTCTCTCTCCTGCACCAAGATTTAAGTAGTGCTCTTGACAGCTCCAAAGAAGCCGACATAATCTCTATAGACGTTTCGAGCGCCTTCCACAGTTTGAACCACAATCTTATCCTTGCCAAGCTCCCAAGCTTCGGTATCTCCATATAATTTCTAAATTACATATTTAACTTCCTTACTGATCGCCGTCAGCGAGCCAGCTACCATGGTGCGTCCAGCCAGTGGCACAAGATTAAAGCGCGAGTGGCACAATGTTCTGTAGTAGGGTCCCTTATTTTAAATCTCAATATCAACGACCTTACCTCTGGCATTGAATCTAACATCCTTCGTTATACAGATGATCCTGTATTGCACAAAGACATCCCCTCCGCCAAAAACCGGGAGGTCCTGCAGTCCGGCTACCTCCGGATTTGTAATTGATCGGAAGTCAATAGATTTTCCGTTAACCCCAGCATGGCTGTTCCTCAGAAGAAGCCGACAATAGAAACTGGATGACTTTGCATACAACGTGCATACATGAAGTCACTAGCACAAATCTACTTGGAGTGTGTTTTCGACCTGAGCCTGTCGTTTCGATCGCATGTGGACTACGTCTGTAAAAGAGCCAACAGATTGGAAGGACTCGTAATAAGGGCATCGAGGGGGATGCCTCAGCTTGCGATCTGCATGATCTAAAGCGCTCTTGTACTGCCGGGTCTGGAGTACTATTCCGCTGTATGAAGCCCCTACTTGGCTGACCTACGGAAAAGCTTGAGTTCACTCAAAGAAAAGCCCTAAAACAGCCCTTTAGATGCAGGACGGCAGTGCTAGCAAGCTACCCCACGAGAGACGTTTACAGTATCCAAGATGGTCTAGACTTGACGAGCGTTGACTTCTCTCCAGGCGAGTACTTCTCTGCAAGTACCTTCATGGTGTCCACCCTGACCCTGACGACTATACGTATGAAAGTCCAAAAGGCGTGACCCTTCGAAACTCAAGCAGCCCTTTGCTCGCACCATTAGCTGCTCCTCCTCCCAAATATTTCAGGCTCCTGCACTGTGGAACCTCCGACAAGACAATGCTCGCAAGGCCTCTAGCTTGACCGAATTCAAGCATCTAGCTTCGGCATCACGAGTGAATATGTATCTTTTCTTGCAACTTGGCCTTGCACATAGCTTGCCCAATCTTGTATTTACACATTTCATTTTATAATCATCCATCACTTGTTAACGCAGGGCCTAAGAGGCAGCCAGCACTTGCATGTACGGGCTTCTGTCGTCGGCTGCCTTAGGCTCTCGGCCCTACGGATGTTAATGCAAACAAACACTTTGACTTAGACTTTGACTCGCCACTGAAGGAATGAACCGAGGAAGCCAGGTATGTGAACTGTCTTTATCTAAGATACTGTGTGAAGAGTTTGTGGACTAGCAGTACGTGATCACTTTTGTGATCAACGACTCCCACTTCGCGGGGTCTGTAAACGTCTCTCGGGCAAAACATCGGTCCTCGAGCCCAAACCATACAACGGGATCCAGCGGAAACGAGGGAATCGCTGGAAATTAGAGTAAACGAAAACGCTTTAAATTTGAACTTGTCGTTACCGTAGCGGCGCTGCTGCTAGCTTAAAGACAGTGCCATCTGGTGCTAAAGAAACACGAGGCATGGAACCGCCCTGGGCCGCTTAAGGTGTATCCACACGACGGACTGGGCCGCGGACCGATTGATCACGTGATGCGCGGCCCGCGGGCCGCCCGGCTGCAATGAGCATCCACACGGCGGACCAAAAGAGCAGACGACAGAGCGAACGGGCCGGTCTAACCCTCGACCTCACAGCTTCGCCAAACGCATGCAGCGAGCTGCTTTGAGGCTATTTGTAAGGAGCCAAGATGGAGGTTGAACGAAAGAGACGTTTGGCCGCGGTGGCCCTGGCGTTGACTATTGAGGACGAGGAGGACTTAAGTGAACCGAAAAGGGCAATCCCACAGAGCGGGGAATTGCTCCACGAGCGCGATGAAGTAAAAAGTTGCATCGTCGCACCATGCCGCCATCGTCGCACAACAAAAAGTTCGTCTTCGTCTTCAACAGTTTGCGCCAGAAGAAAACGACTTTGGATTTGGATTCCAATCCAAACAACAGTCAGCTTGTTGCCAGACTTAGCGCTTCAATTATGCTAAAAACGCCGCGGTCCGCCGCCAAGGTCCGGGCGAGAAAAGTCACTTGGCCTTTCTCAGAAGCGCGGGCCGCGGACCGCCGGCGGACCTCAAATACCGGTGACGTAAGATCACGTGATGCGCGGCCCGCGGACCAAAACAGCAATTTGGTCCGTCGTGTGGATACACCTTTAGAGAAGCAAGCAAGGGGCACACTCCCCTTGCTAGCCCACATAGCAACACTGAAATGAACAGACCATGGAAGCAAATTGTGGCGCGGCATTTGCCTGTGACACGTGTCTCGCGAGCTTGCACAAAGGTTGTCGGTATTTGCAAGAAACCCGAAGCGTGAATTTTAACAAGGGGCACTAGGCCTATAGCTATAGGGGGTATTCACGGGACGCCATATTTTTGGACCTTGTTCACAGAGCATGCTCAGAACTAGCTCTCACTTATCGGCTTTTGATAACAACGATTCAGATTGTGTGGAATGAATGTGAACGAGCGTCTTCCTGCATTCCTCGTAGGCAGCGAAGCCAAAGCTATGGGTACTCGTGCACTCGCGGAACTTGAGCACAGATCAACGCTGTGCACTCGCGGCGTTCACTTTTTCTGAAATGCTTGAAGAAAGTCCTCAAACATTGTTCTAAAACTCCACTGTGAGCAACGTCCAACAAATTGGCGTTCCTGAATACCCCCTCTCCTATACAGGGCGTCAAATACTTTGTGTTACGTTGTCGAAGCTAGCCTATCATCCACAGTGCTCCAACTGTGTTAAAGCTAGTTGTGCGTGTGCATGCAAATGAGGCGAAACAGACTCAGCAAATTGCTCTCGCAGCATTGCGGGACGGCTGCACAGTGGAAGCTACACTAGCTTTAAAAATGTAGCTTAAAATACTCAACACAGAATCTAGGTGGCATTCACTGGGCGCCATATTTGAGGGGATTGCACACGGTGCATCCTCGGGATAAGTTCTTACTTACGGGCTCTATAATATTATAATCTTTATGGTGCGCAATGTGCGAGTTGGAAGCGTTGCGGAAATTTGCCCTCAGCCTGTGCGCAGCAGCAGCGAGCTCAGCTATGATCGCCAGTGAATACCACCTATAGACGACTGCAAGCAGTGCATTTGGCCGCCACCATGTCTCTGCTCGTGCTGGAAAGGGCTTGCATTAACAAGATTGCCAATGCAACATCGCGCGCAGGCTGCACATGAGTGACGCGCCATGCTTGCAATTGTTTATACTGGTGAAGTCACCCGATGTGTTTCGTTTGCCTCACGAGCAGGGTCCATTGCGCGACTGAGGTCAGTGCCTCATGCGGCCTTTGGAAGCAAGTGGCAGTGGAGAACTCGCTCGTGGAACATGCCTTTCACATTTTCACTGCAATGGTTTCTTGTATTGGAAGGCAACGCGAAGCGTGCATTTTATCAAGGTGCTTCAGTTCTCTATAAATGCACTTAAAACAATAACGCGTTTAAAATGTTTTGTAACCCCGAATTATTGTGCAGCTTTTGACGAGGAGGAGAGGGTACGGAGGGGAGGGTATGCACCTCTTCCTTCCACGCTAATCTTAGCGGCGTAATTTTTTCGTGACGTCACACGTGACGTCACGAGGGTAATTTTAGTGAGAATATTTTTTCGCTAAATTTAGCGGGATTATTGGCAATCTTAGATGCGTGTGACGTCACACACCACTTTACGTTATACGTCACGTGTTTTTTATAATGACGTCACACGTGACGTCGCGTGTGACTTTACGAGGGTAACGTCGTGACGCTACCCTCGTTATCCTCGTCAGTGTAACCCTCGTGAGGATAACCTCATAACACTCATGAGGGTAACCCTCGTGACATCACACGTGACGTCCCGTGTGACGTCATTATCGGAAACGTCCCTTAATGCAACGCGCGGTTACGCCGACGAAGACGGCGATGCCGACGACGCCGCTTAAAGGGGCCTCTGACACGCCAAAAAAAAAAAAAAAAAAAAAGCCTTGTTTTTTTTGCTAGGCATTAAAATGGCATATCAGGACATTACAAAAAAATTTTTTAACTATAAAGCTGCGTAGTTTTTTTTTATAAAAATAGAAATACGAGGCCGAATTCAAAGTTCCCGCCAGTGCACTGTGACGTAACAGTGTACCGCGAAGTGTTGGGGCGGTCAGAAGGGAGGCATCATAGAGTTATTACAATAAACGCTAGAGGCTCAGCTGGCGCTAGTGTGCTGTTGCATTTTGAAGCAGACAGCAAGCAGTCAGAAATTGACTTCCGGTAATGCATTTCTATGGGAAAAAGCGAGTGCATTTTCTCTCTGCGCTCGATTATAAGAGCAAATATCACGAATAATTTGTATGTGCTAGGCACATTGGAACATTTCTCAGTCACGCAGACGAAATAATTGGTCAGTTTCAGCATTTTTATTTGAAATTCGTGGCATGAAAAACGGCGTTAAAACCGCTTCGTACGTGTATTTATGTGCACTGTCGGACACTGTTAGCGCGAACACGGCGTCGACGCTTTCCAGCATGGAGGATATACGTGCCAAACGAACGAAGGACATGCGGAAAACCAAGAGAGACGGCAAAAACTACGCAGCGACACTGGATAAGTAACTCCTTGTGCACGCAGACGATGAAAATAAATTGAAAGCCACGTAATATAGTCCGATTTGCAATAAATAAGTTCTGCTTTATTCTTTCTGCTCATGAATATGTGCAAAGATGCATGTTCAAATCATCAACCGCACGCTCCAAATCTTTGCAAATAGGGAGAAGTCAGAGAACAGGTGCCCGATAAAAACTGCCCGACATAGGAAATAATAAAAAAGCACACCTTTCGTAGTCCACGTACTTTATTTCTTACATTCGAATGTTTTAATTTTAACCGATCGTAAAGATGCACAACGGAGTCATTTTCATTGAGTGACAGGACGGGCATATTAGCAATATATAAGCGCCACCGCAATGCTAGCAAACCTTGAACACACTCTACATTCTTTTCAATCGTTAGTCTCCTTAGAATCGTCGCTCGTTTTCACATACCTTCCTTGAAACAGAGGTTTTGGGCCTGAAATAGAGCTAAGTTTAACATCGTTCAGTGGTAAAGAAAAATGCTGTAACTAAAGCAATTACACTTTCACAGTACCAAAAAAGGTACATACTATCCGGTACAACCTAAATGACAAAAGTTATTCATGCTATTTTCCGGCGAAGAGACAAAATTCAAGCGTGTTTTCCCATAGGAATACACAGGGAGGCTGGAAATGTAGACTGCATGCTGTCTGCTTCAATTTGCAACCGGAAGTCCCGTAGACACTAGCGCCAGCTGAGCCTCTAGCGTTTATTGTAATAACTCTATGGGAGGCATCGACCTACGTCACTAAAAGTGGGTTCGCCGGAAGTCACGCTAGTTTCACTCCTCGTGCTCTCCGCGACCGTGCCTAAGACTTTTTTTTTTTTTTTTCTGCTCTTCGTACGAGCGATCGTAGAAAACGAAGTTTCAGTTCCACTAACTTTTTATTGCTGCGCCGTTGGTTAGTTTGCGTGCTGTAAAAGTTGAGGACGACGAGTCAGTGGATCGACGTGATGGAGATCAATGATGAAAGCGTTGCGAGTACAAGCCAGTGTACGGGTGCATGCCGTCAGTCCGATGATACAGAGCTATACTGGGCACAAAACAAGCTATCAAGGTTTGAAAAGAAAAATTTAGAACGCTCGCAGAAATTAGGATTCCTAGCATACGACACGCCCGATCGCGCATTGCTGAAGGTTCAGACACCGAGGTCGTTGAATCATCGGATACTCTCCAGGCTGAAGATGCCTTCCGTCTAAAGAATACGAACTGGTGAGTGTACCAAGTACAAATAAACGTCAAGCATAAATTACGTGCTTTGTCTAGAATATGAGTAGAACTTGTTTACTAGGTGCACATGCAACCGATGCGTCGCGATGCCTGAATTCAAGCCTCTTGAGTGCCGCTGCTGCAGGGAGATGGGCAGGAAACTTAGACCTGCAGTTGAGGTTTCACATAGAGACCTGTGAGTTTTAGTAAACTTCGCCTTGGGTTGTAATCTTCATCACTAGAGTGCATCAAGCATATCCATCGCCTACCCACGAATTCTAATTGCTGTCCTGCGGGAACTGCAGTCAGCCACCGGTTCATCTCTTGTATGTCTTTCGGAAATGCATGCCGTGTGATCTTTTCTTCAGTTGCTGAAATACCGGGACAGTCCCTCACACAGCACCTTCTAGGCATTGTAGTTGTTCACGTCAATTCACTGACTCCTCTTGTTCTACCTTCACAGCAACATTAAGCGATGAAAAGCAAATAAAAGAAACCTTTTCTGCTTGGATTGCTGGTGGAGGTGCGGTGAATAACAAAAATATTTAAAAAATATTACACGCGCTCGCGGTAAGCACGAGGAGGGATACAACTCACGTGACTTCCGGCGATGCCTCTCTTCTGACCGCCCCGACACCTTGCGGTATACTGTAACGTTACAGTGCACTGGCGGGAACTTTGAATTGAGCCTCGTATTTCTATTTTCATAAAAAAAACTACGCAACTCTATAGTGAAACAATTTTTTTTGTAATGTCCTGATATGCCATTTCAACGCCTAGCATGAAAAAAAATTTTTTTTGGCGTGTCAGAGGCCTTTTAAGCCGAAAACGGGCGCCTAAGAACTGCGCTCTAAGAAAAAGTAGAGTTCTTCCACTTCGCGTGAAGATGGAGGACCAGCGAAGCTGTTATCTTTACGACGTCTAGGACGATGCCTAAGGACGACGTCTAGGACGACCTCAAGGATGACTTCAAGGACAACCTCGAGGACAACTTTCAGGACGAGGCCTTGAGAAATTTAGCCTTTCCACTCTGGTGAAACCAGAGTGGAAGGGCTGGAAAGGGTGCCGCCATATATAAGCGACGACGGTAGATGTCCGGAGTTTTGTGTCGACATTCGTTCGTCCATGAACACGATACTGGGGTAACCAGCCATTAACAGCTCCGCTGTAAAAATCCACGCTTTTTGTTTCTTTCAAGTACGAACAACCGTTCTTGTGCGAACGTGCTACGATGGTTTTCCGGGTTAGCACATCGCGGAGAGCCTTTGATTGGGGCGTCCGCGTCGACACATGCTGTTTGGGGGACCCAAAAAGTGTTAGGGCGCCCCTTTTATACCACTTTCAGTTGTCTCGTATCGGGTCCTACGAACCAGCTTTGCAATATACTGTACAAACCTTAATGCTCGCAAGCCCGTGATGTTCGCGAACTAAAAAAATTCGCGAAATTCAAGGGCTCGGAGCAATTTCGGTCCTCAAGAGTTCCAATGCAGGAGTCTGGAATTCGCGAAATTTAGTTTTCTCGATTATGTCCTTTGTGACCGATTCGCAAAAAAATAGGGGCAGCGAACTGAAAGGATTTCACAGTATTAATTTATTTTAAAGCACAATGAAGAACCCATTATTTTCAAGAATTATAACAGTGTCGGACTCATAGCATGCAAAAACTAAAGCAATATTGTGTAGATAATAAAAGCTTATTATTTTAGGGAAAAAACAAAATGTCCCGGAATCTTTCCCAAAGGCCACAACACCAGGGTCGCTAAACTCGTCAGACACAACTTTCTTCGTGTTATGACATAGCGGGGGGAGGAGCCGAAAGATTGCTGCGAAGTTTTCTTTTCTCACAAACCCGCAGATCCGTATATCTTCGTGGCGTTTTTCATTGAAAGGGGGAAAAATCCCTACTACTCCCTAGGCGCCGAGCTAGAGCAGCACACGGAGACGAACGTGGTTCGTATACGTATAATGTCACGATGAAGATTATCAGCTGCGACCTTGATGGTCTCTAAAAAGCACAGCGGAGGCTTGGGTAATTGCATTCTAAAATCAACACCGTCGAACGTGATAGTCTGATATCGTTCTTATTTCCGCCGATAAAGCAGAATTTACTAAAAAAACGTCCCTGTCGTCCCTTTTATTTATCTCGGCCTTTTGAATTTGATCAGAGTGTAGCCCGACGTGGCTAGGTCACAAGCAGCCGAGTAGAATTGTCCACCTTTGGACGGATTTCGCTTACAGGCAGTTGTCCCCCATCAGCGGGAGATAAAATCCTTTTATGATAGACTTTCAAAGATAAGCCAAACTGGGATTAATTCTGCGTTCATCAGCTGAAATAAGAGTAATGTCAGTTTGGTCAATATTGACAGTGATGTTTCGAGAACGCGAAAACACCAAGCTTTCGTCGTACACAACCAAACCTTTCACCGTCGACTCGAACACGCACCATCAAATTTGTCGTTCACAACTGATCATCCTGACCCTGACGTCAAAGTTATGAACTATAAAAGGACGTCACTGAACGCGCCGGCACACAACGAGCCCTGGCACGAGCCTCTCGATTGAAAGTCTGTCATGGCCGATCGTAAGTTCTTGGAACGCGCCCCGTTTTAATTCCAGAATCTCTAGAACCATAATTTAGAAAATTGCACGCTGTGCTGTTTTTCGTCATCGCTCAGTAGGAACGCCTCCAAGCAGGGTCGTCGAAACAGAAGAACGGGGAGGGGGGCGATTCACCCCCCCCCCCTCCAGTGGCGTTCAAAAAGGGGGCGCAAAGGGCATAAGGGTGTAAGGGGGGGATATCGCCCCAGCCCCGGACTATAGCATTTTAGAGAGTTATAATAAAAAAATGGCAGACGTTTACAGTTCTCTATAATGTCGAATTAAAGCGCAGCTCTTGAGGAGGAGGAAGGGAGGGCACGGAGGGGAGGGTATGCCTCTCCGCCCCTCTCCTCCTATCCTGTTGCTTTCTCATTTAGCGGGGAAACCTAATTGGTGTCAAAATCAGGTGACGTCAATTTCCCCGCTAAATTTAGTGAAAAAAACGTCCCATAATGCAACGCGCGCGCAGTTACGCCGACGGCGACGCCGCTCAAGCTCGAAAGGGGCGTATAAGAGTTGCGCTCTAAAAATTCAGAGGAAGGGATATCCCCCTTCTTCACTACTATCACCCCACCCCCCTTCTCTCTCTCTCTCTCTCCCGAACAATTTCTACGGCCCTTCCTGATCCCTATTTGAGTGTGTGTTTGTGTTGGTTATACCTTTTTTTTTTCCTTTCCCCGGCTTTTTCTCGCCATCCCCCCTCGCCCCCTCATCTCTCAGACATTACCGACGTCTCTATACACAACGCCTGTGGGTGACCCCGGTGGCGTTGTTGACAGTGGCGGAAGATGAGCTCTGAAACCGCGTACACCGCGCACGGCTCCACAATATCACAAAGTTTAATCTTCGCCTCGATTCCGAAGCGAAGATTTTGGCCTCAAATAACTCCTTCCCAAAGTTGTGAAACGTCACTTTGTTAGCGGCGAGATGTTTTGGTGGCGCCCTCCTGTGGTTCCCCCTTGTGACGTCATTACCTTGCAAACAACAAGTTCGATGGTGTTTGTTATTAGCATGGTGGAAGCTTGAAATCATTGCGCTCTCAAAGGAACACTGCAAACACCGTCAAAATTAAAGTTCTTTCATTCCTCTTATTCCGTCGATGATAAATCCCCTTTCCGACGTCATAATCAGCGTTCGGCCAATCGTGGAAGGCCGACCACAGCGACGCTTTCGGTCGCGCACGGGGCTAATAGACGATCTTGCGACGAGAAAGTTCAGAGTATTTACAAGCCGCCTAGGTACAATCTACGTTTAATTGACCCTATCGCGGCGTAGGGATGTAGGGACACGCAGGCGCGACGTCATCAGTGCAGCCGTTCAATCGGCTGGCCCCACGGTGTTGCTCGCGCGCGCTGCGATGAAGCTCGCTACAACTTTGTGCCTAACATTCTCGCTGGAATTTGAGCATCGAGAGAGCTTGGATGATTGACATCTCGTCCCGCGTGACGCCAACGTCGCGGGAGTCCAATCAGCACGCTCCGCGAACTTCGTGCCCAACTTTGTGTTTGACGAGTTTAGCGACCCAGATGTTTTTTTAAGGCCTGTTCACACATGCAGCGGAGCGCTACAAGCATAGCGCTAACCTCGCGCTAAGCGCTTGCTGACCGGAGCGTTCACCAGCTTTGTATCGCACCGCCAAAACTGTTGCTCGTGGCAGGCGATAAGTAGCTGACGGCACGTGAGGAGCGCTACATCAGCGCTTCGCTTCATGTGAGAACCGGCCTTTAGTCATACTCAAAACAGGCTGCTAATATTTTTTTTATAATCCAAGGTCTTTTTCTTTTTTTTTTTAATTTTTTACTCGGTTCCCTTTGAGTGTTGTGCGGGAAAGTAGACTCGAGCAAAGCAATTTTGGAGTCGGAGTGTTCCAACGGAATTCGTCGCGAAACGCTCAGTGAAACAGTAAAACACCTGGCGTAAGAGCCACGGTATAAAAGAAGAAATAGCATTCCTACGCAACCAAGAGCCCGCATTCTTCTTATAGACTTATTTAACACTCGCTCTACTGCACTGGAAAGAAGAACAACGTAAGACTGCATGCGCGACAGTTGTTGTCACCGAGGAATGTCGTTCCGGAAGAGCGTAAACACTGCGGCGGTTTAGATATTTCAATCCAATGTCCTTTTCTTTCGTGTTTTTTTTTTGCAATGCGCCTTTATTTGGAACTTTACTGCCTTAAAAATAGAAGACAAAAAGTTTCCGACCGCGACGGTATGACTGAGTTCCGCCATCTCAACTCGAACACTCTTGGGCTCAGGCGGCTTTTCGGAAATCTGGCATGCAAATAGGGTAAAACAAAATTCCGTTTTTTTTTTGTTTGTTTTTTTGTGCTGTTGTAAACCGCGAAGATGCAAGCCGTGACGATATTTGTGCGGTGTGTTTTTTGTGGGTTCGAATTTTTCTCCACACGCAAGGAACATGTTTGAAAAAAAAAAAAAAAAAGCCTGAGTGCAATTAAAAAAAAATAGAATCTAGTCCATTTAAAAACTTACTTTGAGCAGTAGACTTCCGTTCAATGAAATTACAGAGCGAGAGGAACAGTGAATAGTATCACTATACATTACGAAGGACCAGTATAAGTTCAAGTATTTATTTAATAAAGAGTATTGTGTTGTGTATGTTTACGCATCCGAAGTTTAGTCAGCTCCAATGGGCGTCTGGTGTCTCAGCTGCAGATGAGAAATCAAGCCGGAGTAGTTTAACCACTAGCCTGGAGTCTAACGTCCACCACCAAGTAGTGACTCACGACCTGACGTCGATACGATACGTAACTATCGGGTTAGAAAGCAAAAATAAAATTAGTTTTTTTTCGCTCGTTTAGAGGAACCACATATCGCAGAAATCTGAAGTTTCGGGAGAATGTGACGCTAGCGGTGTTGAAAAAATACGGAAGTTTAGGCACAAAAGTTTCCTAAATAAAAACATAAAAATTGCTTGAACCGGTTTTTGCCTAAGCCTAATATTCTTAAAACCAAAATATGAGAGTGTGTGCTGTAGGCTTTATTTCGGTGAAACAAAATTGTCAGTAAGAAAGGCAATATTGTTTTCTTTCCCGCTGACAAGTTTTTTCTTATAAAAGGTGCTATATGCAGTCACAATTTAAATTTTTTTTTAAAAAAGTGAGTTTTAGGTGGGCATTGGCTCGTATATGAATTATTGTTTTTTCATCTTTTTATTCATCTAACCTCAAGTCCTCAAACATCGGATTTTATCACCACCGCTATACTCTATCTCAGGAGTTGTGTGCAGCAAAGGCAAATGCATTGGCGCGGGCACGTGGCACTCAGATGTGCTTTCTTTTCGCGAGTGCTCGTGAAAGGAAAGCAAATATAAAAGCCAGGCCCTCGCGCCTCCGCCGGTGCTCGATCACCGTCGGCGATCGAGCACCGGTGGAGGCGGTTGATCTGACATACCGCGTTCTGCTTTGGCTAGCAGACGGCGTTCGTAAAATGGCGTCAGCTGTTGCAGGCTTCACGCGGCAATACCGTGCGTGCTACCATTCATTCGGCGTTCGTTGCCATGGTGACGGCGAGGAACGCAGACGAACTTTATGTTGCGGAAGAACGCTGCGGCGCAGCGATACCAGGTGCGTTCTAAGGCCCTTCCCTCATGCTTTTCAATGGGCGGAAGGCGAACAAAAAGAGTTCGAAATAAGGACTTAACGCAGAAGGCTGCATTTCTGCAGCGCCTCATAATTTGACGAGCCTTACACGAAAAGCATGTTTTTTTGGCCATTCCGCGTCCTGTCTTTTTTATCCGTAACATGGGTCTAAAGTATCAAACTGCCGCAATATATATCATCGCCTGCCGACATAAGAAAAAAAAATAAACACAAAAAATTGTTATACCTTAAGGTTATACGTCTACCACGCACCTATCTTCAGATAAAACCACCAAGACACGATAATTTTACATCAATAAGACACACAGACGGCACGCTGACGCACTTCGCTCCCGTTTTTTTGATAAAGAACACGTCATTAATTTTCCTCGCTCTCTCGTCCTTTGCTCTCTTCAGGAACTTGGTAGATTACAAAAGCGGTTCACAGCCATATCCTTTAAAGGAGTCAGCACATTAAACGACGCTATTAATACACAAACGCAAGCCGGCACGATGCTCATCCAGATCCCCTTTGCCGCACCATTTCAACTTTTTCGCAGTGAGATCGAGAGCAGACCCAGATTTTAGTTGAATGCTGCGTCAGCCTCAGACGGAGCCTCGTATCCACAACCAATGCGTCGACCGACGCCCTGAGTCTGGCTCGGACATCATTGCCAAGTTGGTGACAGCCTCGCATGATGGCGTTTTGTGAAGGTAGAGGATGCGGTTCACATGCTTGGATTGTTCTAGGCGGTGCTGCCTCGGGGGTGAGTTTCCCAGGTTTTCCAAACTTGACAAACGCTCCAAGTCGGTTTCTGTGCACCGCGTTCGCGCGGAGAACGGAAACCAAATTCTAGAGCCCATCTCCTTGCTTGGACAGGAAGAGGGTTAAAATAGTATTTCACCAATACCAATAATCCGTAAGATAACACGAGAAAACGTATTTTAAACTAAATAAGGCGATAACTAAAACCACCTCGTGGATGTCTGTGAAGCTTCGCTGGAATGTCGTGACGACAACACATTCGTAAGAGCAGCGCAGCAACGGGAAGTACGCATGCTCATAGATACTACTTAGGCCTGAACGTAGTACCGATGGGCTTTTGTGAAGAAATTAGTCTAAGTAATAAAAATTATTGCCTTTATTTAAATCAAAGATGGGGGAGAAAGAGGAAAAAAGCTGCTATAGAGCAGCTTGACGTGTCCTCGACCCCCTACAGACAGTGGTTGAGCAAAAAGTTTTTGTTAGTGTACATAAGGAGCAAAATCGAGTCACTGATGCAGAAACATGGAAGCCATCCTACAAGGTAATCACACTAGGTCATATGTGACCTACAAATTCGCATGGCAATCACAGACACAAAACATTCATGATAACCAAAAACACTAAGACACCCAAAGTGCCAAAAACGAAAACAAATTGCAACGTTCACTTTCTAAAAAGTCCTATAACACCTAAAAAGAGCTCTAAAGCTATTTTTAGGTGTTATAGGTAGAGGTCTAAAGCTAAAATAAAAATATGCGCTATAAATGCCTAGCATATCCAAGTATGAAAAAGGTATAAAAACAGGTAAACAGGTATAAGTAAGAGCAGTGTTGGCCACCGTTCGTTTTAGTATCGGGTGGTCTCTCCGGCAACGCTTGTTTGAAGATTGTGTACGTGCGACGTTATACTCACGCTGCGAAATATCTATTTAAACGGGCCATAATGCCATTTTTCCTGATGACGGGACAAGCGCCTTGGTTGACTGCAAGTGATAACGAACTCAATCGCTAAGAAGTGAACACAACTACCATCGATGCTAAAAGGATACGGCCCGTGCGGCTATGCAAAGCGGCGCGCATGTAAACAAATTGTTGCGGCGTTTTCCCTGGTTTCGGGAGAGAGCCAACGTCCAGGAAGATACGTTTGAAGTAAAAGAGTGTCAGCACGATCCACGTAAATACCTGTTCGCACTGGCACCGCGTTCTTGGAAACCGCTTCGGGAACGATCTTTCCCAACCGATTTTATGAACCGCACACTCTTAAAAAAAAGCTAGTAGTATTTACTAGGTAAGAGCTAGTAACCGCTTGTCACATATGTTACTAGGTACCTAGTAGCCTGAGGTAGTAACGGTCAAGCTAGTAACGGTTACTAGGTCACGAAGCTAGTAACTGTTACTAGCCTCCAAGTAGAATCTATGTATTTTACTACCTCTAGCTAGTAACTAGCGCTACCTCCCGACGGAAGACCGGAAACGCAACTAGTCACGTGATTTCCGGTGGAAAAAAAAAAGTGTGGGGTTATGCCACTTACCACCAGGTGGCAGGCGTAACAAAAAATTGAAACTGGAAATGAGTAATCCAGGTGGCGCTAGTCACCGTCCAATTAAGCGTACAGAAAAAAGAACAGCCGATTATTTAGTTTATTTCAATTCTTCCACATTTGCAAGCATATACATACAAAGATGCACACCCACATTATTAGCACGCAATCGATACAATAAATTCAACAGAAACACAGGCACTAAATCACTCTAATCGCTAACTTCCGGGCGGGGGCAGTGGGGATCGAACCCAGGAGCTTCCCAGCGCAAGTTTTCGAGGTGAGACGCGTTAGCCCACTCGGCCACTTCCTCCGCGCTCACTTGTTACACTGCCATTAAGTCTTTTATACTGACCATTTGAGTGCGCAAACTTGTCGTCGTGTATCAGCACGTCGGTTATTCGCAGTCGATAGGTAAGTTGCGCGACGAGGCAAACCGCATGAAAGCGACGGGAACAAGCGGCCAAGGCGTTGAGCGACGTTTCCTAGAAATTAAAACACCGAGCGACCGTCGCTCGTCGCTGTCTCCGTCGATCGCCTCGTCGCTCGCTAAATCGATACATGCGGTCGCCGTCGGCGAGAGAGTGCTTTCTTGCCGTCTCTCGCGGCGAACGAGGGCTGTAATTGAAGGAGAGTACGACGGCAGCTGCACTCCTTTCGCGTGCTGGGCTAACAAAATGCATGCAAAATGAATACCGCGTGCAGCTCGCGTCTTAATTTCTGTAGTACACTGACGAATGCTCGCGTTTCTGGGGCAAATTCAAAAAGACTCGTAGAATGCCAAAACAGATTTTTTTTTCATTAGTCCCAATCAGGCACGTAGCCAGGATTTTGTTTCGGGGGGGGGGGGGGGGGGGGGGGGGCCCGCCCATGACCAAATGTTGTATGAGGGGGAGGGGGGAGAGGAGGTCTCAGCAAAATCGAAGATTTCGGGGGGGGGGGGGGCCCGGGCCCCATGGGCCCCCCCCCCCCCCCCCTGGATACGTGCCTGGTCCCAATGCTACATACACTATGTACGACGCACATCAACGGTTGTGACAGTGCACTGTCACGACCGAAGACAGCTCAATCAGAATCATTCAACCACCGAGCACACACAAACCGTGAAGAAGTTCTCAGTGTCAAGAGGTGGAGAAAAGTTTCTTGGACGACGAAATCCAACCCAGTGACAGCGGCACCGGCTCGTTAGAACTATCCTCGGAGCAGTCCAGGTCCACGCACACACTCGCCCCGTCGAGCGCACGAACGTTAACTATGCACTCCAGCACGGGAACACGAGAACTGCACACAACACAATGCAAAAATGGCAGTTTCACATCGGAGAAATTAGCGTCTTGCGAACCCCAACTGGCCCCAACTTGCTTGTCGTACAATGTTGCCAAGCGTCTCTTGTGAAAGAAAAACATGCTTTAAACAATACAAAAATAAAAATATAAAGAAAACAGAATGAACTTTTTTGTTTTCGGAAACGTTTTTAGTATGTGCTGCGTGGCTATTTTCATCCCAGTTAAAACCAAAATGAAAATATAAACGCTCACAAACGAATGCAAACGAGAAGGAAAGAAGCCGCATGGCCATTGGATCAGCAATGGCCGCTGCGCTCGCTGCAGCGCTGGCTTCCACGTCGTGCTGGTACGGAGGCTGCGATCGTTGTAAAGTCAGCTCCAACCCTTAAACATGCCCCCTCATACAATATTTGACGCTACGATTGCGTGTGGATACCTCCCCCTGCGTTCCGAAACAGCAAGTACGTCGCTAACGCTGGCAATCGGGTATGAAGCCAGCGCCGTCATCTTCTCCGCGCCTTTGCGGTAGTAAATAGCTAGTATAAGGGTAGTAACGGTCAGAAAAAGGTAGTAATGGCTGCATTTGCTAGCTTTTTACTACCTGTCGCCCGTTTGAGGTAGTAAATAGTTAGTGAAAGGTAGTAACGGTCAGAAACAGGTAGTAACTGCTGCAGTTACTAGCTTTTTACTAGCTTTTTTTTAAGAGTGCAGGGCCTCTATACTCTGTCTCATCCTACGATGGACTAAAGGTCAAAGCCACGGACCGCCAGGTCCAATCCCATTCCACGCTATACTATGACACGCTTAACATTGATTAGGGGTGGACGAATAATGTTCCGAATCCAAAAGCGCCGCATCATTTGTATAGCTTCGATGCTGCAAAGAGCGGCGGCGGCACGGATTGTACACCACGCTAAGAATTGTCTTCATTAAGCGCGAGACACATGCGCGTCAGTATCGTCCGATCCGACGTCCGATCCGACAGTCCGAACGCCGCTCCGGATTGCCGCACGCGACAGTTTGAGACACACGCTTCCGACCTTGCATGCGACACGACGATCCGTTCGGCTCCGCCCAGTTCCGGCATCACCATAATCACTGTGCGCTAACTTCACCACCATGCATGAGCGCTTCAGTGCGTCATCATGACGTTCGCGCTAGCTGTGCTGTGATTGGCTAGACGCATCCGACAATCCGTCCGCCGTCCGAAAATATCTGGCGCGTTGGACGCACGTCGGATCGCCGATCCGACGTCGGATCTGACCAAATTTTTCGGATCAGGCAGTCGTACTGCCGGATCGGACGTCGGATCGGATGGATTTTTCGCGCATGTGTCTCGCGCTTTACGCACAGGCTCGGCATCCAGAGGTTGAAGATTTCGACCACCGTGCTGATATCGTCGCCTGGCTATCGCTGCAACAGGCTGCCTCGTGTCCCTGTGGTCTTCAGGCCCGGCTGCATCCTCATTGGACGCAAGAGAGTGACGTCATCGTGAAGAACGAAGAAAAGAGCCTGCGGAAGACGGCTGCGGTCTTTGGCAGCGGCGGCGGCACGGATTGTACACCACGCTAAGAATTGTCTTCATTACGCACAGGTTGGTTCTTTTTGCATACTAGTGTGTGTTCCGAACTTTTTTTTTTTCTACTTCCTTGTTGCTGCCGCTGCTGCCATATTGTTGTTCGCTGTTGGCTTTGATGTACGAACATGACATGCTTGGTGTGTAACGAATCGCTACCAGAGGATAAGTTTTATCTGACTTGTGTGGACTGCAAATACCAGTATCACACTGGTGATTGTTCAGGCGTTACAAAGACAGAATACAGGTCAAAAGGTGCATCTTTCCGCCAGGTCTGGCAGTGTCGAACGTGCGCCACGGCAAGGTCACGAGGAAGCCAACGCGAGGAAGAAATAAACGAAGAGATCGGTGTGGCGAGCATGCTTACTGCAATAAACAAAAAACTGGACAGTCTTCTAAGCCTCAGGGAGACAGTGGTTGGCATCGAGAGCTCTGTTCAAATGATGTCTAGACAATACGATGACCTAATGGTACACGTCAAAAATCGAGACAAAGAAATGAAGGACCTAAAATAACGCGTAGTTAACATTGAACAAGCTGAGGCGGCTTCTAATAAAGAAATGAAGTCACTCAGGGCCGAAGTGAATGAATTGGAATGGCGCAGCAGGCAACTTAACCTCGAGGTACATGGCGTCCCGTATACAGAAAAGGAGGACCTGCTTGCCAAGCTAAATGAGGTGGCCCAAATGATTGATGTGCGACCACTGACTATAAATGAGGTTACTGCCGTTCACAGACTTGCCGCTAAGCCAGATAAAGTACCTGTTATCATTGTAAGATTTTTGAGGCAGACTACTCGCAATCAGTGGTTGCACAACAAGAAAAAGCTTGATCGAGACAACAACATCTATTTACTGGAAAATATGACAAAGCAGAACAAAGCACTACTGTGGACGACAAAAGAATGGGCGAAAGAGAAGTCTTATCAGTTTGCTTGGCATGTGAATGGCAAAATTCTCGTGAGACGAAAAGGCAGGTGATCGGGCGGTTGTGATTGAGTCTGCAGATGCTCTGCTAAAACTGCGTTAGATGCCACGTGAAAGATTAAAAGAAGGATCCGTCTTTTGTAATGCTTTATCATGATAATGTGCTTCCTCGGGACCTGAAACAGCTTCTTGGTCACGAGGACGAGTGTTTTCTTCAATGTTTTCACGTTAATGCACAATCTGCTAAAAATAAAGCGCTTAGTCTAGAAGTTCTTTTTGCACAGTTTCAATTTTCATTCGATATAATAAGGCTAACCGAAACGTGGTATGCAACAGAAACCGAAGTACTTCAAATGCCATTATACTCCAGTTACGTTTTGAATCGCACATCTCGTCGCGGGGGAGGTGTGTGTTTACTTGTAAATAAATCAATAAAATGTGAACTTTGGGTTGATTATTGCTGTATCACTCAAGACTATGAAGTGCTTTCTGTGAGAACAGGGAATACTGCTATAAGTGTCCTTTATCGACCACCAGATGGCCGCAGTATTTTCTTCTTTCAGTTTTGCGAGCGGTTTTTACAGGTCGTGAATGATAACCATTACGATTTAATTTTGGGGGGAGACTTCAATATCGATATGTTGAAAGATAGCGCTTGTAAGCGTGAATTTAATATTTTAATCGAAACAAATGGATGTGTCAGCGTTATTGAATCTCCCACTCGAGTCACAGTGCGTAGTGAAACAATGATCGATCTTTTTATTACGAACGCACAGCCTGATAAGATTACATCCGGAACGGTAAGTTATGATATTAGTGACCACCTTCCAATATTCCTATGCTTAAATACCAAACCATATAAAAACGTTAGAAACACGGGAACATTTGTATTTCAAGACATAACAAACGACAGATTAAATGCTTTTAAAGCAGATATCTCTGAAATTAATTGGAGCCCAATATACAACTGTGAGGATGTTAATCTTGCGTATAATATATTTCTGGGGGAAGTTACAACTATCTACAATCGTCATTTTCCTTGGAACACCTTGAAAGTGTCTAAAAAGATCCGCAAGCCATGGATAACGCCTGAATTGTTGAAGAAAATTGAGAGAAAAAATATGCTATACCAGAAATTCCTTAAAACAAGAGAACCGTCTCAGCTTTTAAGTTTTAAGGTATATCGAAATCAATTAACAAAAATACTACGAAAAGCTAAGACAGTGTATCATACAAACTCTTTTCAGGCGCAATCTACACGTGCGGATGTGATATGGAGGAAATTAAACTCCGTTTTAAATCGCGTTCCAAATCGGCAGCCTGTAGATAGCATTGTCCATGAAGGGGTGTACTTGGATGGTAGTTTTTTAGCTAACACTTTCAGTGACTACTTTGCGGGCTTAGTTAGTGACAATACTACCACATTTGCGTTTTGCAGTTACTTAGAGTATAGTAATAACCATTCTATTTTTCTTGAACCCGTCACAAGTTCTGAGGTTTGCTCCGTCTTTATGCAACTGAAAAATAGCAGTAGTTGTGACTGCGATAATTTGCAAATTCGACCTATTAAATACATACTTGACTTGGTAGCACCCTGTCTGTGTCACATTTTCAATCTGTCCTTAACAACGGGGTTATTTTCTGAAAAGATGCAGATGGCGAAAGTGGCAGTGTTACATAAAAAGGGTGATAAAAATATTCTCAGCAACTACCGACCCCTTTCTATCCTCCCGTTATTCTCCAAAGGCCTAGAAAAAATAATACATACTCGTCTAGTTCAATTTTCTGATAAGCATAACCTGCTGACTCCCGCTCAATTTGGTTTTAGAAAAGGTCGATCGACCGAATTAGCATTACTAGAGGAAAAAGAATATATTTTGAAAAATTTCGAGGAAAAAAAGCAGGTTCTGGGTGTATTCGTGGACTTCACGAAAGCCTTCGATTTTATCAACCATAATATCATGCTTAAAAAACTTGAGCGCTATGGTGTCCGCGGGTTACCTTTAGAACTTCTACGCTCCTACTTGCGACACCGTTGCCAATATGTTTCTATTGGCCAATTCTCTTCTGACGTTAAACCTATTCACTCAGGTGTCCCACAGGGGAGCATTCTTGGACCGTTTCTTTTTAATATGTACATTAATGACATTGTAAACATAAGTCCTGCAAAATTTGTCATATATGCCGACGACAGTAGCCTATTCTTTTCTTCAGATAATAGTGATGATCTTGTCACAATCGCCAATGACACTTTGTCCAAATTTGGGGCATGGGCAAAAGATAACTACTTAAAAATTAATACTGATAAAACTAAAGCTATAATATTTCGACCCAAGAATAAGTGCGTAAATCTAACGGGAAGGATTGTGCTTGACTCTACGCCAATTGAAATTGTCAGTAATTTTAAAAGTCTTGGAGTCATATTTTCGGAACATATGTTGTGGGACAGTCACATTAACCACTTGCAAAATTATCTACCATCATAGGTCTGACATTCCGTAATGGCAAAACGCTCCCAGTCAGTGTGAAGCTATTAATTTACAATTCTTTATTCTATTCTCATCTGAGCTACTGCAACCTCGTCTGGGGTAACACCACTTTCACAAACCTGCAAAAATTATTTTTACTGCAGAAAAAAATGGTCAGAATATTATGCAACCTGCCTTATGATTTCCATACAGGCAGTTTGTTTAAGAAGTGTAGCTTAATAAAAATTCATAGCCTTTATGAATACAGATTGATTCTGAGTTTAAAATCAGAGAAAATGAAACATTATAAATCGTTGTCAACTCTAGCGGCATTGACACCAAATCTACACGTTCACTTAACTAGACACATGGAGCATTGGAAGGTTGTGTACTGTTCTACTAACTATGGTAGGCAAATGCTGCGATATACCATACCAAAACTGTTAAATTTCCTTCTAGAAAAAGAAATTTGTATTGATACTATCTCCTTCAAGGCTTTGCGTTCTCTTTATCTGTAGCAGTGATTTACCTCCCCCGCTCAAATGATTCTTTAATTTGTTTATGCTATATAGAATGCACTCTTTTTGTGTTTTTCGGATTTTTTCTGCAACGACTGTGCATACCATCTATTTAGGTGATTAATAACTGTTTTTTTTAATCTCGTGCATGCATATATATATATATATATATATATATATATATATATATATATATATATATATATATATATATTTGTTTTTGTTTATTTTCTGCTGCAATGCCAATGTACGGGGCCGAGGGGCTGGTCAAGCCTCCTTTGAGGCTTTTACCCTTTGTTCCACCATGCTTCATGGAAATAAACTATTATTTATTTATTTTATTTATAGTGGCTTTCTTTGCGGCGTAAAATTGTTGAGTCACTCAGTGCTCTTCGACTTGAGCCAGAGTTCACCCATCCCCTGATCAGTGATCCGAGACGCGGGATCCGATACGTGCATCGAAGCGAAATACCGCACAATTTTTAAGGGGCTCGTGATTGAATATGGCGGTCCGTAGCATTTGCCTTTAGTCCATCGTAGGGTGAGACGAAGTATAGACAATCGCAACTCGATGCTGACGTGACGCTCGGCAGAGAAAAATTGGACCGGAGTCGCTCCCAGAAACTGATCTAACTCGGCATGTGTAGGAGTACCATTATGTCAGAATAAAATGGACATCTAAAAAACGTGTACTTACCCATGTTGGGAAGGTAATCTATATGGCGTTTATTTGAGCTCTATAACACAAAAAAGGAGATTGAATCGAGGAGTATCCCTCTTTGACGAGACCGTTCGTCATTGCTGCATCTGAAAACAAGCTAGGTACGACGAGAGGAAGGACTGGCCTTCTTACCCCAAAATAGAGGTCAGGGTTCAAACTATTAATACAAGAAGGGTCCACAAAGGTCACGTGGGCGTATTCCATTTATCAAGCCATCCGGTCGAATGCAGATGGTCTCGTCCGGGGTCGTCGAAGTGTTTTACTAAGCCTAGCGTTACTAAATAGTCTTTGGTGCTAGCTTGGTCGGTGGGATCGTCGCCGTTGTATCATTTTCAGGTATCCGTGGTAGCGTTTGTCTCCGCAGCGACGTTCAGTTTCAAGTACCTTTTTTTTTTTTCTCTCGTTGGGACGCGAACAGAGAGCACAAAGAAATACACGTTGGTCGTCGCGACGACGTAAGCGAGCGATGTTGCCGGCGATGTAAATTTGATCATAAAAAGTGCGTAAAGCTTTGTAGCTGTCGTAGGCATGTCGTAGGATTTCATCGTAGCGAACGAAAAACTTGCGATACTTTCGCTTGATGAATACGGATCTCTTCTAAGGTTTTTCTGTAAGATCGTTTCATGAATAAGCTGTTACTTGTTGCGGACGACGAAGACAAGGCAGACGGGTCGTACAAATACGACTTTAGGACGAATCGCTTCTCGGCAATTATGGCCACTGGTGATGTAGTGGCGTAGCGGCGTCTTCGTCCTTATTAATGTTATCATAGCCACCGCACTCGTCGCGTTGGTCGGAGACCATACTCGATCGAGGCAGCTCCGCCGCTCCGCCGGCTCCGCGATATGCTACAGCCCTCGGGTACTTTGACTAAGCAAAATTGTAACACGTTGACGCCTCCAAGTGGCAAGACTCATAACCACAGTACGCTTGGCACTCCGTGGCATAATGACGTAAAGACCACGCCGGATAGGCCGGATCTCCCGAGGTGCATCGCGCTCTTTAACTGCTGATTTTGAAACGCTCGCCAAAATCCAGGCATTTAGAATGAAAAATATAGCCTTCCGCTTAAATTATGACTTTGAGATTATCAATTACAGGTTTATCTGATCCTATTTGACTTATTACTACATGTTTTCTTGTTTATTTTAATTTTCGATTCAGTATCCCTGTAAGGCTCTGCGTAAACTATCCTTGACAATAACTTCTAGTTTTTTTTTTTTTTTTACAGCAATTGGTATTGACAAAGTGGAGCAGCGGATCCCAGTGTGAATTTCCTGTAGGGTTGTCGTGGCTAAGGAATTTATCTGGTAATTGTCATCTTGTCCCGTGACGTCATGACGTGGGATTGTGATGCTTCGGCACAGGATGCTATGGGCGTCTTTTGACGCCATGACGTAACGGGACCTTGTGAGATCACGTGACTCCATGACATTACAAAACACTCTGACGTCATACGACGTAATAGTTCGTATGCAATTCGATTATGCGATGTTTGTGGACAGCAAATTGTGTGGCGCATAGGCTGTCGCAGTGGTACATTTGCAAAACACGCCAAGGTACCGGGATGTTTTTTTTTTTTTGCGTGCCACTGGACGATATTTGTTGATTTTTCGCTAAGTGAGCCTAAGTTTCTGGACTTCGTACTTGCTCGCTTGAAGTCCTAAGCTTTAGTCATGCTTCAGCGAATCCGAAAGGCGAGCGGAGAACAATTACTCTAAACGCGTTAACTCGGCGATAAATTTCGGAACCCGCAGCTCCGCTCGACTGAGAAGTCAGTACACACTAAGCGTCTAGAAAAAGGGACGGCTGCAAAGAATACTGATTTTAAACTGTATTACCACTGAGGATGTTCCTTCGCTTGAGAAAGGGGGAAGTGCACCCCCACAATTTAGAAAAAAACGATAAAAAAAATAAATACATATATCGCTCTTCGAATTCCCTCGAGTCCGCCACAGTCAGACTTGGAACGACGAGCTAGAAAACAAAATCGTGCCACGATACTGTTTCTTTCCAAGATTTTTCCTTCAGGCAAAAGCAGGAAGAACAGACGGCGACGAAAACAATATAAAAAGTGCAGGGCTCACTTCAAGAATAGGAGACGCCTTTTCAATGTCCGACACGCGCTGCTGCTTCGATTACGTGGTCTCGGCGATGGCCTCCGGTATTTGCCCACTGTTTATTTTCATCTTCTATCTTTGTTCCGCTCACTGACGAGCCCATCGATGAGAGTAGGAAAATTCAGTGGCATCTATACTCGCCGCTATTATATCTTGGAGAACGGCGCTTCGGAAGGCCTCACCCGTTGCTGAGATGAAGTCATTGCGCCTTCACCTTACCAGTGAAAGACTATACTCGGTTTCATTTGACGATAAACCGCAAAAGATGCCACTTGAAATCCAAGTCAATCGAGCATTGCAAAGGTATCACGTGACAACTTGTCACTAGCGATGACGTCTTGCACATGCCTTGTCTCCTAGACGGTATTGACTAAGCCAACAATCTTCGCCAAGCCAAAGAAAAAATTCCAAAGCAACACGAGTAAACTTAATAGCCGTGCGCTGCGTTTTTTAAGCCGTCAGCGGCCATAGTTTAAATTTCGGTGAACGGGAAATATATATATGAAAGCTGAGAAGGTGATTGAAATGTCTGCTAGATTTTAGAAAGAAAAACGTCTCCGGTTTTTTTTTTTTTATTCGACACCGAAGGAACGGAGATTTTATATAAATGTAAGTTCCAATTAAATCCCAGTAAATTTTTATAAAATGTTCTGGCGTACACATGTAAAATTAAGTCTAAGATAAAAATCGAAATGTGTGAGTGAATGAATATTTTATTATGACGAGAAAAAGGCTCGTAGGGGCTTGTGCAGTGGGGTGTTAAAAACCGGGGCTGTGCTTCTCCGGTGATTCGGTATCAGACGTTTTTTAAGATAAGGTTGCATACAGACGATTGAAAGCAGGGCATCTGGCCGACGCCATGTCTCCACTCGTGCGGGCAAGCGCGTGCAAGTACAAGCTTGCCAAAGCTACGCTCAGGCGCACACTACACATGTTTGCGCGCATGAGGCACAAGAGAGGCGTCATGCTTCCAATAATCTATACACATTTTCTACAAGGGCGCAGCCATCTTGAATATCGTCGCTTCTCGTTTGCGTTGAAACATCTCTTTGATCTTTCCACGCCGCTAGAAGGTGTTAACGAAAAATGAGTGAGCGTAACATATTAATGTTTTGCCTCACCTATATTTTTAGCATAATCCAGGTTGAAATGTTTTATCATTTTTCATCCCGCATACCAGATACTGGAACCCACGAGACTGAGAACGAAAGAAAATTATAAACGTCTTTGGTGTTACACTGTCAAGGCTAGCGCAGCCTCCACAGTGCTGCAGCGCTGCGCTGCTGACCACGTGACTTGGCATTGCTTCTAATTCGCACGCGCACTTTGACAGGGTTGGAGCACTGCCGAAGCTACGCTAGCATTGGCACCGCAGCACAAAATAGTTGACGCCAAGTATTTGTGTTTACCATTGTTCACAAAAGTCACAGAACACACGCGCTAAATCACAGTCCAGTCAGCGGTCGCTCGCAATTGCGGCCAGCCAGAAAAATGGACGTGCATGACACACAAAGACAGCAATGAACGCGCCCTCATAGGCTTTTATGAAATGACGTATAGTTTGTCTTCTGTACACCCTTTCACAGATTAGTGTATCAGATAGCAATCTAGTTTTGTGTATGCTGAAGGCGGTTAAGATCTAATGCCCTTTAGTCAACCGCAGACGTACGAAAGTTACGGTGTTCTTAGATGTGCTGTTATTTCAATATTTGTTTCAGTGACGATGGTGTTAAAGGGACAATGAAAGAATTTTCCAGCTTTGTCCAAATAAAGAGCACAATGAACGGATCTCACCAGCCAGTTTTACTACGCCACCGCTGCCGCAATGCATCGAAGGAAAATAAGCCTTTCTGCCTTAGCGACAGCACCGCGGGAGCTCTGCAGTGAGGAGCACGGGACAGCACGACTCTTCGCATGCACGGCCGTCTGCCTCCTGTGAACTAAAGTTATGGCAGCGTCACGCATGCGCCGAACGCTTAGTGAGATCGGTCTATTCATCTTCAATGTTGATAGAACCCTGAATCAGGAATCGGTGTTCAATTAATTGCCTCCAGAATTGCACAAAAAAAGAAAGATCAAAATCAACGTCCGCTTTACTTCTCGACTTGACCGGACTCGGCCACCAACATGTGAGGTCACGTGGCCGTGACGTAAAGTTTGCCTTTCTACCGGAAGCGGAAGTTCTCCCAGCCGAGCGAGCGAGGCGCGTTAGACAGGAGCACTGCGCCGCATGGATGTGTGTGCTCGTCAGCAGAGCCGTGTATATAGAGAGTTTGGTCAATGGGAGGCACGGGCAGAGCCAGGGCGTGCACCAGACTCATAAAGAGGGCTTTGCATGCTCTCTTCAACAACCAGAAGCCGAAAAGAATCCCCTAGCGGTGGTAGCGAGAAACAGTCCTGATAAAAGGTGTATGTTCGTATATGGTCTTAATAAGCACGTAAGAGTGAAATGTAGTGACTCTTCGTTGTTGAAAATAGGGTGCATGTGATGTTTTGATCATGATCATGCAGAAAGATGTAAGAAACGAATGCGCCGCTCAACTCTGTTTTGCTCGGACAGAGTGTGACCGCTCGGATGGCAGATTCCCGGCCCTCGGCGCTTGGCGTAAGGATTATGTCGATCGTTCCGCTAGTCGCACTCTTCCACCATCATTTTGGATGAGCGTAATTGAAACATCACGTGTACCATATTTTCAGTCACCGAGAGTTACTCCGATGCACTTATCAGGTTTGTGTCTTGCGACCACCACCAGGGTATTATTTCCGGCTTCTGGTTGGTCACATTCGAATTTTTGAAGACGCCCTGAAACACGACCAGCCCGCTTTCGGCCAATGGCGCCTCCTCATTTGTCTCTTATATTTCCCAAAGAATGGCCAGACTCTCTACATATACGGCTCTGCTCGTCAGCAATCAATACATCGACAAATAATTGAATTCGCGTTCCTGGTCAACGGCAATGAGTGCCATGACGGCCCTTATCATCGCTTGCGAATGTCAAGGCCCAGGGTGTGATTAAGAAGGACGGTGGAAGCTTGGAGTCATCGTACCGGTGCCCGAGTAATTTACGACAACGAGATTTCTTATCTTGCTTTTAGGTTGAGATGGAAATCTAAAAAAAAAGAACTTGAAAACTCCTCTCTGGCCCCTTAAAGAGACTACCTCTCAGTTCGAGATAATTATAGTCGGATGCAACCTAAGAACAATCTTTTAGCTCCACCCACAAGCGCATTGCGCCCATCTGAAGTGCCTCCGCCGTCGAGAAAGTAGTTCGCTAGCAACGTTGCTTTTTCTTCCTCCAGTAAACGTGTCTTAAACTACTACAATATTTATTTAATTCATTCAGGACGTTTAAATAAGTTAGAATACGTTTTTGTCAACGAAATCGCTGTTTAGTAAAGAAAGAAAGTCATGTCCAATGTACCGTCTTCCCAATTCATTTTCTGTCCAAGATACTGTCTAACATACCGTCTTCCAGCGCCTTCGATTGAGGGAAAGCGGCGAAAACAAAACCAACCTTTCTCTCGCCAAAATTATAAATAACAAAGCGCTTATAGTTCCTGCAAATAATAAATATTTAGTGATTTACTTAGTTTTGTGGGCTTTGCGCACGAAATGTGTGCCTTTATTTTGTTGGATGAATAGAAAACAAGAATAATTATACTTTTCGGGTTTTGACAAATCGGCACCCTCCCAAGTCATCGACACCACCACCGCGCCCCGCTATAGTGCCTTCATATAAACGCGCGCTTTTGCTTGAGTGGTGACATCTCAGCCATTTTTACGCCCAATCGTTTTTTTTATGCATTTTGAAGTACGCGCAATCCGGTGTCAATCAGCTCGAGCGCGTAGCTTTGGCTAATGCCTAGATGCCATTTTAGCGCCCAGGTCACGCAACGAGTGCGCGAGAGCGTCACGCGCTGAACATTCAGTGCAACAATGGATGTCTTCACCCTGAGACAGACAGACATGTAGGCACCCTACGCCCCGCTCTCTTTGTCTTCCGTCATGGATCCCACTGAGGTGCACGGCAATCTCAGCTCACCCGCGGAAACCACAGCGAATTGAAGCAGCGGTGTCGGTGCTATGTTGAGTAGCAACGTGGGGCAGAGGCGACAGAAATCCAACGAAGCAGACGACGTCCGGCGTAGCTTCTCACCTCTCAGCAGTGCTAAGCCTCGCGCCCGCTTCGAAATTTTCGTTGGCGATAGCGTCGCTGGATTCTCACGTTGTCGCGCAAAAACTGCTGCAAACGCAAGTCGATACCATTAAGATTTCGTGGCGTAACCTCGGGCACGTAAAACACGGTGCAAAAAAGCAGAATAATTGTCACGAGAAACTAGCGTCGCGTTGCTAAGGCCAGCAGCCATGTTGAGCTTTTTTTTTTCAAAAGGATCGCGATTGGTCCACGGAATCGTGACGTCATGAAAACGATTGGCTGGCGTTTCTCGGCGTAGGAATACATTTTCCTCTGAGAGGCATTTCCGGTTTTTTCTTAGCTTGCAATCAACTATAGTTGAGTAAAATTTCGATAAAATCTTTACATTTTACTGTCATGAGCTTTTCTGGGGCGTGCCAAATCAGTACATTCCAAGGATTTACATGATACCCTTAAAAGCGTAACACATTGAAGCTTGTAAGAGTCATCACGAGGACGTACCTTTATCAAGATACCGTGATGTATTCATTTCTTTATACGTTACATCACTCACGAACAACGATACAGCGAACCTAGATCTGGAATGTTCAGGCTCCGCGTGGGTGCCCGTCTTCAAAGCCTGGCATCACCAGCCATCAACGGCCGCCATTAGTATGTATGGATGGTATACACTTGGATGATGATAGTTATTGAAGTTGCCAAACTGAATTTCGGGAATGATCTATTAATGCACGAGTCCCACTAGAGCGACAAACAGAAATATTCGGCACACCGACGAGCCTCAAACGGGAGCAACACGCACGCGATTGTATACCTTTGATAGGCTTGCAGCCTCTCGGTGCTCGTGAAGTGAGCACGAGTGATTGCAAGCCTGCCAAAAGTACCATCGCGTGGCTGATGCACGTGTTTGAGGCTTGTCGGTGTGCCGAATGTTTCTGTTTGTCGCTCTAGTGTGACTCGGGCATAAGGCTTTATTCCATAAGGCAACCGTCCCTCTCTTTCTCTCTTTTTCTCCTCCAGCCTCTCCTTGGCACGTTGAGGGCATACTCAGTTCGTCACCGCTTTTCTCCAGCTAGAATCTGTTTAGTTGGACCCTTCCTCTTGCAAGGTGATCGAAGCAGGTCTGGGGCTCATCTAGTGGGCTCCTCCTTCCTCGACTCGCGTATGAGCGCGACAAGGATGTTAGGATAGATGGTGGATTGTAGTTGGAGATAAAATCGTTTTGTGTTGCGGATAATATTTTCATTTTGTTTTGCGCCGGAAGAGGCTGCTTCAAAAACTTTTTAATGAACTTAGAAATGGCTGGAAACATTTCGTTCGAGGAAGCCATCGGGGGTTTCCAGTGGCAAACTGGGGAGGTTCAGGAAACGCCGCATATGTTACGTAATGGCACATGGAATGTAGCGCATTGGAAGAGTACAGCTCGTATACGTTGATGTAACTGCCAAAAAACGAAAAACAAAAAGAAATATCTCACATTATTTATTGTGGTGCCACTTCATTGACGTGGTGCCATCGGCATAATCACAGCAACAGTAACTTGGCATCTTTTGGGTGGATCGGGTTCAACTTATCACGCACGGCAGGAAGAATCAGTAAGTGTAGCTAAGGTCACTTGCAACCTAAAAAGCGAACGACGTGGGGAGTACTATGTATCTTCTTATCGCAACGCGGCCATTCAGGTTAGGACATTATACGATAAGAACGACAAATGTAGAAATAAGGAACGCAAACATAATACGTTACCTCCTGCGTCTCTTAAGTGTGTCAGTGTATTTAGTTGTTTACCGACTGGGCTAGTTGTACATTAAAAACAAATATCATTCCACCGAAAAAACAATCTGTGCGCCTCCATTTTAAGTGGTATCATTTTTCACACCGATGCCCTTAAAAAACGCAAAACTAATGACGAATTTTGTGAACCCAGTACTAGTGGTCTATTCGCAAATTAATTATGTTCTCGTTGTGGAGAAGAAAAAAATTGCTTCGACGTCGTTGTTAGCGTCTCTGCATTTCTAACATTTCGTGCTTTAGCTCAAAGTCATAAACGTAATAAAAAAAAAACCGCAATATCAAACGCGATAAAAACTAAAGAGAGATGAATGAAGACTCAAAACAAGGAAGTCAACCGGAAGGCATGACCTTTAAAAAGAAAGGCTTTTGCGGAAAAAGCAACAAACGTCGCCAGAGAAGTCATTATTGTGGACGTGGAACGAAGCCATAAATCAAATATATTCGACAAGTTTTTAGACCCCAGAGCAGTGGCTTCGTCTACGCGGCTCTAGGGCCGCGACAATAGTAAACGATCTAAAAGAGTTGGGGGAGCGACATTGTGTCAGTTGCAGGCGCTCCTCAGAATCATCGATCGAGTGAACTTTAAATTGCTGGCAACGCTTTTGGTTGAGCTCTGGGTGAGACATGCTTTTCTCCTTGCCCTTATTCTGAAAAACAAAATTCACTGACTAACGAGACAAGAATTACTGTTCATGTTTCTGAGGGCCAACGAAGTGATTCTTTGCATCCTTGCAAAGTTTTTGGGCTCATGTGTTTTTGAGCACGGTGTATCGAATTCTTAAATGGGCGTATCGTTCTTTTTTTAGCGATGCAAAGATTTCTTTGTTGAGCCCGCGTTTGAAATTTGAAATTGTTGCAGCGTCGATGATTGTTTTCATGGGCTTTGTTTGCTCCTTTTCGTAATGTTCCGAAACGATCCACGCCTGCTCGGAGGCCTCTTTAATAAAAACATTCGTGTGGAACGAGTCACCTCTTTCAAGCTATTTTTGTTTACGAGTGCACGAGGAAGGTTTATAAGAAAGTTCAATGAAAAGAAACGTTCTTTTTTAAATTTTGTCGAGTCATTCTGGTAAATTAGTGACCAAGCCCGATGTGTATTTAAAGGCGCTAACAGATTTTGACGGAGTAATCGCTGGTGGCTTTTACCTTT
Organism: Ixodes persulcatus; assembly: GCA_013358835.2. Taxonomy (NCBI): domain Eukaryota; kingdom Metazoa; phylum Arthropoda; class Arachnida; order Ixodida; family Ixodidae; genus Ixodes; species Ixodes persulcatus. The sequence continues at coordinate 836,241 of JABSTQ010009594.1, forward strand.
TCGACACGGGGTTCTTAACGGGCTATGCTCGAAGTACTACCAATGACATACCTGGTCACCGATAGACCTACATTTTTGATCCTCGGTTTAAGTGTTCACTTTTTTAGGCCGCACTTTGACAACCAATCAACATTAGAGTTTTTGTATTCCATGTTTTTTAATGACATTGTTTCACGTCTCCCTGTCGCCGACAGTCTAAAGAACGCAGGGCGTGACGACCTTTTAGCGTCGTATTATCGTTCTTTAAATTACCGGACTACAACCGATATGAACGCCGATGGAGAAGTCACCAAGAAAATTGCACGATCTTAGTAAAGCCACGTCTTCTGTTTCATAAGCACTAAGTGAGTAGACGCGTTCGAAAGCGGCCATGCTCGATTGTGATAGTAAGCTTCCCGGTGAAACGCGGTACTGCACTCTTAAGGACACGTGTGACTTCGTATTCCCGTAGTACCCGGAGACAGCCAACCGTAGCGAACAATAGTCCCAGCGAATAACAAATTTCTGAATACGAAGGAAAACAAAAAAGTTGATGTGCACAGGGTCAACGACCGAGTGAAAGGTCCATGCTTAGCGTCCCATTTTTCTTGGGCCAGTCGTAATCGGCGCCTAGTCGATCGCTTCAATCGAATGCATCTTAGGCGTCTACTTTCCCGTAAAGCACCGGGAAGAGCCGGTCCCCGCACCCTTTGTAGAGCTCTTTGTAGCGAATGACGGGGCTGGTAATATGCTTAGAGCTAATAAACTATCATGAGCCATTCCACTCTGTAAAGGTGGATGACCAGCGAAGCTGTTTAGCAAACAACACAGACGTGACACAGAAGTTTGAACAAAGGTGCGCGCACATTTATTTTCTTGATTCAAGTTGATCTGTAGTCGTCGTGACGAAGGGTACGCACACACATTTATTGTTGTCTTGATGGGTGGTCATTATGTCACGTGGACGACTATCGCCGCCCCGAGGAGCCAAAGGAAAGTAGACACGCGCGACGGGACTTCACCTTGCGGAAAGTAGGCACGCGCGACCGGACCTCCACCCCGGGAGAGCGAAAGGAAAGGAAACTAGGCACGCAAGCGCTTGGAATGTCGACAAATAAAGGGCGGTGCGAGCGTAGACATGGCCGACGCTGGTCGCACAGCGGAAAATCTTTGAGAAACCTTAAATATTCACCTGAGAGTCTACTGATTTTAAAAATGGTGCCTATTGATAACTAATCTACTGAATAGACCTATTGCTAAATTGCCCAAGCATCAAGGAAAATGAAGGAAATGGTGTTTCACGCGCCGCACGTGCCGGCGTAACAGCAGAAAAAGCCTGAAAGAAATGGCATCTCGCACGCGCGTTCGTCAACGCTTTATGTTGGGTATTTGCTTCGAATATTATGTACGGAAAAGGCGTGCGCGTGCGGCGCGTGTAGCGGTGCGAGCGTAAAGTTTTTTTTTTTGACTCAGATGAAAGATCCGCGGAACCCTAGCCATAAACAATTTGGCTGTAATAGAGACAATCACACATGAAAGTATAGACCGACACGCTGTTTACAAACAAGCCCGAGTTTGCCCACACAAGGTGTGGGCACTGCGCGTGCGCAGAAACCGAATTCGAGTGAAGTGAGGCGTCTGCGCATGCGCTGTGCCGTCGACAGCGCCACCGCAGCTGCGTGACGTCAGGGCCGCGTGTTGGTCTATAGAAGCTCGTGACATCGCAAGACTGGGACCAGACTGTGTTAGCGCACCGTCTCTCGTGCTTTCAGATAAAAAACGGCAGTACTTGGAGCGAGGAGGGTAAACCATTGACGGTATTGTATTTAACACGAGATATGCATTTTGTTTGTGTTTTACTTTGAGTTATTTAGCGTGGCGTGTACGTTATTTATACTAAATGCTAACATAAATAAATCATTTGAGTGTCGGAAATGTACCCTGTTGGTTACCTTTTACTTTGTCCTCGTCTTTGCGCTGTTTCGTTATTAATCGTGTTTACATACCAACTCTCTGCCAATTTTTTGACACAAGATTGGCTCGAAAGCCTCTGAATGCGCGGTTATTTAATCGAGGCACTCGAGAGTCTGCTTTGCACTGGTCAGTTCTGATGTTAACGTGCGCTATACTGAAACAAATCAAGTATTTATGAGGTGATCGGAGAACTGATACTGATCTGTCAATGATACGCTAAAGTGATGGTGTCCTTTGAAATAAATACAGTTTCATGACCTCCGTTCGTTTGTCGAAAGTGAAGCTGCTTTCGGAGCCGCCAGATGGCACTGAATTACGAAAAGGGTTTGTGGAGCGACGCTAAGACGTACGTGACTCGCCTGCCCGGCATTTTTTGAGTTGTCACTGTCTTTCTACTATTATTTGTGATTGGGTGCCGCTTTATTCTGCTCAAAAATGAAATCGGAGAATTTATTTAGAGTGTTGCGTAACCCGGTGTGAACCTTGAGCAACGGCCGAAGCCGTCCCAAACTCTGGGCACCGTTCGGGAACTAAACTCTCATTCTAAACAATGACAACAGAGTGACCAGTGCGGAAGAAGGTGCCGTTGAATTATTTAGGACCACTACACGAGGCGGTTACGTAAGGGATAGACCACCCTCGTACGCTCGCAATATGCTATTATCCTTAATGACTACAGAAAGCGGGTGTCAGCGGAAAGTCGGAGTGAGGGATAGTGACACACCTCCCTCGTAGCCTACGACCCCGCATGGGCGGTGACCACAAACACGAACAAGAATCGGCTCGTTTCGGTTGGGTGACCGTGCGGAACTGAAGGGGATGTCCTAGCTTCGAGTCTGAATGAGCGAGAGGTCATTTTTCAACTCGGAGTCACGTGAAACGTGTAGCGACTAAGACATCCAAACCAGACGTGCACCCTTGTTTTCGTTAGCTTGATATTTCGTTTTTTCGCTTTACGTCATTTTGGGAACGTAAACTTGTAACCAAACAGTGCCTTTTTTTATCAGGGACGACGAGTGTGTAATGTTTTATTTAAATTTTAAAGAAAATGTACCAAACGATGCCGTGATTCACCACAAAGAAGCCAAAGTGATTGACTTGCAACCGGTTGATCCTCATGTTTTAATTAGACGCGGAAATTTTTTGTTCAATTCTCGGTCGAAGGTGCAGGTGACAGAAGTGGTCAAGTGCTAGCGTAGTTAAGCTCCTAGGATTTTGTTTCAATGCCAGGTGTCAAGTACCTGTGTCCGTCATTGTAGAATTTCACGAGCTGCGAAACAGGACAGTATTTCCTTCCAGGACGAGAGCGGCAGGAAAGTATTTCAGCCATTCTATCTCCAGAGCGAGATTCCCACCTTGGGAAACAATTCGGCGCCTCACGAGTTATTCCCGCGCAGCCAAAGCCCAATCACGGCCGGGCCAAAATGAAAAGGCGCGCTTTCTTACGACCTTTTCATGAGGGGGACGTTTATTTCTCTACCCGCAGCTTGGTGAAGTCATGGGTAACCTCACCCGATCTACGGCGCAATAACTCGTTTAAGCAAGACAGCCTAACCTCCCCACCTTGGTCTCTGGGCTCCGGTGTTGAATTGAAGGAATTTCACACTAGTTAGAAGTACAGGTCTGGAAGCCGCCTTCCTACAGGGATTTATGCAGATCATTTATTGGTCTTCTAAAACAAAATAAAAATGGCAGAAACAAGCCTCCACCTATCGTAAGAAAAATGCATTGAAATCAACGCACTACAGTTACGAAGCTTGAAACAATTCTTCAGGGCGGTTCAGGCAGTACTGGGAGGGGTGGCGTTGTGGCGCCTCCATAGCGTAGAAGAGCTCCCATCGCTTCTCAACCAAAAGCAAAGACCGTAATGAATTCCGCCGTCTATACTCAGCAGAATCTGAAGCGGTTGTGTATTTGATAAAAAAAAAACACTGAAATCGTTTTCATTTGGCCTCCAAGATCACGAATATCGAGATTGGTTTTAATGTGGTGCGCGGACGCTGCAGAAATTAATTTTCAGAATACCGCGCAAGCACCTCCTTCCCAGGAGTAACAATCGCTGCGTTCGATTTGCCGGCACCTTCTACGCCGGTGTAGAAAAGTGCAGGGCGGTGTACCTCCGGTCGTATCTCAATGCACATTCCGGAAGCGCACTCTCCTACACGTTTCTGCCCCGGTGTAGGAAATGCAGGTAAATCGAACGCAGCTATTATAACAGGAGATTTCGGAATCTCCGCTCTCGCGCATCTTCAGCGCCTATCAAAGCTACGCACGCGCACTATCGCTATTAAAAAAAGAAAAACATAGAAAGAGTCCTCACGAATAGTGTCAGTGCAAGGGGAATATACCCAGAGCCGTTTATACTGTGAGAGTTTGGCCTTCTTAAGGAGATTTTGACAGCCTGACAACCACAGCAGCGTAGTCTGACAACCGGGGGATGACTACTTCCGTCCGCCATATTGTGGGTCTGACTCATAGGAACTCTACGCGATTTCTCAGGAATGAACAAGACAAAGAAGTAACGCCATATTGTGTTACCGCGAAATCCGCTTGTTCTAGCGGCCAACAAGCTCCGCCCATTGGTCAAACTCTCTCAGTATAAACGGCTCTTAATATACCTGGCAAGTTGACAATTGCACGCGCTGCCCACACGAGCGACACGTGCTTGGCGGCCGAAAGAAAAACTTTTATGACGTCACGACTGGTCGGAGGGTTTTTCGTGTTTTCTCGCGTGAAGTAACACTTTTGGGGAAAACGGACGGGATGTTCAGATATACGGGATATAAATACGCCAGAATTCATCTTTAGCTCGTAGATGTTTAGGAAGTGTTTCAGCTTCCCTTTAAGCTGAGACTGCAGCCAATGCCACAAGCACGAGAGCTCGAGGTCGGAGCTTTGGAACGTTTTTCCGGAGAACGAGCACTCGCGCGGAAAATTCACGACTCAAACATAAGAGCGCGAACTGTCACGCGTTTGTAGCTTTGGCTGCAGTCTCAGCTTAAGTGTAAACTAGTATATAAAACACGCTCTCACTTAAAGTGGAACTAAGTAGAGCAGCCTTTCCTCGTATAGAGGAAACAATGGTCTGGCTCGCATGATGTTTAACCAAAAGGCCATTATTCTCATAATTAAGAAATAAAAATATAAGCAATGACAATACAGTTAATGCCAAAGTGCAAGCGAGCTGGATAGGAATTGCGCTTGCTCCCCTTGTTCCCCTTTCCCTCTTTTCCAAGGATTATGTTCGTCAGCCATGACAAATATTTTCTTTCAACTGACACGAACGAAGAAGCCGGTTTCGCAGAACATAAACTTGTAAAAAGTTCAAGAGATAAACACTTCCAGAGATAAGATCGCACCCGCAAAGCCAGCCATCCCGCGCTTATAGCTGAGGGGTGATTGCTTTTTTTGTTTCAACTAACAACATCTTTCAGCGTTGATGATCGGTCCGAGTGGCCGGCACTCACATCTTCTTGTACAACTTCAACTTTTCGGCAGCTATAATAGCAAAAAAAAAAAAAAAGGGTTCATTTCACACATTACATTTTCTCACTTTCTTTTTAGCTCTCCTTCCTACATGGCTCGCAGATCTTCAATGACGCCAACCCCGCAATTACGGCAGCTCCGTTCGTTCAGTAATGTACCCCGAGGCACTTCCCGCTTTGGGCTGTTTGCCTTCCGCGGCGTAGACGCGGGAATGGGGCCGGCCAGCCTCTTTGCCATTGATTGCTCCCCACCGCGCAGAGCGGAAGCATACGACTCTGAGCAAACTAGAGGCACGGAGAACGTCGGAACGTCCTGGCAGATGTTCACCTTGTCAAATGAAACTTGCGCTCTTCCTAATGTGTGTTCTACAAGAGCCGAAGAGAAGGCATGGCTAGATCGATGGCGGATCCTGTTCCTACTCAAAATGATTGGAGTAGTTGCGCAGTGGACATCTCAAGCCGCGGTCAGGCTGCTGATACATTACACAAGAAAATGTCTGCAGAAACTCTCTGCGGCCTCGTTCTTCTTCGTATAACATCCCTGTCACATTGGTCACACCAAAAACTGTGTGCAGAAAGGTTAGAAGCACACCTAGGTATTGAGTAAACATGTCGTGAGAATGCCTGAGGCGTGTCCGCAGATAACTTTCATAGTAGAGAGTTTTAGGGAACCATTTTTGCACATCCGATACGGTACTATAGGTCCTCCGGTACGAACTGCCCATATGATACCGCATGAGACTCGCGCATGTCCAGTTCGTACCGAAGGGCACATCGTACAGTATCGGGTGTGCAAAAACGTTTCCCTCAGCTCTGGAATGTATGCTGTGAACACCGTGTCTTGTGTAAAAATCATGAGCAGTGTGGTTGTGTCTTTATGGTCAGTTCTTAGTCCGACCAATTCCTACGTATGCATCGACTAGATGACCTCAGTTCTGGAATTCCCGCGGAGGGGAGTACCCCCATTTCACTCATTCAATCCGTCTTCCGTCGTTTGAAGCGCCATCTAGATCTCCGTTTCAAAACTGTGTGCTTCATAAAGTACGGCGGAACGCCATCTAGACGATGTGTTTCCAAACGTACGTATTTCATAGAATGAACGGCTGTTATCATACCATCCGTTCGGCGTAACTGGAGGCGAGCCGTGGTGAGAGGGGGGTGGGGGGTTGTTCTCACATCTGGAGCGTTGCGCTATAGGCGTGGCCGTTCGATCTCCTCCCCAATAGGCATCTGGATGGTTGGATGGATAGATGAATCCGGCTGAGCCCTTTGGATCGGGCGGTAGCTTACGCCTCCTAGCCATTTTGTTTTACCATTTAAGCTTAGCATATTTAAATGTGAAAACTATATTCACTACGCACTGAAAATAAAGTGAGGCTCTAAAACCCCCTTGCCATCAGTTAATAAGAAAATACCTAGTTTTCTCTCGCTTTCTGCCACCATTCACTTAATCTTTGCTTGGTAATCTCTACTGTCTTGAAATCCACTTTTCCTTCGCTGTCTCTAAAACCCAATGACTTTATTAAATCTATGTTGTCTTCGGTAGGCATAGGGTGAAGCCCTTTACAGTAGAGTATCAAGTGCTCAGCCGTCTCGTCCTCCTCTCCACAAGCAGCGCACACTGTATCCATTTCCTGGTACTTCGCTCTGTAGTGTTCTGGTTCGCAAAACACCTGTCCCTTGCCTCAAACAACAATGAGCGTGAGCCTCCCCTAGAATTGTCATAAATGCTTTCTTTGACTATAACTGTTTTGTTTAACCTATACCTTTCCTGAGCCTTCTTTGTCTGCATTCCCTCTAGCCACCGATCTCTTTCTGTGGTCTTGACATTCTTCTTAACTGATACCTGCTCTTCCGTAACTCGACTGTAGCCAAAAACTTTCCTCTTAATTTCCTAGTGCGCTGTCTCCACTTTGTGTCTATACTTCTCATGTATAAATAGCTGAAAACCTTTCGTGCTCATTGCTCCCCATCCATTTGCCTCAACCGAAATTCTATCTTGCTCACAGCTTCCCTGCCCTCAAATGATGCCCATCCCAAGTCTCCTTGTACTCCTTGGTTTGGCGTTTTGCAATGTGCCCCCACCGCCAGCCTACCTTCTCCACGCTGTTTTATTTGTAGTCTTGTATGCACTTCGGATTTCATGCATAGCACTACGTTTCCAAAAGTCAAGCCAGGCACCGTGACCCCTTTCCAAACCTCTCTCACCACCTCATACCTGTTGTAATTCCAAAGTGCTCTATTTTTCATTACAGCTGCATCTCTGTTGCCCTTACCTATTATATACTTTTCATGCTCACTGAGATATTCTGCACCTTCACATATCCATACTCCTAGATACTTGTATTTATTAGCTCTCTCAACTGTAATATTTTGTATCTTCAGCCTCTCAACTTCATCATTGTTAAAATCATGACTGCTGATTTTTCACTACTGAATTCTAAACCTAATTCCTCTCCTTCCCTACCACAGATGCTCATTAATTCCTGCAAATCTATCCTGTTGTTAGCCATTAGTACGATATCATCCGTATAAAACAATCCCAGTAGGATTGCTGAATTTTTTGGCCTAGCTTACTGTACGAAAGATCGAATCCAAGCACACTCTTCTCTAGTCTATCCTACAATCCTGTCAGATACAACATAAGCAGCAAAGGCGATAACGGGCATATAAGAGTCGATGATCGTGCCACCTATCGTCATCATGATATACTACGGTGCCGCAGACACGGAGTAAGCTGAGCGGTGCAGACCCCCCCTCCCCCCCCTTTCTAGCCACTGTACTTCGTCTGCAGTCTCAGCTTAAGGGTAAACGCAGTATAGACAGCGGTACTTATTGCCTTTTCTTTCGCTTAAATTCAATTATATTTGTTTTGGAAGCAATGTTCATGGCGCAACCACACCTCCCCTTTTAGTACGGCCTGAACCACCCTTAACAACAGTTCCGACCAGCGGGATTGAAATTGTGTGCCAATAGACTTATATAATAAAAAATAACTGCAGTGTGCTGATTTAAATACATTTGGCTTACGATGAATAGACGCTTTTTATAAAAAAACATGCGTTTTGAGCAGAGGAAGAGGAAGATGCCTTCCGCAAAGGTCCGTTCTGGCAGGCAATCTCAAGACCCGTAGTAATAACTTGTCTAGAAATTCCCGCAATTTGCCTCCGGATCATAGACCAACATTGTGATATTGGTGTGCCTCCTAATATGAAGATAAAGCACTGTAGGAGGGGTGGGAGGGAGAAACTTCTCCCCCCCCCCCCCCCCCATGTGAAGGCCGTAAGCGAGCGCGCCTTTTCACTCTAGCCCGGCCGTGGTACATGAAAGGGTGCGTGAGCACTACTTGGCTGTGTCAGGGGACCTAATCCGTTAAAGCACTTCTCATGCGGCACGTGCTCAACACCATTGGGCTTACAACTTTATAAATCGTATAATGATATTTATCATGCTCTTTACGGTTATAGAAGAGCGCGTTTCGTGATGTTTCAGTTTGTGAGGCCAGAAATATATCGCACCTACGCCCAAAGTGACGTCGTATAGACCAACGCGCGGCCGTGACGTCACCTCGCTTGCAGTGGTGCCGCTATTGGCAAGGCGCATGCGCAGAAACTGGTTCCCCCACAGGCGCAGCGCCTGGGTGTGGGCAAACTCGTTTGTAGACCACCTGTCGTTCTATAAACGTTTTCCAATCCTTGACTTTTGGCCGGTTCCATCTTCAGAAGTTGTACGTACGACACACGCACGTTCGGAAGCCACGAACACGCGCGTGCTGGGCTGGGAAGATCACACTCTGGACTTGTAAACACTGAAAAGGGTGTATACTTGTAGAAACTGAGAGAGGAGGAGGAGACAGGAATGCGTGAGGACGTCGGGGAGCCGAGCTCTGACTGGAATCAGGGTACCCTTCGAGCCCTAAATAAGCTACGCTCCAGAGTTACGACACTTACCCATGTTGTGGCATAAAATCGTTGTTGCCAGTCATCTGAAGCTTTCACTCTTAAAAAAAAGCTAGTAAAAAGCTAGTAACTTCAGCAGTTACTACCCCTTTCTGACCGTTACTACCTTTAACTATTTACTACCTCAAATGCGCGATAGGTAGTAAAAAGTTAGCAAATGCAGCCGTTACTAGCCTTTTCTGACCGTTACTACCTTTTTACTAGCTATTTACTACCGCAAAGGCGCGGAGAATATGGCGGTTCTTGCTTCATACCCGATTGCCAGCGTTAGCGACGTACTTGCTGTTTCGGATCGCAGGGGGAGGTATCCACACGCAATGGTAGCGTCAAATATTGTTTGAGGGGGCATGTTTAAGGGTTGGAGCTGACTTTATAACGATCGCAGCCTCCGTACCAGCCCGACGTGGAAGCCAGCGCTGCAGCGAGCGCAGCAGCCATTGTTGATGCAATGGCCATGCGGCTTACTTACCTTCCTTCTCGTTTGCATTCGTTTGTGAGCGTTTATATTTTCATTTTGGTTTTAATTGGGATGAAAATAGCCACGTAGCACACACTAAAAACGTTCCCGAAAACAAATAAAAAAGTTCATTTCGTTTTTTTATATTTTTTATTTCTGTATGTTTTAAAAGTAATGTTTTTCTTTCACAAGATACGCTTGGCAACATTGTACGACAAGCAAGTTGGGGCCAGTCGGTGTTCACAAGACGCTAATTTCTCCGATGTCAACCTGCCGTTTTTGCCTTGTGTCTTGTGCAGTTCTCGTGTTCCCGTGTTGGAGTGCATAGTTAACGTTCGTGCGCTCGACGGGGCGAGTGTGTGCGTGAACCTGGACTGCTCTGAGGATAGTTCTAACGAGCTGGTACCGCTGTCACTGGATTGGGTTTCGCCGTCCAAGAAGCTTTTCTCTGCCTCCTCCTACTTGACACTGAGAACTTCTTCACGGTTTGTGTGTGCTCGGTGGTTGAATGATTCTGATTGAGCTGTCTTCGGTCGTGACAGTGCACTGTCACAACCGTTAGTGTGCGTCTTAAATTGTGTATGTAGCTTTAGGATTAATGGAAAAAAACTGTTTTGGCATTCTACGAGTGTTTCTGAATTTGCTTATATCTTCCCCAAAAACGCGAGCATTCGTCAGTGTACTACAAAAATTAAGATGCGAGCTGCAGGCGGTAATAATTTTGTATGCATTTTTGTAGCGCAGCACGCGAAAGGAATGCAGCTGCCGTCGTACTCCCCGTCAATTACAGCCTTCGTTCGCCGCGGGAGACGGCAAGAAAGCACTCTCTCGCCGACGGCGACCACGTTCGTTTTAAATGCTGAACCGCATGTAATCGATATAGCAAACGACGAGACTATCGACGGAGACAGCGACGAGCGACGGCGATTTCTCACGGTCACCCGTCGCGTCGCTCGGTTTTGTTAATTTCTTGGAAATATCGCTCACTGCCTTTGCCGCTTGTTCCCGTCGCTTTCATGCGGTTTGCCTCGTCGCTCAACTGACCTAGCGACTGCGAAGAACTGACGTGTTGATACGCGACGACAAGTTTGCGCACTCAAATGGTCAGTATAAAAGACTTAAAGACAGTCAAGAAAGTTAGCAGGGAGGAAGTGGCCGAGTGGGCTAACGCGTCTCAGCTCGTAAGCTTGAGGTGGGGAACCTCCTGGGTTCGATTCTCGCTGCCCCCGCCCGTAAGTTAGCGATAAGAGTGATTGTGTGTTTGTGTTAAATGCATCGTGTCGATTGTGTGCTAAAAATGTGGGTGTGCATGTTTATATGTATCTACTTGCGAATGAGGAAGAATTGAAATAAACTATAAATAGTTGGCGTCCTTTTTTGAGTGCATTTAATTGGACGTTGACTAGCGCCACCTGGATTACTCATTTCCAGTTACAATTTCTGTTGCGCCTGCCATCTGGTGGTAAGTGGCATAACGCCACACCTTTTTTTTGTTCCACCGGAAATCACGTGACTAGTTGCGTTTCCGCTCTTCCGTCGGGAGGTTGCGCTAGTTACTAGCTAGAGGTAGTAAAATACATGGATTCTACTTTGAGGCTAGTAACAGTTACTAGCTTCTTGACCTAGTAACCGTTACTAGCTTGACCGTTACTACCTAAGGTTACTAGGAACCTAGTAACATATGTGACAAGCGGTTACTAGCTCTTACCTATTAAATACTACTAGCTTTTTTTTAAGAGTGTTTTCTTAAATCACAGGAAACGCTTTTGCGTCCTACAAAGATGTTTAAACAGTTCAAACTAAAGCAAATCAGTATTACATGAGCTTGCTAACACCGAATCTAGCGCTAAGAAAGTTGCAGATTTGAATCGTGACGATCGGCAGTGGCGTCTGCACTGTACTAGCTACCAAGATGGCGGCGCCCACAAGATTATCGAGGAACAGAGTGCCGATACCCTTAGCGTAGCTCGTTTAGTGGCTCTTGGTGCCTTCAGGTGCGCTTTGCTCAGGTGGGGTGTTCTAGAATGGGGAGGTGTGCCCTCTGGCGGCTGTGAGTGAGTCGCGATGTCTAAGCGGGCCAGGGTGGTGGCTGTGGGGCAGCAGCGCAGGAAAGAGCGGCCATCCGACAGCTGGCAGAGGCCTGGCGATCGTGGCAGAGGTACTCTATTTGGCGTGAAAATGGTGGCATTCGTCTTTTGTTTTCTTCTGCTGCTCAGTTTTGAGAAACAATAATCTCCATCCTTTCTCGCACCCCTGTGAGAAAGCGTGATTTGTGCGAGCGGCAGAAGCTTATATTCAAAGCGCAAATGGCGTTTGGGAATGGTAAGTTGTTTAAATAGTCTCGCTTCTCTAGAATGTTTTTTTTTTTTTTCATTTTGCTTGTATAGAAACATAATTGTCTATCCTCTCGAGAAAGTGAAGTTTGAGTATGATATAATATGCGATTCTTTCCTCCCCACTTTAGTTTTAAAGCTTTTAATTATTTTCCCGGCCACAACATTTTGCAGATCTTTAAATACATAATGTTTTGTCTGCTGTCAGTAGACATTTTTTGTGTAACATGGACGAATCAAACCGAGCTTTACTTGACTTCTACGTTCTGGGACACAACCTATTGACCTGGAAATGCTTCAATTGATTATTTCTAGTGACCGTGCATTATACAAAAAGAAATACATGACTGGCAAGATAAATGAAGCAACCTTAATTGCTGTCCTAATTAAAAAGCAATTCCACTCGGAGAATTGTTTTTGATACGTTGAACAGGTCACACATTCTGTTTAGACTTCTTTTTTTTTCTCTAACTCAATTTAGTTTTTTTTTTTTTTCCTTTCAGAAAAACAATGCAGTGGCGCGACGCAGTATAAGTTTTTTTACAACCAGACGATCCCATTCCGCGAACGGAGCTGTCCCTCGGCGTCCGAAACAAGAGGCGTTTTTTTTTTTTTGGCGTGTGTTGTAACCCACGTCTCATCCCGATACATAAAACGACAGCTCTGTCTTCTTCTTCGGAGTATTGGACATTTTTGTGAGTCCCTCCTCTCTTCGTCAAAGCTACCAGCCGCACAGTATTGTATGGCTTCACAAACACCGCAAAACAAGAAGAAATAGTCATACCAAGACTCCCGAAGCCGGCCTCGCTAAACGCTGCCCGACCGGCCTCCTGGCCCCGCTGTGACTGGCTGCGCCACCCCTTGGCCCGTGCGGTAGGATTGGGCCTCACGACATTGAGCCGATATGGAGGTGCGTTCGCGGTAGACACAACTCCCAGTTCTAGATCACCCTAACTTAGGGTGATGATATCTGACCATTTTGTTTGTGACGCTTGCTTAGTCCTCAGCGCGAGCGAGCACGTCTCTCGCCACGATCTCTTTTCTGTGACAGTGCTAGGGCGGCCTTTCGTTGCCGGCCATTTCTTCGTGTGTTTTCTTTTTCGAGAGTGCGTGCTGTCGGCCTCCGACGTACTACAAAGAATGTCATAACCCTAATAAAAGTGCCCACGAAAGCACCCAAATTGGAATGATTAGTGAATAGACGCAGATCTAGCTACCTTGTCCCTACTGTTATCTCAAACGGGTTCGAACGATGAACGCTGACGTCCGGCTTTCGTGTTTAAAAGCGTTCGAACAGGGAGTAGAAATAAGAGCGGCTAGCTTTGCGTTTATCCCCAAATCATTCCAGCCGGAGTTTGTCTTGTTGGCGTCCCCACGCACTTTGATGTCCTCCTCTACCTCTGTTTCTACCCGCCTAGATATATGTTCTGCAATGACGGCAACGTGGCCGCCATTGTGGCGACCTCGCTGCTGAGGGCTTACCTCTTGCTGCTTACCATGTGCACAACCGGATTCATTTTCATCAGAAAAAGAAAAACAATTGTCACCAGCATGGAGCTATGACGTCACGAGCAAGCCATGTCTAGGCTAGCTTTGCCACTTCGAAGCTTAACACGGAGTAGTTTTGGTTTGTCACAATGAGTGAAGCGAGCCATTAATTAACCTCTGCCTATTCCAACAGGTGCAACGTAGAGTCTTGATTTTTGATTTTCAAAGCAGCCAAAATCTCGAGAAGAAAATTCAGGGAGAGGAAATTCCCATTTGCACTCGGAGAAACTACTGCCAAAAAGCGATATTTTGGAAATGAGCGCCAAGGCGCGCCGAAGAGAGTAACGAGCCATAAATAACGGCCCACCTCAACATTCTGTTACACTTCACGATGGACCTCAGCTGACGATACGAGCCATTCCAAGCCAATCCTGCAGTCTGAACGTATCTCGTGGATACACCGATTCGAGCACCGCTGCGCCTCTTCTCGAAGGTTACGTGGCGCTCACATTGCATTGGATTGGCTTCGATGACTCGCAGACTCTCTTGCGGTCTATCGTTTGGGGAAAACAGAGAACAGCTGCAGCCATTATTGGCCGCAATAGCGTGTAAGCGGGGAAGAAAATCACTCTCGTAAATATGAATTCGAGAGCGTGGTTTAGAACAGAGATCAAGAAAGGAATTTTTCAAGCTGTCTCGCTCGTTTCGATGGACCGAGAATACGTTCAATGAAATATATGGATATAAAGACAATAGGGAGAGGATATAACGCGAAAAAAGTGTTAGGAAATGGAATTTGGAAGGCGGAGAGGGTTGCACGAGAAAGCGTGCGACCGCGAAAAGGATCTGAACGAGAACTTTTTGCTATGCCGAAAGATACGTAAGCGTAATATTGAAGCGACAACTGTTAGTTGGTAACGCGTCAAGGATCACTGAAAAAAAAAGAAGATGTAGTGAATGATGTGTTTTATAATGGCGAGATGAATATCAGAAGTAGATACTTTTTTTCTTCAAGAATTTTAAAAGAGTACCTGGTTTCTCAAAAAAAAAAAAGAAGCACAAAATGTTTGAGCCATTTTTACCTTAATAACTTCCGATAACGGAATATTTTCAGACCTGCGGGTCACCTAGCAGCTGCTACTTCAATTATTCGAGTTCGCCATTGTTTGGACACGTTCTCTGAGCCTGTATTGAACCCGAGTGTGACGTCAGCGTTCGGCGAGGACTCGGATCCAATCACGCGCTTCGTTCTCAAGAAATGGCGACCGCCAATGTTGCTCGACGGACTTTTGAAATGAGCCTATTGCAGAAAGATGCTGAAAAAAAATCATTCATACAACCCGTGCCCTAATATAATGAAAAAAGACAAGGGCTATATTCAAAAGAATAATAAAAATTAAGTCGTTTTATTGGCGGATTCGCTCTTATACACGTTTTATAGATTAAAAAACGCAGGAATTATAGTCTGTTAGAGAGTTCACGGAAGCTGCAATCAGAAACTGGGAGGCAACTACGACACAGACGCTTGCGTTCGCTCCTACTTTTTGACGGAACTTCTACGATAAACTGCCAGGAATGCGACATCCGACAACAGGATACGGTAGATTTTGGGACGACATTTTTCGCCTCTTTGGGACCGGTTTGGATCCCTTGGTGTCTATGCGGAACGCAAGTTTTGTCCGCTTCCTGCACATGGGTTGCGATGATGTCAGAGCACCGACCTCT
This sequence comes from Ixodes persulcatus, assembly GCA_013358835.2. Classification (NCBI taxonomy): domain Eukaryota; kingdom Metazoa; phylum Arthropoda; class Arachnida; order Ixodida; family Ixodidae; genus Ixodes; species Ixodes persulcatus. The sequence goes on from JABSTQ010009594.1 coordinate 851,641, forward strand.
TATTGGCTGATTGAAAAAAGAATAATGGGTAGACGTCGAGGCATCTAGCATAAGGGTGTACCCACTACCCTTTCAATCAGGGCCAATCAGAGCTCGGCGTCGTTCTGACGTCACCGCAACTCCTGCGGAAGAAGCAGACGACTTGCTCTCCGCATAGGGTGGCTAAAGAGACCAGACGAAAATGTGTTCCATGTACAGTAGTTTGAAATAAACGGATTTGTTAGTTTGGGGCGAAAGGTAAAGAGAAGAAAATGATGGGTAAAACAATAATTGAAAGTAAATCGATAGAGGAGAGAAAGATTTCAAGCAAATATTACCAAAGATAAAACAAATTGTGCACGGCCTGCTCGAACTAAAGAATTTCTAGAGAAAATAAGAAATGCGTTTAAAATATCGTTGGGGACATCTAAAGCGCAGGACAAGGTGGTTGGAAGGTAATTAGAATATGATCCAGAAATCAAAGAGCCTCAAAGCAACGACAACAGACAAATAGATAAAGCTACCGGCTGAATAAAAAGGTTCCAACAAAAAGGAAACATAAGCTGAAGCCGCTGAAAAAGTAGAGATAAAGAAACAAAAGATTCGCAACTTTCCAACATAAAAGCCATTTAAACTAAACCTGCTGGAAACGTTGAGAGAAAGAAACAAAATGTTAGCGAGACAATGTCGGATAGAAACACGTATCCAAATAATGGCATGAAGTCCCAAATAAAAGTAATCAACCATATCTCAGACACAGAAAGGTGTCTTGACACCCGGAGGCATTCGGTTTATAGAACCTCGTTTTAGCGAACGCCGTTTTACCGACCCCAGTTTATCGAATCCCTTTATAGAGAAACTCAGTTTACGGAAAATGGTGATGAGCCTCCTTTTAGCGACTTCGGCCGCCGTGAAGTGGCGTGTACGGATACGTCAGTTGAGTTAACGTTTTTGTAATGAGCCGCCGCGGACCGCCGCCGCGAAGCGGCGGGAGCGCAGCGGGGAGACTGGGTTAACACGCCCATTAGTGATACATGTGCGAAGAAAGAAAGCCTTTTTTAAATAGCGTCCCCTTTTCGAGAAACGGGGTTTCTCTAAACCGTGCTGCGATAAAACGTGCCCATTTTCTAAAAGGTGCTTCGATGAAATGGCATTCGATCAACCGTAGTAAGCCCCTTGTCACCATACAAAAAAAAAATGGGATGAGAAAATAAACAACTTCGAGAGACGGAATATAAAATAACGGGACTAAAAAGACAGGTAATGTAGACATTGGAAGCCATAGTGTTTTGTATGTATTTTTGGCATATTTATATTTCGTGACAGTAAAGAATGGGCAAAGAAAAAATGAAGCAAAAAGACGAAGACAGAATATGAAGGAAAATCAATACAAGTGAAAAAAGCGGAAACTCGAAGCTGCGCACACAGATCCAGTGGACGGTTATTAAACTGGCCTAGAAAGCGAAGACATTATCTGCACAAAAGGCGAGTCCCAAAAGGCCCAAAACGGGCATACATGTAAAAAAAGGACGTACGCGGAAGGACCCAAGCTGCGCCGGGTATTCTTCCCCATTACCGGCTGCTCCTTTCCAGCGGCGAAGAGAATGCTGTCTCGCTTTCACTGAAGTAAAAGTCCTTCGTGAAACCATTACCCTGACAAGCCCTTCGCTAGGAAGATTTTTGTTTTTATTTTTGAGCCACGATCTATGCTAAGCACACAATAATAAATGCATGTCTCAAGGCGCTTTACTGACGATAGGGTCCTCCTCACGATTCCTCATAAGAACGACATTAGAAGCTTGTTAACGTTGTAGTATTTTTTTAGTATTGACTCACCCACTGTTTATAGAGGTTTGCAAGAACGGCCCTTTGGCGCCCACATCTTGGCGCTGGCGCGCGAAGATTGTCTTATACCTATAGGAAAAGGCATTACACTAAATGTATATTCATCATGCGCTTTTAGGACACACTTTGCAAAGATAACTTCAAGTATATTTTAGTTTGCCAATGGCACATTCAACCCATACTAGTAGTAGTCACACCTTTAACATATTGAAAGCAGACTAAAATATAAGTTTCGAAATGTAGGGTGTCTGAAGTCACCGGCTCGATCTAAAATGGACCGTAAATATTGACGCCTGCACGAAGCAATCTAACCTTTTCCTCAAAGGTATATATCACAGGACAGTTTTTTCTTGTAAAATTACAAAGTGTAGGTCCCCTTCTGTAAACAATAGGGCCAAAAAACTTGCCGGGGTCAACGGTGGGTGGCGACGCCGACGACTGAGTCGAATGGCGGGGCGCGTTTAGCGCACGTATAGATAGATGGCGCTACCTGTTTATTGAGACTGCTCGCGACGACCGTGATTTACTAAAATGAAGATAATATTTTTGTAGTGTACCTTTCGTTTAAAAGAATAATACCACAACGAAATAAAAATCCTGAAGAAAAAAAAAAACGCGGTTGCATAACGACGGCGTTTTTGCTTCCGATGGATTTCATGTTCGTGACGTCTGCTTTCTTTCGCTCGTCGACTGCACCTTCCGACGCTGCTCCCGACGCCCTCTATCAATACCTGCGTCAAACGCGCACCGCCGCTCAGCTCAATCGCCTGCGTCTTCGCCCGCCGTTGACCCTGGCAAGTCTTTTGGCACTATTGTTTACAGAAAGGAAGCTACGTACGCTTTCCAATCCTCCCAATAATAGATAAAAGGTACCTGTGAAATGCACCTTTGACAAAAAATTTAGATTGCTTCATGCAGGCGCCGATTTTCACGGTCCATTGTAGATCAAGCCTGGTACTTTAGACCCCCCCCCCATACTTTTTATCTTATAGAACTTGATTCATAATAAAAGGAAACGCACTAAAAGTGCGCGAATTTTGCACTTAATGAAACACTTCGCAAAATATACTTGATATATATATTTAGTTCGCCAATAGTGTAGTAAGTAGTGTAGTTTGTAATACTTGAACCGTAACTTCCAGAATACGGTTTCATGTCGAACCTAACCCCCCTCCCCACACACACACACAAACACCACCACGTGCCCCCCCCCCCCCCCCCCTTTTCATAAGAAAACAGCAATTAAGCCATGAACTGTGAAGTTTGCCGAGAACTACAGCTACCAGGAAGTACCGGGAAGGATACTTCTCCGCAAGCTCGGGCCTTTATGAGGGGAAGGCAAGTTGCTACATTCATCTCAGAGGTCGGCTTTTTCTCTATAATGGTGGAAATGCGGTGAAGCACCCTTGCCGTTATTACTTTCTGGGAATATTACTTGAGGACACTCCCTGCGACACCTTCTATAATAGCTAACTAGGCCGTAGTGATGGAATTTACGCGGCATCGAAAGGAGGCCAGCACGAAGGACAAATTGAACCCGAGTACTTTGTCAGAGTTGCACAGGATCATGTGTCCTCACCGATTGGACACGTGTCGAGCCGAATGCTGACGCAGCACTCGAACCCAATCTGTGGACAGCGCTAGCCTTCTAGTAGGTGATGTACAAGATCTAGTCTACGGCCTTCTACTCTAGCAGGCAGGCACGTAGCCAGGATTTCGTTTCGGGGGGGGGGGGGGGGGGCGCCCAGGACAAAATGTTGTATGAGGGAGAGGGGGGAGAGGAGGCCCAGCAAAATGAAAGATTTCGGGGGGGGGGGCCCTCCCCCCCCCCCTTGCTACGTGACTGCTAGCAGGTATTGCTTCATGTGCCGCTTCTGAAGAGGGGAGGGATTTCGAGATCACAGCTTGATCGACGCTCAAGGTGTGGAACACTCCCTTGGTGGCCTACGTTTGAGTGCCAAAAAACCTTGTTCCAGCTAATACGGTGAGAAACCGAAGGGGAGGACGAGAGGAGAGCGTGCGGTGACGTCGTAGCACAGAGGCTTTCCAAGAGGAGCACTAGGCATGCTACTTGTGCACTGGCGCATTGGACGCTACCTACAAGACAAACGCAATCGCATCGAGCGGCTTTATTGAACTGAAGTGTCTCGCGTCACCTACCACCAGCTCTTTGCGCAGCAAGCTTACGTACACCTAGTTTCATGTTCCTAATATTACAAATAATTACTAAGACACGATCACAAATGCTAAATCAACCATCCTGAACTTCCAACGTTTCGCTCCACGCAGGGTCCAGAAACGTGCGGTGGTAGTTGGTGCAGAACGTCGCACGATTCAGGCGGAGTCTGTCGTGACCAAATTCGTTTTCAATTAGGCATTAGTCACTAAGAGCAAAGAAACGAAGGATGTGGCTGATTCTAACCACCCTTCTCGCTTCGTGATTGGGTCTTCTGAGTTGTTATTGAATGATTCGGAAATCTCATTGGCTGCGGAGAAATAATGAAACGTTCGGGACTCGCCGCACCCTACAATTCATAAGTTGTGAGTTACGTATAGGGGGCGCACCACGTCGCCTTCGCATTTGGTTGGCAGCGCCACCAGAGACAGCGTCCATGTTACCACTCGTAGTAAAGTGCTGCCCGTTCCGCCGTATTCCCACGCACCCGCGGCTTCTTCGCCGATTCCGCGCCATCCCGTGGCCGTGTTACTCGATCTCGCTCCGGAGTAGAGGTTTGGCATCGCGTCATTCGAAACTACCCACGTCAAACGTTGCTTTGTATGCGTTTTTCTTCCCAGTTGATTCGCAAAAGTTGCTCGCCGCTCGGGGTTTGATCGTGTGTCTCGCAGTTGCGAGTGGAAGTGGCGGCATCATATCGCCATGTTTATCGTTTATCACCCCTGGAAGATGTCCCTTACGGAGCATCTGTGTGTTCGACACTTTTAAAATCAATACGCGACGAGATTCACCGGTGCCAGGAATTTATCAAGTTTACATACTAAGCACTTTTTGTTCCTCTTATTATTGAATTGCTCTTTGAGTGCTGACGGATTGCGTACACGTACGGGAGTGAGAAGATCGCGGCGCTTTTTGCCAGCGCATGGAGGGAATTTGTGTTCATAATTTTCGGGTCTCGTGTAAAGATAATTTGCGCCGATTGTGCTCCCGAACGTTTTGTATATAGCGCTGTGCTCAGGTAAGCTGACATTAATTAGAATCTAAGGTTGACTGCTATAGCGGAAGTTTTGGCGAGTCCCATCCGGGTATATGCAAAATGCTTCGTATAGTATCCGGACCGTGGCGCTACCGACTAGTCTACGCTTTCAATTGGCGCTCTTTTCTCCGCGCGCCCTGAAGGCATGTAAAGGAAATGCGTAGTAATTCATTAAGCGTCAACATTTTTTTTGTGTGTATTGCATGTAAAAGTTTTAATAATAGATATTTGAATATGTATACCTACGTTGTGGCCAATAATTTCAAGTATTTAATTCTAATTTGATTCGAGCCGAGATTTCAATCTTCGTGGAGCTGCACTTGTAATTGATATCTATCATTACACGGCGTTATTAGAACTTGAGGGAAACCCGTGTTTTAACAACAGGGCTAGCGAACGCTCAATAACAGCCTAGTCAGTACGGTGTTACTACTTCTGCGGTAATCAAGGAGTGGTGCTGACGAACGTTTTTGCCGGGCAAAATACATCCCCAGCCGTACTTCCTGAGATGTGTCGTAGAGGCAACCAAGTACTAGCGCTTCCAATATTGACCAATGCCAAAAGTGACGTTAATTTCTTACAGGCAAAGTTATCGCAAAATGTGAAGGCAGCGCAAGAAGTTCATCGCCATGTCAATGAACGGCTCTCCTTATGCGCTACACCCCATTTGCCGCTAAGCTGACAGTGCGGTGGAAGCTAAGTGCCCTTTGGGCCAGTCACACGTCTCTCCTTCACCCCCTAGTCAGGCTCCCGCCCTCTACCTACGAGCAGAGAGAGAGGTCACATGATGGAAGGAAAGCCCGTGATTGGTCCGGTGAACGCTTAGGTTCCACCGAACTGCCAGCTTAGGGCGAACGGGGTACACAACGTAATAGTCGGGGGTGACGCTCGTTTCAGCAAATTCCAGCTTTCCCCCCAGCCGAACGCGCTCGACCCATTCCCAGCCCTTTTTTCCTGCCTCAAAGTACCAGAGAAGAATGCCTATTTCGCAGAGAGTATTCCAACTTCTCGATCGGCGTCACGTGGTTTATAGGCCGTGTTTTGCAATGAGAGCCGCGAGGGGGTGACAAAAGCAATCGTCTGCAAGCGTCTCAGCCTTCGCTCCAGCTTTCACCTTCGCCCCCCGACAACGCAGCGCATGCGCACTTGCGACTAATCTGCGCGGGACGCGTCAGCCATTAAAATACAAACGCTCCCATGCTTCGAGATGAACACACTACAATCTAGGCTTTTTATCCCAGGGTAAAGACCTGGGAGACGGAATCTACATTGAAGGGATTAGCTCGTGTCCCGGATCAGCGGGGACCGTGTCGGGTTTTGGGGAAGGGGGGGGAGTGTTTGCCTGTCCCTCGTTTCTGTCGAAACTTGCTCCGCGCCTCCACGCTTCTTCATTCACGCATTGTTGTTTTGCTCTTATTATGCAGGCATTCGAGGTAAGCGTGAGCGTGTGTCGGGGGCGGCGGATTGTATTACGCAAAGTAGGTTAGTGCCAGAGGCCCTTTTCAATTCAGTTTTTCATTTAAACAACTTCGCCGCCCGACGTGTTGGAAAGGGCAGGGCGGCTTCGGAAGAAAGAAAAAAAAAGAAAAGCTAGGCCGGTTTTCTTGGTCGATGTGTGTTTTGGAACTCGAAATCGTGCGAAGCACTGCGGGGTTTTCTTGAGCGGCGGACGGAGGTGTCTGTTAGGGTTAGGTTGGAACGGGAATTTAATCGGCGCGAGTGTCACGCTCAATGTCTGTTATGTTGTTCCGGTTTTGAGAACTGTAATAATCGGAAAGATTTCGGAATCGTTCAGAACATCTGCTTGTCGAAATATTCGGTGTGCGACACGGTCCACACACTATGAGTCTTGCTTCGTTTAATCTTTGCTGATATCCCAGTTCAACATTTCAGCCACCGGCTACTTAATAAACTTTACTCGGCATATTTTACGCGGAAAATACAAGACTAGGGTTAACTTGGAAAGGATATTTAAATGCCGTTCTCAATTGCACATTGCACTGTTGCACTTGACGACATATTTTCTTGAACCGCTGATTTGTTTTCTCGTGTTTATTTATTTTTTTAATTTTAATATTGATTGCACTTCTGATATGGCCTTTAGTGAAGATCCGCAGTATTGTTAAATAAATAAAACAATAAAATGAAGCCGTTGCGCACCCTCACCCGGCTTCGTGATGAGTACTTCGAGGTTCTTACGTATAGACAAAAAGAGTAATTTCATCAGCCTGAGGAGCGATTTTATGATGCCTCGGATTCGTAACACCCCGAGTTTTTAAAGCACTCAGGGAATAAAGGGCAGACCAGCATCAGCATAATCGTCATTATCATCATCACCATTCATTATTTTTGAAGTCTTTTATCGGCATTACACGAGCGAACGGTACAATTTTGTATTTTCAACCGAACATTTTTGTACGCAATTATAGCAGAGTAGAAGGAGGAATTTGTCGAATAAAGCAGAAATGAAAGTGATTACAGAGGCAGCAATTTTATCTGCGTGAGTTATGGTAATATCAACACATAACGAACGTTCGCGCGCAGTTGCGTGTATTGCTGTGAAAAGAAGGCGTCACCACGCCGAGCTGTGCCCTCCTTCGCTTTGACTTTCATAGTATAATAATAATAATAATAGATTTATTTCTCATCAATGATGAAAGGCAGGCCGGAGAAAAAAGCTGCGAAGGAACAGCTTGACGGGTCTCTGGCCCCCTACAGTGGCAATGCAGATGGCAGCAAGAACAACAAATAAGTTAGAAAATAGGGAAGGGAAATAAAGAATGAAATACAGTTGCTCGACAGTCATTCATGGTTATGTATTTAGTATGGACAGTACCAATTTCATATTTATTTAGCTAAGGTCCAAATCATTACTTGTGACGCTGTTGAGTAAATACGGTAGGGTGTGTTGGAGCACTTGTTTACCATAATTTGTTCTGTGAGGGATCATCTTCCAATACTCAGTGTGACGAGTGGGATACTCCTGAATATTTTTCGTCAGTGCTGAAAGTTCAGCTAGAATGCGAGAATTGCTTTTTTTTTCGTTTTTAAAACTAACTCTCAACCTGTAATTATATAAATTATGTGCAGTAATAATTGCAAAGCGCGTAAACAAGTCGCCAGTATGACAGTCATACGGAGCGTTACATATAATTCCGATTATTTTCTTTTGAAGTAAAGAAATCTTACTTAAATTTGTTGACGCGGTCGTGCCCCATACGAGGTGACAATAACTTAAGTATGAGTAGAAAAGGGAGTTGTATATAAGTAGTCGTACAGAAATTGGAAAGACTGAGCAATTACGATTAACCAACCCGACAATGCAAGATAACTTACTGATAACGTGATTTACGTGGCAGTCTCACAACATGTTTTCAGAAAAAATAACGCCGAGTGTTTTAAAAGTACACACAAGGTCAATAGGTGACGCATTTAAGATAAGGCTAGTATTGTACGAGAATTGTTTATTTTTAGGACGAAATATAACGGATTTCGTTTGGCTTGTGTTACTTTTCAGCGTGTTTTCATTTGCCCATGAACTTAATTTTGATAATGTTTTATTTGCAAGACTGATAAGTAAGTTTGGCTCGTCGGCAGAACAAGAATAAGCTTGTGCCGTCGGCATAAATACCAAGTTTTGCTTCTTTATCTATGTTAACTATATCATTCACATATATGTTGAATATGAGCGGACCTAATGTACTACCCTGGGGAACACCGGAAGTAATTGTTTTGACCAAAGAAGAAAAACAATTTAAATGCACAAATTGGTGTCTATTTCTTAAGTATGAAGTCGAAAGTGTCAGCGCACGACCGCGAAAACCATAAAGTTCAAGTTTTGGTAGTGGGATACTATGGTTAAAATAATCGAAGGCTTTAGAGAAATCTATAAATTCACCTAAAAATAGCTTTCTTTTCTCAAGGTTTTCATAAATAAAGTCTCTCTGTGCTAAAAGTGCTGCTTCCGTGGAAAGATTTTTCTTTAAAGACAAATTGTGCGGTGTTTAGCAGGCTATGCCTATCAAAAAATGAACTTAATCGGTTATGCAATATTTTTTTCGAATACCTTAAAAAAGACAGCTAAAATAGAAATAGGACAATAATTTCCTATGTCATTTGTTACGCCTTTTTCATGTATCACTGATACTTTGGCTAATTGCATTCTTTCAGGGAATACACCTGTCTCGATAGCAAGATTAAAAATATGTGTTAGAGGTGGAGCGAGAAGATCTATGACATATTTAACCGGTCGGATCTGAATATTGTCAGCGTCAGTAGAACTACTGCTTTTTAATAGCATGGTTAGAGATATAACGTCCGTGGGAACAACCGGCTCAAGGAATAGAGAACTTACGTTGCTTCAATCAATATATCTACATAAATTGCAGCCGACAGCACTATTGCCTTGGTTAAGAAAAAAATCATTAAACGCATTTGCTAGAGGACTGCCTGTCAACGTTACGCCATCCATATTCAGCTTCTCAACAGCGTTCTGCGAGCGGTTTCGGTGTAGCATTTAGTTTAGGTTTCTCTGCATTACTGCTGAACGCCCTTCAGGTGCTTGAAACAGGGCGGAGTAATAGTGCGCCCTCGCGTTTCGTAGTTCATTTGTTAGGCTAATTCGATAGATTTTGAAAACCTTAAGCTTTTCTGGCTCTCTCGTTTACAAAAAAGCGGTTATATAATGCATTATTTTCCTTAATTTTACACAATAATTAAGGTATTACTCATGGTCTGCGAGCACCTTTTGGCACTTTCAAAGGTTTTGATGGAACATGACTATTATATAAAGCAAAAGAGAGCTCCATGAACTTATCCTAAGCCTGATCTGCGCTGTTTGTTTCTAAATATATCGTTCCAATCAGTACATGCAAGACATTGTCGAAAGTTGTCTAGTTTATCTTTAGTTATATTTTGAATATATATTTTAGATTTCTTAGTATTCTTCGAGGAAAACATCTCTACACACAGAAATATTGGAAGATGATCGCTTAAGTCATAGCTTATGACACCACTGTGAAACTTAAAAGTATGACAGTTGGTTATGAACAGTTCAATGGATGTTTGACAAAGCAGTGTTATTTGTGTTGGTGTTGAAAATTCATTAATGCAACCATTAGAATTAATTATCCTGAGCATTTCTCTTTTCATAACAGTGTCTACAAGCATGTCAATATTGAAATCACCGCCGAAATAACATTGTAGTTTTGGTCGTTTATAAACACGAGAAAACAATAAATAAATTCAGAAACATGTCGCAAATTTGCCATCAGGTGGGCGATAACACACTGCAAATACGTTTTGGTTACAGCGCACGCACAGTACATCGTAATCTTTTGTAACAGCACAATAATCGATTAGGAATTCGCTATTCATATCTCTCCTAGATAGTAAAGCCAGCCCCCCCCCCCCCCCCCCCCCCACCACCACGACTAGAGGTACGATTTAGAAAGTGGGTGTAGTAGGTGGGCAAACAAAGTACATTATCGTTATTCGTATATCGATGTCTCAGTTACCATAACAATGTCAAACAAAAAACCAAACTGGTCGAGTAACAACTCAATATATGGCGCTTTATTTCTTGCCGATTGTGCGTTCATATGTAAACATTTTAAGGACCATTCATGGTCAGCATGGAATTTTACTTCTTGGGGAGCTATAAAACACCGATCAGTCATTTATTACATAAAGTTCTCAAAAGATAGGTACAAAGTAAAAAAAGAAAAAAACTCAAACAATCTTAATTAGGTCGTCTTCGCAACGAATAACAACTGCTCGTTCGCCATCAGTTTTTCTTACAAGTACGCTTCCGTTCTTATGCCAGACATTCTTGTACTCTTCTGTCGTTCTCAATTTTTTTTGCCGCCGATAGCAGCTCCCGGTTACGCTTAGTCATGTTTTCTTGTATGTATACATTGGGTTTCACAACCCGTGCAAGATACTCGGACGAAGTTAGCTTGCCTATGAACTTTATTTCTAATCAGTGGGTGCGTGAAAATACCGCAGGGCAGGTGTAACACTTAAAGAAATGCCTAACAGTCGAATCACACAACCGAACAAAATCATCGAATGTGTCATTAGATGATTGTCGTTTGTTGTCGACTGATTCAAACATTTTTTGTCACGTTACGGTATTGAATTGGGATAAATTACCAAGATCGGCTATTTAGTCCGACACTGTTTATTTGTTTCTGGACCAGCTCTTTAAAATTGTTAATATATTAATTATGTTTCTTAATTTTTTTGTTTTTTGTCCCATATATATCTGCTGCTGATTTTCGTTTGGCTTTGTCACTATGCATTTGTTTTTTTTAATTTGACGGCAAACACGTGGGCTGCTAGAGAAAAAATGAGGCTGATTTTTTATTTGAAATGAGATGTGCCCGCACGCACTGCATTTTCTTTTTTTTTAATAGTGTTTTTTTTTTTTACAATCAGTGCAATTTTTACAACGATTCAAGAACACAGCAAATACATGCAGGAGGCTGTTATTGCAGGCTTGGTTCTTGTCACTTCATCGTGCGTGGAAACGTTTGTTCCGTGCAGCTCTTTGTGAAGTGTTGGGAATGCCAAGAAGTTATATGGACATACGTCTGGGCTATACTGAGGTGTTCGACTGCAGACTCACCAATTGCAACCAGCAGGTTTTAGAACAATTTTCTTCCACACCTAACTAATTTTGTTCTTGCATCTGCCCTTCTGCGAAACTTCTGATCACCCTCCATCGTGCAAACGAGTCGCATTTTCATTATGTCTGTCATAATGTGTTCAGCTCGTTCAAACGAGATCCCGTGTGAAGCTCAAAGTTCACGTACAGTCAGCCTTGTGTTTTGTTGCAACAGTTTCGAATTCTAACCAACGTTGGACGTACATCTCTAACCCCAGTGCACATCATACCGTAACATGCTTCGTCGTTCACTGGCGTGGTGCCGTCTATGAAATGCATCCATCACCAAACCTCCGAAGCACGGCTGACTGTTTTACCACCGAACCCCTGTCTCAACATGTAAAACGTTTCAATTCTACTCGTCCAAAACTAAACGACAAATTCAATCGCACACCTCTGCCATAATATTCCAGGCACGCCTCCTTTCTCCGCGATTAAAAACACATACGATTTTCTTTGGCTCGCCGCGATAGGATGCTAAATACTACGGAATTTTGATTGCAGGTTCGTACGTTTGGATGCACGACCTACATTCACGCCAATACAAAGTTGCCTTCATATTCTTCGAAAAAGAATAAACAAAGACGCAATCAAATGAATCTTTCATCGTCCCTCGTATAACATGACTCTGTGTCTATCAGAAGGCATTGAGGGTTGGTACTTGACCTTATTTTTTTCTTATCTAGGCTTTTGCTGCGATTTGAGAGATTTTCGTACTGTGCCACTCATACGCGGCTCGAAATTGGGAAACGAAAGGAGTCGAAAGCGCGAGTGGTGTCCGAACACCGATCTCTGATTGGAATGATTAATCGGTAGAAGAAAAACTTTTATTTCTACTCAAACTTCGAGCGAATATTGGGTGATAGTTTCAATAAGTGAACAGCAGTAAAGTTACAGGTTTTCCTTTATGTTTTCTTCGTGGTCGTACCATACACGGTGCAACGATCGGTGCGCGGGCGTATGAACGTGATCGTCTGCTATCTGTACCGTAAGAGAGCAACATGAGCGCCGCATCTACCTCCGTCCCTCCGCCTCCTCCTCGCAAGCGGTTTAGAACGGAAGACGCTATTTTTCTAGTTCGGTAGGTGCTAGGCGCTAATTCGTTTTTTACTCCGGTCCTTTGAAATGACGTCCCATAAAGGCTTAAACGTGGCGTCGAAAAAGAACTTCTCGTTGCGAGGAGCGAAGGAACGGATTGACCTTTTCGTAACTTTGTACAAGAAAAATCACCGCATCAACTTGAGAAAGTGAGTATATTTTGATTATTTTCGTATTGTCTTCGCGATTTAATATTCCTAGTTGTATTTGTCCATAGCTTTCTTAATACTCGACCCTGCAGTGGGCCTCGAGGGAAGGAGACACGATCGCTAGCAGACGACTTTGAATGTTGATGATAAGCGCAGCGAGCGTGTTCTTATTTGTGTGCCAAATCGAGTTTGCTGTTGACAACTTTTCAGCATATCAGGATGTGGTTGGTGTAAACATCATATTTGGTTGATGTAAAACACCGAAGCTTGCCCGCTGAGAACGTCTGACTCATTAGAAAACAAGTTACCATGTACGGTAGAGGCATTATTTTATTCCCCGAGTATAGAAATCTGGTATACTGAAAGAAAAAAAAATACGGTGGCAAATGAGCCGCACATCATTCGTGGTATCACAACATTTTTGTTTACTTAAAAGCTTTCAGCAACAGAACCCTTGCGTGCCGTCCTCCTTATCAGTGGCTTCTCCTCAATATCTCTGCAGAGAAGCACCACTTACAGGCAGGCAAAGCAGCGTTTGTGTAAGAATAAATCTGCTTTAACCAAAGCTTCCACGCCAGTATCCACAAATAAAACAGCATTTGCTGCCAGAGCATCCAATAAACTGTGCTTCCAAGTACATTGCATGATTGACTAGTACACTTTGACTGCCGCCACACCGAGAGTATTAGAAGTTTTAGCAACAACTATGTGTCTCATATGCAAATCGCAAGTTTGTCTGCTTCTTGTGCAGGGGTGTGGTGACGTCAGAACGCCCATCTCTGATTGGCTCTGATCGAAGAATAGTGGTTAGACCTCAATACAGCTTGCTTTGAGGTCTACCTACTAATCTTTAGTCAGAGCCAATCAGAGCTCGGCGTTCTGACATCACCACAACCCCTGCAAAAAGAAGCAGACAAACTTGCACTCCCCATATGTGTCAGACCTTTACAGCCTTAGTTTTACTACATATTTTGTCTCCTCAACAATTACAGTTTTAAGTAATGTCTAAACTCAATATATAAAAAGTTAGGTGAGATCTATATTTTTCTTTTTCACTTCTGGTATTCGTGCTCCTACAAGTGAGTTTCCAGTGGAATGCCTGCAAATTACACTTCATACGATACTCACATTAAAAAGCGCACTGTGCAAGCTGCCCGTATACTACATGTGATACCAGTGTTTGACATAGATATTCAGCAAATCATGGTTCTATATCGTAATTACATTTATTGTTTGGTTATAGTGTTTCGCAGTGAACCTCCAATTGTTTCTCGGTTTCCTATACCTGCGAATCACATTCTTAGTCTAGAATATGGTTCATGATGTTTTTTGTAGCTGATCTCATGAGAATTTCACAAGCTCTTAAGAATTCCAAAAGTAAATGTTGTTTGGTCTAAACACTTGTAAAAGAAATGACTAGTGGTGGGTAAATTGGGTAAGGTAAAAACACTAGTAAAAGAAATGACTAGTGGTGGGTAAATTGGGTAAGGTAAAAACACTAGATAACCTTTTGTTAATAAGTATTTCCTCATATCTGAATAGTATATGAGTATGTGGAGAGTCAGATATCGCAATGTGTGGAAATAAACAGAGAAAATAGCACAGATAAAATTTGGTGTTGAAACATTTCCTAGATTAGATCTGTGAACTTTATTTGAGATATTCAGCCTCGGACTCCTCATTTTGCCACAAATTTGATCTGACACATCGTTTTTGTATATGCGTAAGTACTTTATGCATGATTTCGTGAAAAGTAGACATATGGGCTTTTTCATAACATTTTGAGTTAGACACTGCAAAAAGGCTAGATGGAAAAAGTTGCATATGTAGCGCCACCCATTCTCTGAATTTAAAACTTGTGCTACTTGTGCTTAACTGATCAAACCTAGGGTCTGGAGACCTGTTTTAATAAAAGGTTTATTCCCTTATAGTTCACTCTCTTTTAGTGACACCAAATGTTTTTATCATAAGAAAGGCAAAAATGCTTCAGTGTACTTTTAGGTACAATGATGCTTCTTTTGCTAATAAAAAGCGTTTTTGAATATTCTAAAGCAACAGGCATGTATTTCCTTTCCAGATCAGAAACTGAAGAACAATTTGAAGAAAAGGCATGCCTTCCGCTTGAGTGCGAAGCACTTTATGATGAGTTTGGACGAAAGCCAGGTTTGTTCCATGCAGCTTTGATTCTCAAGGGTGTTTCTTCGAGGAGGTCCTTATATACCACAAGAATGTTTGTGTCTGAGAATAAAAAAAAAGCTTACAAGGTATTCCTGCAGAAATCGCATATGTAGTTATGTGGCCTCGGGCTATTCAGTCCGAGTGTATTTAGGCTTTATGTTCCGAGGCCATGCTGCTGACGAAACGACCTAAAGAGGAAGACCATTTCTAAAGCTACCTTTTTAATTGAAATTAGGTTGTGTAGCACCATATTTGTTTTACACTGATGTGTGAATTGACTTGTGTTTGATGATTAATTTGTTTTATTAGTTTTGTTAAGGTGTGTACATTTGACAACCATTTCTTGTTTTTGGTTTTGCACCATATATCATTTTTTGTTTTCTGTTTGTTTTCTTTCTGTGGAGTAATAACCTTCAGCTGCCTACCAAATAGGCAGATGACTATCCTTTCTAGGTATGTCAAACCTGGAAAGAGTAAGAGCACCAAGAGACATTCTGTAAGTGGAACGCGCTAGCCTTGTTGCTGTCTTACTTGTCCATTGTCTCTTGACACTGTTATTCTTTCAAGCTATCCATGCAACTTTGTATGCATATAATATTGCGAGTGTTTGTCGGTCTACTGTACAGCTTATCCTCACCGTTGTTGTGTGCATTGTTTGGTGCTTCATGACTGGGGCGGTTGAGCTTCACAGACTAACACAGTGTTCATCTTGCAAGCTATGTCTCCTCTGTCATATATTGTCACGAATTACAATGGAGGAGGCGATGATAACTGAAGAAACTGAAACGTTTAAAGGGGCGAACTTTTGCGCAAAAATAAAAGAAAAAGGCAACAGAACAAAGCAGAGCGACCCGAGCGTCGAAGTCGGCGTAACAGCAGAGTTGAACCGCTGGGGCGAGACTGCAGCTGCTGCTCGCCACGCGGAGCCCCTTATGTACACGCATTGGGGTTCTGGAAGAATCGGCGAGAAGGTTCTGCGTGTAGAACATTCTGACCTCAAACAAGCAACACGGTTCTCGAATTTACCAGAACACTACGTCAGAGTCCACAAAAATGCGTCCCCGCCAGGAATCGAACCCTGGCTTTCTGCGTGGAAGGCACGCGCGATATCCGTTAGGCCCCGATCGCGCTGCCTGCTTGGTCTGCTGCGCTCGCGGCAATATGTTTAGGCTGTTGCAATTGACTAACAATGCTCATAATTTCTCATATCTTACACTTCAGAAGAGAAGTCAGTTGCAGTAGGCAGAATCATTAATTCAAACCCCTGGAAGAGTTTTGTTTCAATTAATATAAGTTTAATTTGTTAGAGAGTCATCTAAATTTAATGCAAGATAAAATTATAATTTGCTATATGGTTGACTACACATACAAATCAGATTTTTGATGACTTCTTCTACAAAGGTTTACTAATACCATACGCAGATATGCCACCATAGAACATTGGTGAAATGTATGACATAGTTAATGTTGAAAAAACAGCGCAACTGAGACGAGGACAAAAAGACAAAATAAGAGTTCATGTTTTTTCATCATGAACTCTTATCAATTAAACTCCCTAGTTATCTATCCTTATCAAATGTATGACATAGGTTTATTCACCCCTAAAGAAATGTTGTTTTTTGTTTACTGCTTAGGCAGCATATGACACCTCAAAACAAAATTAATTTGCTTCATCTAAGAAGAAAGTTATCTATTGTGGAGTATTAAGCAGGAGACGGATGAGCGATAAAAACGGGTGCCGCGCGGCAGCTCCTATTGGCGACGTGCGCGATCGAAAGCGTCGCTGTGGTCGGCCTTCCGGGATTTGCCGAATGCTTACTATGGCGTCAAGAAAGGTTTTCTCATCGACAGGGATAAGAGGAATGTAAGAACTTAAATTTTGACGGTGTGGGCAGTGTTGCTTTGAAAGCGCA
This sequence comes from Ixodes persulcatus, assembly GCA_013358835.2. Classification (NCBI taxonomy): domain Eukaryota; kingdom Metazoa; phylum Arthropoda; class Arachnida; order Ixodida; family Ixodidae; genus Ixodes; species Ixodes persulcatus. Next base: position 868,682 of record JABSTQ010009594.1, read on the forward strand.
ATGATTTCAAGCTTCCACCATGCTCATTACAAACACCATCGAACTTGCTGTTCGCATGGTAATGACGTCACGAGAGGGAACCATAGGAGGGCGCCACCAAAACATCTCCCCGATAGTAGCAACTTGCCCGGCAGCTGTGACGTAGACCTAGGTCCGCCTAAGGTGCTGTAGAAACTGCCACGCGGCACCCGTTTTCATCGCTCATGTCTCCCCTGTTTTAGCACCGTTGAGCGCGCTTCTTACCGAGCAAAGATTCACTGCCGGAAGCAACACCCGCGAAAGCGAGCTCCGCGAGTGTTGTTTCTCCACAGTGCACCTGATGCTTGGAAAGAGGCGCGCTCAACGGGGCCGCGTGAACTATTAGTATGAATTACACGAAAACACCGTTTGAATTAAGCGGCCTATTAAAGACACGATGGGATAACCAAATTTTCCAGATTTGTTTGAATATTATTTAACCAAAAGTACGAAATATTTGAGTTTGAATTATCGCGAGCCTACTGAAAACCCGAATTATTGTACTAACTTTTGCCAACTATGTTGATTCTATTTTATTTTGGCAGCAAAAACATTGAAGGGTAAAAGGCCAACGAGTAATATTTATTTTTATTTATTTATTTGAACATACTATCAGTCCCTTACGGGACCAAGATAGGGGTGGGATACGATGAACAGCCCAACAATCACAGTCTGCGCTGTCCATCGCCGACACAACCACAAGAGAAAACAGCAGCACAACAAAAGCAACGACAGTAAAATAATAGTAACCCAACAAACAGCTTGAGGCGCGACCGAGCGTTAAGAAATAAGCGATGCGAACTCCAACCGGCCGCGTGCATCAACAACACTTTCTGGCAACTGGTTCCAATCCCGCGCAGTCTGCAAGAAAAACGAGTATCTAAGACATTCCTTATTAAACCTTCTTTCTTTCACATGCCGTCCATGATTATTCCTGATTACTCGTGACGTGTTTTCATCTATATACCGATGCTTGTGAACAAGAACCAAATTATTGATAGTACTGTAAAAAAGCTTTAATTTTTTTTTGTTTTTTGGAGAGTTGAAGCAGTGGTAAACTGGCTCTGTCATAAAGGGGGGAAACCGAATCCTGTCTTCGATAACGGGAGTAAATAAAACTCAACGCGCGTCGCTGTACACTTTCCAGTTTTACCTGCAGTTTTTCCCCATACGGGTCCCAGACTTGGCAATGGCATGCATATTCTAGCATGGGGCGAACTAACATCTTGTATGCGATCAGCTTAGTCTCTTGTGAGGCAAGTGTAAGGGTGCGCCGGATAAATCCTAACCTTTTCTAAGCCTTACCGGTAACATTATCAATGTGGCTTGTCAATCTTAGGTGTGCAGTTATTGTCACGCCAAGATACTTATATTCAGTCACGTTAGTCAAGGTAACACCCTGGAGTGTGTAGCTAAACTCTAAACGCTGACGTTTATGAGTTATGGTCATATGCACATACGGTTTTTTGTGTACTAAGCGACATTTGCCATTTTGCACACCAGTCGTTTATTTTAGACAAATAGTCGTTTAGCCTTACTTGATCGGCGACAGACGTCACTTCAGTGTAGATAATACAATCGTCTGCAAACAATATGGCTTGGATAGATGAATCAACTATAAGGTCGTTAATATACAAAAGAAACAACAAGGGCCCAAGCACCGAGCCCCGAGGCACACCCGACTCGACATCACATATGTCTGACCTGTGTTCATCAATACTTACAAATTGTTTGCGATTTGTGAGAAATGCCTCGATCCAGTCAACAACGTTACTATTTCCTAAGACACAGTTCAATTTAATTAGTAGTTTTTTTATGACTGACCTTATCAAATGCTTTTCTGAAGTCGAAATAAATTATATCTGCCTGTCCTTTTCTATCAAGAACTACACTTAGATAATGCACGACTCTACAAACTGGGTCACTGTCAATAGGCCCTCACGAAACCCGTGTTGGCATTCGCTCAGAAACTTATTACAAGAAAGAAACCGTCTGACATGTTTTGAAACAATATGTTCTAGAATTTTGCATGCCGTTGACGTTAAGGCAATGAGTCTATGGTTAGAAACAGATATAGCATCACCCCCCTTCGGTATAGGAATTATTTTACTCATCTTCCAGTCCTCTGGAAGAGTTCCCATTGAAAGTGATTTTTCAAAGATTACAAAAAGGTACCTGCCCATCCACTCCGCGTATCTCTTTATAAAGGCATTGGGAATTTCGTCAGGGCCCATCGACTTGGAAGTTTTTAGGTTCAGTAACAAAGCCAGAATGCCTTCCACTGAAAGTTTCAAGTCATCTGCATCTGTAAAGGTGCTCGGCAACTCAAATGCTACTGGTTCCTCATCATCGTTCGTGAAAACACTCGAAAAAAAAGTATTGAACTTGTTAGCAATATCGTGCTTGTCATTAGTAACGCCCTCCTCTGTACTTATCTCGAAAACACATTTTTTGTGTTTTATCAAATGTCTTCAAAATTTCTGGGGTGATTGTCTGAGAAACTATAGCTTTGTAACATTATAATATTTTTGTTTTGATTCTTTTATCTGACTTTTCAGGGCAGTGCTCAATGCTGTTATTTCATTTACTAAACTTTCACAATGTTCCCGACGGAGTCTTCCTCTGCGTCGTTTCACTTTTCTTTTTAGCTGAATAACTTTCCTTGTAATCCAGGGTTTGTGTGCTCTTTTTTGTTTTACCTTCAAAGGCACATACGGTGTAATGCATTTGTGCACTAATGCTTTAAACCTCAGCCACAAGTCGTTGACGCTTACTGACGGTTGGCAACCGAGCGCCTCAAACGGTCCGAAGCAAATATCTAACTCGTCTTGAATAGTTGTATCATCGGCCATATTATAATCTCTGTATGATGAGCGTAACTTAGTTTCTTTCGGAATCGGGTTCAAGGTCAGAGAAACACTAACAATGGAATGCTCCGAAATACCAGGCAGTATATCAACCACATGGGGTCTTGATACCAAGGAATCACTTAAAAAAAACAAGATCCAAGACTGATTCACTATGCTGTATACAGTTAAGGTCCCTCACTATCTGACGAAGGCCATGACTAAAGCACATGTCTATGATTGCAGCAGCAGATACCTGCTCCCGTTCGCCCGGAAAGATTTGATCCCATATCACACCCGAAACATTTAGGTCTCCTGCAATGACCACATTTTTGTGCTGCATTCTCAATTCAAACATAAAGTCATTCAGCGTATCGACAACAGCTACTTCAGCCCCAGGTGGCCGATAAACCGCGCCAATAATGACTTCTTGAGCTTCTAAATAAACCTTACACCACACGGATTCTGTGCCAGGAGGATGTTGTATGACAGTGCACATTAATCTCTTATCAACAATAATGGCTACACCGCCGCTGCGTCCACAACGGTCATTTCGTATGATATTATAACCAGGTGGACAGACCTCATCATCTTGAATGTCTGAGTGAAGCCAGGTTTCTGTCACCACAATGACATCCGGTTTGTGTTCAATTACCACAGGCTCCAAGTCCACACTTTTATTCACGAGACTACGTGCGTTTATGTTAAGCAACTGAAACTTGTTGGGTATATGTCATTCCTGCGCCTGCAAAACAACTCCAGCCGTATCACTGGTTCTTTGTTCACGTACAACACATCGTTGGCCAGTGACGTCCTTCCAAGCGTACGTGGCACCCCCAATTTTTAGCTTATCAAAGACCAGTGCAACTTTTTGGCCACTCTTTCTATTCTCAGAGGCACTTAACCAAAGGTTTCGCCTCTTTCTTCTGACCTCGCATGAAAAATCCTGATCAATGAAAATGTCGGTCCCTTTCAACTTTTTGGCGTTGCGCAATACTGCTTTCTTTTCGTTAAACTTTGCAAGGCACACGATGATTGGTCTTGGCCTATCCGAAGAAGGCCTTCCAATTCTGTGAATACGTTCCACGCTCGTGACCGTTACTTGCAATTTATCTCGAAAGATATTGCCGAGCACTTCTTTCAGTTATTCTTCCGTTTCATTTGTTGTTTCTTTAATGCCTTTTACAACCAATTTATTGCTCCTGCTGCGGTTTTCTAGATCATCAACCTTTTTTATTAAGCTGCCTACACATTGACGCAAGCTTGCTATTTCATTTTCGTTCTTTGCGATCCTTTTTGTCAGTTCCGCAAGTATGGACACTGCCTTTTTCAACATTACCAACTTTCTCCTTAAGCTCGGATATGTCTGTCTGTATGCCCTTCAATTCAGAAAGAATTTCTAGAAGAATGACTGTGTCGGGACAGGGATTAGGTTCAATGTCGCAACAGCTTAGTAACAAATGTGCGATAACATCAAAACATTCACCGATAATGACACACAGGAATTGTGGGCTTGGCAGCACTAGCAAACCGAGGCAATCGTCTTTAACAGAAGCATAAAGACTGTCTTTATCAACCTGAATGAAGAGCAAAAAAATCACATCTCCACCGTGGTGAATGATGTTGATTGGGGCAAAGCTCTGGTGGTGCTGATGATACTGATTTCATTGTTCATAGGTAGTGCTGATGGTGCTGATTTTTGTAGGTGCTCATAGGTAGTGCTGAGTTCCGGGTTGCGTTTCGACTTCATTATTACTGCTTTATGGTCGGTGAAATATAGAGCCAGTGGTTCTTTTAGCGGATCAGCTTGGTTTCGCTAGAAGCCGTGGGAACGCATCTCCACCGCTTAAGTCAACGGTCCATGTCAGAAAGAGAATGTGTGGTATGGAACGTGGTTATATACGCATTTGATCATTTGACAGCATCTCCCTCTCGTCTATAAACGTTGAGCCAATGCATGCAAAGTTTAACGCGATTATATACGCATTTGACCGCAGCGCCCTCTCCTGTATAGACGTTGAGCGGCTACATGCAACGTTTCATTCATGACAGACAGATGGGATGGCAATCGATGTGAGCACGGACGCCGGGCGGATGGACAAGGCAAGACCCTAAGGAGCTTCGCCCCTAAAGCGGATTCAGTGATCCTGCCATCTCGGTGCCGCCAAGCCCACTGCCGACACGGTGAAAATTCAGCGGCGTGAAAACCGCCCCTCTGTCGTTGTCGATGATCCTGGGGCTTGCCATGTCGAAGTCCTGGTTTCGGAATCTCGCAGCACAAAAGGGAATGCCGCACTTTGGTCCGAAGCGTTCGCGACGTCGATGCAGACAATGTCCGGTAGCACCGTAGGACATCCCACTTCAACTTGTGTTTTTGCCGGACAGGACAGCAGCAGCGCCTGAATGAAGAGCAAAAACGGATTCAGTGATCCTGCCATGTCGGTGCCGCCAAGCCCACTCCAGCAGCCAGCCAACAACGGGAGGAGGCAGTGAGTTGGATCATGCAAGAGAGCACAGGAGGAGGTAGTTGCCTTTAGCACAAGCTGAAACACTACAATGACATTTTTGTTTTATGAATGTTGTTATTTTTTATGATTATGACCTTTAAATATTTGCAATGTTAATATAGGGTTTTAACACCAATTGTTTTCTTATGCTGTGAAGAGCTGCGCTATATAGAGGAGCTAAACAACGATGAAACCACGATATAGGACAGCTTCACGAAACAACTTTTCATCCTGGTAAGTCATGTGCAGCCATGATGCAGAATGTTTTTTGCCAACTGTCTTATTCCTTCGCTTGTTAGAGATTTTTCATTATTGTCGCTTAAACAAAAAATGTGTTATAGGTATGGGTTAATGAGAAAACATTACGCATGAGTGGTACGCTCGACTGACATACAGGTCAAGGTTATAGAAGGAATATAGACCTATAGAGGCTATATTCTATGACCCGATTCAAGGTGTCACGTGACATCCTGACAAATTAAAAGCGCACAAAAGACGATGACCTTGTCCTCGTCTGTTGTTCCCTTTTAAACCAGAATGAACACTTGCCAACCAGCCCAGTTTTCAACCCTTCTACAACCTGCAATCACATGAAATTGTGATGCCGCTTGACACTATGACGTCATGTGAGACTGTGATGTATGTGGCATCATAAACACACATAGCATGTGCCCAGCTCATTCACTACACATTCTGTGTGTTTCTGAGTTTATCAGATATGATCAAGACATCCTAGTTTTTTAGTTTTTTCTTTTGTTTTTTTGTGAAATTCAGAGGCATGGTGAGTGCTTTCACCAGTGACAGAACTCAAGAAGTAAAGTACTTGTTTGGATCACATAAACCTATAGTTAGTGTAGCTCGTTTTGTTCTTCGTTGCCGCCCCGCCATTATTTACTGGAGTCATTGCGGTCACCGAGGAGTCGACGTCTCGAGAACTGCCCGATGATCCTTAATGTTCCTCACTGCTCTGGGTGATGCAGTGGATCACAACACAAGCGAGCTCGAACTATCTGAAAAACACTGCCTCCGTGCATAAATCAAATAAGGCAAAGGATCCCAGCATGGAGTTTGGTTGGGAATTCCGAGTCGGAAATATGTCACGCAAAATCTTTATGTTCATTAAGAGAAAAAAAAAAAAAACATTTGAATGCAGAAAAAAAACATTCTGCATTCACTTGCGCCGAGGCAGTTGTAGCATGGCTTGTGACTTCATGAGATGATTGACACTCATAAAAGTTGTAGGAAGTTGATGTACCCCCCCAGACAATTTGAACTGAAACACCCGATCCGGACATTTCTTGTGTGTGTGGTCATCACAAGCCTCATTTTCGCTCCGTCTGTCAAATAGTCGTAAGTATAGGACCTTAACTTCGCATATCATTCGTAATTGGGACCACAACTTACCCAAAAACTGGCTGGTATGCCAAAGAAACATAAATGACTGTTTCAGCTCATATTGTTTGCAATAGTATATCCCACTAAGCGTTAAATGGCTGCCATCTCAGAACAAAACAGAGGGAAAGTAGGATGATTGAAAGAACCATAGGAATGTTTACTAATTAATTATAGCATATGTGTAGCATGAGCTTCATTGCTGCCTTTTAGTTAAAGTTTGTGAGGAAGCCTTGCATTGTGGCATTATTGTGCAGCTGACGAAGGTGACCAAAGTGCCACTGCACTGCTGGAAGAAATCTATGTGGTGCCCTATGACGGGGAAGAGGAGGTGACGGCACCAACCGAACCCTGCAGCCAGGAGCCTACCTTCTCAGGGATCTTGCGGTCGAACGGCCTGACAACAGCTGAAAAACATCCAGCACCTGCCACTAGGCCAACACTGCAAGGCAAGACGTTCAGCAACCATGCAGTTGAAAGTCATATTGCACAGATAAACCCTAAACTGTCTAGAGATACAAGTTAGGCTTTTATGATAATGATTCAAACTCGCCCTGTATCGCTGTCATGTAGACAGTGCAGGTCCAATAGACTTCACTGTCACTGGTCACAAATTTAAGTAATAGAAGCACAGCGTAAAATGTATCTTGTTGCGATTTTTGTCACACGTGGGCAAACCTACTACCAAAAAACTCTCTTGTGGTAAAACTGTGCTTGAAATGTGTATACGAAAGACCCATAATTGTTCGGCAAGAACAAGTGCATTTGAAAAACATACAAATGTAGTATTTTCTTGATAATCTGAACTGATTTAGTATCAGCCAGTATGTGAGTCTAACGAAATGATATAACTGATATGTAGTAGGGGAGCTCTCTCTTGCTAGCATTGCATAGAAATTACACCGAGCACATGCAGAACCCTTTCTAAAAAAAAGAAAGACAAAGGCTGATTTTAATAGTACAATCAATAATTAATAGCTTATAACTTCATGAAACAAAAATTGTTTCTTTTTGAATGCATAGTCCAATATTTAATTATTTGGTTGCTGAAGAAGGCACGAAGAAACTATTATGAAGCAAAAACTAGGGAGGACAGAAAGAATCTTAACAAAGCAGTCCCAAGTTATAGTTATGTGTGCATTATTTATTGGCTTACAATACAATTCCCAGGCACAAAGGGTGTGTCTAATTCCTTCTCGCATATTGCTATGGAATTAACTGAAATCACACCTGCATCCAAGCTACTGAGTTATGGCGACTTGCAAATGATGATGTGAATGTATAGGTACTCATTTTTATTATGAACTATCAGTATCAATCGTTGCAACATGCAATAATGTGTAAACTATTATGTTTTGTAGATGTAACCTAGTACATTTTTATATTGTATGCAACATATAACTGCCTAATCCTTGCTTTACATGTGCATTTTGGCCATGTCATGTTCGCAAAAAAAAACTGTGTTTAGGTACGCTAATCCAGAATAATGCTGTTATGAGACCCTAGATAAAGCGTAAACTGAACTGGTGTGGGATCCGACCACTTTGCAGGTATGTAGAACCTTTCTAGGAATGTGGCGGAGGGTCAGCTACATTGCCAGTGCCACAATGAGATTCGTAATGAAATGAGGGGAGCACAAGGAGGCACAAAATGCTCTGGGAAGCCACAAAGCGCACATATTCAACCCCGAAATGTCTTATGAACTGTAGTTGTCAGACATGTTTTCAGGGTCAAAAAAATAATATTATTCGTGATTTCTTAATAGGGTACTGTAAAATACCAAGCATGCACTCCGATCACAATAAGTGCCTTCCTGCTACTTATGAAGAAAATAAAAATATGCAAAAGGCACATTAGGTACCCAGTACAGACCTCAGAGTCCACCTATACACCGTCTTACTAAAGCTGTGCAGTACGGCCAAGGCTACAGTGGCGAGAGCGTATCCGAACCTCTTCAAGAGGAGAGAAAAAGAAACAGGAGAGAGGCTGGGAATTCCAGCCTTTCTCTTCTGTTCCTCATTTTACTTCTTTTGAATAGGTTGGGATATGTTCTCGCCCCTGTAGCTTTGGCTGTACTGCACTGCATTAGTAAGACGAAGTATAGGCTATAGCTAACCAAAACACTCCCCCCCCCCCCATCAGCCACTTCTCCTAGCACACCGGTGCGAAGCAGTGAAACTTACACTATCATGTCTTCAGCAATTTTCTTGTCGAACCGACCCCCCAGTTTTTCAAGATAATCTCCAACGTTTTTGTGGGTACTTTATCGATATTGTGTGGTATATATGAACACCCCCTCCGCGTGTCTATATGGTAGATAAAATATCTGAGAGCTCTGGACTACTATGTGGCAATTTTTGTTGTTTGAAAGGCAGCCTACAGCTGTTTTATGGGTTTTAGGAACATATATGTGCACCTTAATTTTTGACAGTTTGTTATGTAAGCCCATATCCTCGCAGTTTTCTGCATTAATAGTAATACAAGACATTATAGTCTTTAAACAACCCATCTATGGTTTTAGGGTGTACCCATTGGTATTATAGAAGTTATTAAAAAATTATCCTCACCTCGTTTATCTTAAAACTTTTTTGGTCACACTAGCTTATTATCAGTGCTTTTCATACAAGCTTTCTGTCTCTCCAGTTGCTGCTGTGCAGGTTTGAACGTGTACAGTCAATTCAGCTGTGTGTGAGGTGCGAAAAACAGTGACTGCTCTAATCTTCGTTCACTCAAGGGGGGGAGACAGTTTTGTGATGTGAGGATGTGTCTGGTGAAAATATTTATCGAAGACTGTGGCACTGCATAAAAAAAGTGTTTCATTGCGAAGTATGTTTGAATGGGTAAAGAAGTTTAATGAAGGACGCACAATTGTCAGCCATAAGCAGGGTTCCGAGTTTTCGAATATATCCTAAAAACTTCTAAAATTGCTCGCCGGAAAATGTTTTGTCTTTTCGGATTTATCCTAAAAGCTCGCAATTTTGAGGTGACGATGGCAAAATGAAAAGCAAAAAAAAAGACGACATTTTACTTATAATGTTCGTCAAGCACAGAGTTTGCCCGTCAAGGTTCGTAGAGTACAACTAGTCAATGTACTTTTGGGTCATGACAAGTCACTTTTCCGGCTTCCAGTTTGGACTATACTATTTGTGCTTCTTCGATAGAGGAAGAGGGTTGTATTGTTATAACAGTGAAAAAACTTCTAGAGTTTATAAAATGGCAGCTGAAGCTTTTAAGCTTTCCAATGACTACGTTCAGGAGTTTGGCTATTTCAAAGTACTGATGATTATTGAAGCAACACATTTTTCATACGTTCTCGTGGGATAGTTAATACTCCCAATAGCAAGGGCGTGTTATTGTCAAATGCCGCTGCAGAAACATGTTTCGATTCTGGGAGCTTTTATCAACTTAGGGTATGTTTTTGTCCGGTAAATATTCATGTAAATTTTGAAGATTGACAAATTTAAAACACAGAAAATTTAAACCCCGCATTTCGGAAAATTGGTAATTTATGGGGTGTGCAAATATTGAAATTTTCGAATACGAATCGAATACGAATAAGACAAAAAACGGGCTTCGAATATCGAATCGAATATCGAACATGTGTCTTGTAATCAAAAATTACAAAACAAGGTAACAGCAGGTTTTATTGCCTTTTCAAAATCAACGAATGCAACTGCATTTTACTAGGCTGCAGCAGGCTAACGATGCTTCTAGTAATGCACTCATTACACTTATCATGAAGGAAAATTAACTGTTCAACTGTTCCGAAAGTAAGCGCTCCTTACGCGCCGCGACAACTTTTCCGACAGTAGAAAGACCCTTTAATCGGGAAACCTGCGACATTTCCCTCAAGTTCGAAGAAGTTTGACTTATGGACAGTGTTGCCCGGCTCCTACACGAATATTTAAAATTTTGGGAAACAAATAATATAGAAAGTTGTTGATTTCATTTTTTATAAAAAAGTAACGAATATTTTCTTTATATAAAAGCGAAAATATTCGCTTTTAACGCTTTCATTAGCTATTAATGTGAACCTGTGATGCCAATAAACCCAACAAATATTGCACTTTTCCTCCGCCAGTTGAGACAATTACTTTTTTTTTTAAAATATTCACGCATGCGCACAAAAGCAGAACTTCATTTGAACCCTTGTCGAACATCACGTTAAAAGTTCGAAAAATTCGAACTTTGTAGAACTCAAAACTGGGCAGGTTCGCAATATCTCTAATTTTGACTGAGCGGGAGCGACAGGCACTGGTGGCAGGGACGCCTTTTTTGGAGGTCGATACGGGGCAGTGACGTCCGTGACGTCACTGCCAAAAACGTAAAAAGCAAGCAAAAAAACATTTTTTTTTTTACGTTTTGCGGAGAGCTTGTTGCAGGTTGTTGTGTCTAGTGTTGGGGGCGGAGGGAGGCGGCGGTCGCGGCGTGTTATTGTTGCAGTGCCATACGCTAAAGAAGAGAGGCCAGATACACGAAACGATCTTACGCCAAGAATGTACGTACGACGACAGCTCCGGAGCGGTCTTTCCACGATCAAATCAACATGACCGACAACGTCGCTCAGTTACTTGGTCGCGACGAACAACGGACATTAATTTTTCTACGTGCTCTTCTCGCGGGTCCCGATTTCAAGCAGCAAGAAGAAAGAAGGAAGTACTCTAAACCAGCCACGACGAACATGAACGCTGGATCCACAAGCACCCGGGAAAAGGTACTACGGCAACGATGCCACCGACCGAACGAGCTCGAGGCCTAGCAGGCACTCCGACGATCGTCCCGGCGTTGCTACGATGGTCCTTGGCGAAGACCGTCTGCCCACGACCGACCGGCTGTTTTCTGAATGAAATACGCGTTCGCAAGACCCTTGTGGACCCTTTTTGTACTATAGTTCAATCGCTGACCTCAATTTTAGATTAAGGGGTCATTCTCTTCCCCTTGTCATCTCCTTTTTTTCAGGCAGCGGTGACGAACGCTGTCGTCGATTCTATATCCTTGTTTTGTGTGATATGGAGCTCAAATAAACGCCATATAGATTACTTTCGCAACACGGTATGTATACACTTTGTTATTGGTGAACCATTTTTATTCTGACACGCTTGTCGCCGCGGAAGCGCGTTCACGCTCACTTGTTTCCGAGAGTACATTACTGTCCAGCTATAACAGTTCGTGGGAGCTACGCAATGACGGTCCCACCTCTCTTTGACGGTGTCACGTCAGTATCGACTGGTACTCGTAAAAGATCGGTCCCGAAGCACTTCGACCAAACATGCGCGTCCGCTCCGAGTGTGCACAGGTATTTACGTGGCTCTTGCTGACACGCTCTTAGTTGAAACGTGTCTTTTAACGTCGGCACGCTCCTGCATCTTCGAGGCCGCGAAAAACGCCGCGGCGATTTGTTTCCATCTACGTCGCTTTGCAAACGACTGGCACGGGCCGTTTTTTACCAACTATGACAGTTGTGTGTTGTGTTGACTTCGGAGGAACGAGCTGGAAGCATACTCCGGAGGAGTACGCGAAGTGAAGAGGTGAAGATGTCAAAGTAACAACATTTCTGCAAATAGCTCTATTTTTACTAAAACCGGACATGACGTCACGCACGTCAAACTACTACTATGCTACTTCGCTTTGCCCCGTATCGACCTCCGAAAAAGGCGTCCCCTGGTGGCAGGAGTTGTTGTCGATGGCGATGCAATGTTCTGCTCGCCCCTAGCTTTTTCCTTTTTTTTAATTTTCAGACATTTATATTAGGTAACACTCTCGAGATATATTTTATATTTATATTTCACTCTCGAGGTTCATTTTATTGCATCAAGTTATAGAACGTGCAATTGCATCACATATTTCTATACAAGCGCCACACAACAAAGGGCTTGGTGAAAAAGAAACCGAAACTGATCCTGTCTTGCTGTCATCGGACAGATAGAGACGGAGCAGACCGATAACGCACGGATCATACGCCTTTCTCAGTGAATAAACATATTCATAGGGGAATGCGTGGCAAGCAGATTATTCGTTACTTGCTCGAATATTCGTGGTTTGTGCGAATATTCGCCGTTTTTCACGAATATTCGGCTTTGGCCGAATATTCGGGAATCTCCGAATATGCAATTTTCGAATCGAATACGTTTCGAATAAGGAAAATATTCGATTCGTATTCGAAATTTCGAATATTCGCACACCCCTAGTAATTTAACCATTATAAACTTTGATAGACCCCGAATATTTAGCTAAGAATAAATTCAGAAAACATGGAATAGTAGCCATAAGCAAGGAGCCGGACGCCCATCTGCGTTCACAGCTGATGATGACAGTGAACGTTCACGTGAAATGATTTTGTTGGATAGACGAGTGACAGTGGATGATGTAACAAATCATTTACAAATCAGCCAGGGCATTGTCTAAGTAATACTTCATGAGAGGCATGAGTTTGGAAATGTTTTGACTAAAATAACTTCTGCTGCCAGAGTGTAGATAATGTATTACTCACCCTCAAGATGCCTCACTACTGTAGTTATGCATTGGTATCAATATTAATGTATTGCTTTATGCTCTGTGCAGGAGGTAGAAAAAGAAACCTCAGCCGGAGGCTTGAGTTTTTTTATATGAAGTTTGGGGCCAAGAACCGTGTGATGATTGAAGAGAAAAAGCTAAGAAAGGAGCAGCAGAGGATTGAAAATTGCCGTATTGGCTTAGAAGAAGCATGAATCAGCCTGGAGAGAGAAAAGCAGACGACACATGGCGAGCTGGCCCACCGAAAGCTCATCATGGAGGAAGAGGACAGGCTCCACCAGCGGCAGCTGATGAATCAACAGGCCGAGATGATCGGAAAAATGGTGGATCAGATGATGGAAACAAACCAGCTGCTCCACCAATTCCCCGCTAAATTTAGCGGGGAAGTGTTTCCGCTACATTTAGCGGGGAATTTTTTCCGTTAAATTCAGCGGGGAAGTGTTTCCGCTATATATAGCGGGAAATTTTTTCCGTTAAATTTAGCGGGAACACTTTTCCGCTAAATTTAGCGGAAACATTTTCCCCCTAAATTTTGCGGGGAAAATTTTCCGCTAGATTTAGCGGAGAAAAGTTTCCGTTAATTTTAGCGGGAAATATTTTCCGCTAAATTTAGCGGGGAACGTTTTCCGCTAAATTTAGAGGGGAAACGTTTGCGCTAAATTTAGAGGGGAATTTACCCATGATGCACCGCGCGGTTACGCAGACGCCGACGGCGACGCCGCTCAAGCCGGAAATGGGCGCCTAATGCCTCGTTCACACTTGGGAACCGGCGGCCGGATCCACGGGAATTCTGACGCCCGGCGACGATAGCAGGCAGATTTTCCGGCGGAAAGCAAGATCGCTCTGGGACCAATTTTCAACGCCGGAAAAAAGTTTTCGCTCGCCGCAAGCCAACCAGAACGCACAGGGGAAGTGGCGCTTGCTGGCGTCAGATCCTGTCCGAGTAGACGGTATTGCAAATGGCGTCCACTATGTCTGTGCCGTCTGTATCTGTGGCTATACCAGTGTCTGTGGAGCTACTAATAGAAGCGGGGAAAAACCACGTCGTGCTTTATGACAAGACGCATGCTCCATACAAAGACAATGATTATAAGGACGAGCTGTGGAAGCTAATTGGAACCGAATTGGGAACAAGCGGTACGTACTGCGGTGCACGCTGCACACACGTTGTTTATTTGCTGCATTCTCGTGTTGCGAAGAGGATGTCGCGGTTTCGCTCAGCACTGCGGCTGTTACCTATTTTACATCGTAGCCGTAAAGTGTATTTTTAATCAGCCATGTTGCGTTGATCTCCATGTATTCTCCCATAGGGCGGGCCGCCTCCTGGAACCCTGAGTACCACGTGACTCGCGCCGAGCTGCTCTGTCGGCCATGTTTCGGCGAAACACGCGGATCAAAGGATTGCGCTACTCTGCTCCGTAGGAGCTATTAGTGCTGTAGGGGCAACAAATGTGAACGGCCCGATCTTTTTTCGGCAAACGAATCCAGTCGGCGGCGAGTGCGTATTTCGCAAGTGTGAACTAGCCATAAGAGCTGCGCTCTAAAATAAATATCTGTTAACCAGCCGACTACTGAACATCGCTAAGGCCACTACACCGAGCGCGTATTTAGTGGTTTACCAATAGCACAGCGATAATAAGGCATGTGCCTTTCCCCCAAAAAAGTTGTCACTCTACTCCGTTCACCCTTGAGCTGATACTGCAGCCAATGGTACAGGCGGTAGAGCTCGAGGTTGCTACATTAAAGCGTTCTTCCGCAAAACGAGCACTCCTGCTAGAAATGCCCGTTACAAAGCCAGGAGCGTGGGCTAGCTCGCGTTTGTAGATTTGACTGCAGTCTCAGCTTAAGGATAGACGGGGTACAGCATAAAGACCCATACACACTGCCCCGTTTTCTTACGTTAAGTTACGTTACGTATAAGTCACCGCAACATTCGTGTCTCAAATGTCGCGTGTCATGCTTTCTCCTTGAACTGGTAGCCTCACTTAATATGAAGCAAAGAGGTCCCGGGGACTTCAACGTAATATCTCGTAACGTAACTTAACGTGAGAAAATGGGGCAGTGTGAACCAGCCTTAACTTGCGTCAGCCTCATTCACAGCGCGTCTTGCAGCGTATCACAATGTGCACGACGTTTGAACGAGGCGACGCCGAGGCTTCTGTCGCTTTGAAGCGGCTCTCGTGGAGCCTCAGCGTGTTTGTTACTTGGAATGGTTCAGAGATCCACTAATGATGACGTCATGCGCAGGCCTTGCCTCTTAGGTGGGATTGTTTACACGCCTATTGTATTCCCGTCATTTTTGGAGAAGTAGTACAGACGGTTGCAATCATGGCACCTCACTAAAGGCCCGTTCACACGATGCATTTTTCTCGCGCATCTAGTGTCGCGAAATGTAGTTTCGCAAAATGGTTGCGCCGTCTGAACGAGTCCAAAAAGGACGCGCGTCCTTTTTGGACTCGTTCAGACGGCGCAACCATTTCACGAAACTACATTTCGCGACACTAGATGCGCGAGAAAAACGCATCGTGTGAACGGGCCTTAAGGAGTCATGCGTGCAAGCATCTGCAGCGTGCCCGTGAACGTAGCTTTAGGTAACTTGCAATTGCACGTGCTTGCCTGCACGAGCAGAGACATGGTGGCGGCCAGATATCGTGCTTGCAATCGGCGACATGTTTTGGTAACGCCCTCCTAGGGTTCCCTCTCCTGACGTCATTACCTTTCGAACAACAAGATGGATGGTGTTAGTAAGTAGAATAGAATAGAATGGTTTTATTTCTGCTTTTCCACCAAAATAAACTTTCCAAAACTGTCTCACTTAAGCACAGCGGCGAGATGTTTTGATGGCGCCCTCCTGTGGTTCCCCCTTGTGACGTCATTACCTTGCAAACAACAAGTTCGATGGTGTTTGTTATTAGCATGGTGGAAGCTTGAAATCATTGCGCTCTCAAAGGAACACTGCCAACACCGTCAAACTTAAAGTTCTTTCATTCCTCTTATTTCCGTCGATGATAAATCCCCTTTCCGACGTCATAGTCACCGTTCGGCCAATCGTGGAAGGCCGACCACAGCGACGCTTTCGGTCGCGCACGGGGCTAATATGCTTGTGTGTGAGAACTGTCTGAGAATTAGCATGATGGAAGCCTGAAATCATCGCCCTCTCAAACGAACACTGCCAACACCGTCAAAATTGAAGTTGTCACATTACTCTTATTTGCGTCGAGTAGAAATCCTTTACTTACGTCCTAGTCAGCGTTCGGCTAATCGTGGCAGGCCGACCACTGCGACGCTTGCGGTCGCCAGTAGTCGGTAACAAGTCGCCAGTAGTCGGTAACAGGTTGGTCTGGACCACGGTGTAAGATAATACTCTTCAGATTCGCTAAACTCGTCAGACACAACTTTCTTCGTGTTATGACATAGCGGGGGGAGGAGCCGAAAGATTGCCGCGAAGTTTTCTTTTCTCACAAACCCGCAGATCCGTATATCTTCGTGACGTTTTTCAATGAAAGGGCGAAAAATCCCTTCTAGTCCCTAGGCGCCAAGCTAGAGCAGCACGAGAAAGCACGCGCAGTCGAACGTGGTTTGTATACGTATAATGTCGCGATAAAGATTATCAACTGCGACCTTGATGGTCTCTAAAAAGCACAGTGGAGGCTTGGGTAATTGCATTCTAAAATCAACACCGTCAAAGTTGATAGTCTGATATCGTTCTTATTTCCGCTGATCAAGCACAATTTACTAAAAAACGTCCCTGTCGTCCCTTTTATTTATCTCGGCATCAGAGTGTAGCCCGACGTGGCTAGGTCACAACCTGCCGAGTAGCATTGTCCAACTTTGGACGGATTTCGCTTCCGGGCAGTTGTCCCCCATCAGCGGGAGATAAAATAATTTTATGATAGACTTTCAAAGATTAGCCGAACTGGGATTACTTCTGCGTTCATCAACTGAAATAAGAGTAATGTCAGTTTGGTCAGTTTGGTTTCGAGAACGCGAGGACACCAAGCTTTCATCGTACACAACCAAACTTTTCACCTTCGAAACGAACACGCACCATCGAATTTGTCGTTCACAACCGATCATCCTAACCCTGACGTCAAAGTTATGAACTATAAAAGGACGTCACTGAACGCGCCTGCACACAACGAGCCCTGGCACGAGCCTCTCGATTGAAAGTCTGTCATGGCCGCTCGTAAGTTCATGGAACGCGCCCCGTTTTAATTCCAGAATCTCTAGAACCATAATTTAGAAAATTGCACGCTGTGCTGTTCCTCGTCATCGCTCAGTTGGAACGCCTCTAAGCAGGGTCGTCGAAACAGAAGAACGGGGAAGGGGGCGATTCACCCCCCCCCCCCCCCAAGTGGCGTCGAAAAAGGGGGCGCAAATGGCATAAGGGTGTTAGAGTTCCTGTATAGGCTCCCTACGGGAGCCAGAGTTGCGCGTTCACGCATGGCATGTGGATCCAGCTCCTCACGTGACTGAATTCGGCGAATAGCAGCGCCGCGCGTTCGAGGCGCGCGGCGGACTCAAAAGCCTGGGAACGTACGCCGGGGCGCGTGCAACGTCTACTTTGCTGCACGACACTTGATACGGCTCCTCACGTGATCGGATCTCGGCGAATAGCGGCGAGAGCGGCACGCGGCATGTGGAATCGAACGCGCAACTCTGGCTCCCGTAGGGAGCCTATACAGGAACTCTAAAGGGTGTAGGGGGGGGGGGGATATCGCCCCAGCCCCGGACTATAGCGTTTCAGAGAGTTATAATAAAACAAAATGACAGACGTTTACAGTTCTCTATAATGTCGAATTAAAGCGCAGCTCTTAAGGAGGAGGAGGGGAGGGCACGGAGGGGAGGGTATGCCCCTCCACCCCTCCCCCTCCTCCTATCCTGCTCCTTTCTCATTTAGCGGGGAAATCTAATTGGTTCCCCGCTAAATTTAGTGAAAAAACGTCCCATAAAGCAACGCGCGCGCGGTTACGCCGACGGCGACGCCGCTCAAGCTCGAAAGGGGCGCATAAGAGTTGCGCTCTAAAAATTCGGGGAAAGGGATATCCCCCTTCTTCACTACTATCACCCCACCCCCTTCTCTCTCTCTCTCTTTCCCGAACAATTTCTACGGCCCTTCCTGACCCCTATTTGAGTGTGTGTTTGTGTTGGTTATACCTTTTCTTTCCCTTTCCACGGCTTTTTCTCGCCATCCCCCTTCGCCTCTCATCTCTCAGACATTACCGACGTCTCTATACATAACGCCTGTGGGTGACCCCGGTGGCATTGTTGACAGTGGCGGAAGATGAGCTCTAAAGGCGTGTACACCACGCACGGCTCCACAATATCACAAAGTTTAATCTTCGCCTCGATTCCGAAGCGAAGATTTTGGCCTCAAATAACTCATTTCCAAAGTTGTGAAACGTCACTTTGTCGTCATCAATAACTTCCAAAAACGACGATCTTGCGACGAGAAAGTTCAGAGTATTTACAGCCCGCCTAGGTACAATCTACGTTTCATTGACTCTATCGCGGCGTAGGGATGTAGGGACACGCAGGCGCGACGTCATCAGCGCAGCCGTTCAATCGGCTGGCCCCACGGTGTTGCTCGCGCGCGCTCCGATGAAGCTCGCTACAACTTTTTACCTAACATTCTCGCTGGAATTTGAGCACCGAGAGAGCTTGGATGATTGACATCTCGTCCCGCATGACGCCAACGTCGCGAGAGTCCAATCAGCACGCTCCGCGAACTTCGTGCCCAACTTTGTGTTTGACGAGTTTAGCGACTCAGATGAGGACAGCGCGCTCCTCGCGACGTGCCGATAAAGTTCTCTTCCCACTCTCTCTCTTTTTCTCTCTCACTATGGTTTCAAGCGGCGCCGGCAGATGACTCGTCGACCCGTGGGCACGATGAAAGACGCAGGAGGCCGGCAGCAGTGCACAAGACGGCTCGTGCCGCCTCATGCTCCACACGCGCAGACCTCCAGCGAGGTTGTCGCACGTGCAGAAAGACCACGGTCTACCTGGGTGTCATGGCAACGAGATAATATTTTTCGCTTTCACACAGTTTCGCCGTTTGGCCACCGGCGACACTGTCAGGCGCGGGCACGGTGGCCGCGCAATGACGCAGCCTTTCGGATGCCCGTCGAACGAACGCTATCTGATTCCTCGCGCCGCGCATTCACCCCCGCCGTTTCCTCACTTAAAGGGGCGGTGCAACGATTTTATGATTAAAAGAATTTGCATCTTTTCATTTTTAAGTTGTTTATCGTGTCCCGGAGGATAGAGAAAACACCTCCTTCATTAAAATGTCGCTATTCCGCTGCACAATCGCAAAGCAAAAGTGGAGCTTTTTCGCCCACCTGCAGCCCCAAGTGGCAGCCGAAGGAACTACGGCGAAAAGATTACGTGACCTCGCTCGGCTCTAAGCTGCAGCATAACGCCCGCTGATGTCAGCAGAGAGAGGGAGAGGAAGCGTCCTCCGAGAGAGCACACGGGATCCTACACGGCACTCCAAATGACGTCACTGGGAGTGCGACCGGGTGTGACCCTGAAGACTGGGAGTGAGTTGAGGGGTGCCCGAAATTCCAATATTTATCTTTTTTTTACGCAACAACTAGGACACGCAGGCGAAATCGGTTTTCTGTTCGTTACTTCAGAAGTGTCAGAGGGCAACTTCCACAAATCTTTGAACGAAGTCCGGAAATCGTTGCACCCCCCTTTTAAAACGTGTATCTTATACCCAATTCACACGGTAGCGTAAATGTACCTTTAGCTAAGGTTCCTCAGCTGAAGGTACCTGTAGTGAACGGCGTTCTTGATCATACGATAAATAAACAGGGCACTTTAAGTTGATATTGATTGCATTCCAGCTTAACCGCGAGAGGAGCACGTGATAAATAAGTATTCCTCGAAATCGGTTTGAAGCCCAGTTTTTTTTTATTATTGGATGTGAAATATCACATTTAAAACCGAAATATTATTTCTGTCTGCTTTTGCGGCACTTTGATTTTTTCTCGAAGTCCAAGGGCGCACCTCGAGACGCACCTAAAAGAGTCTTGCTTTAAAACGTCCGACCCGTCTGGCCACACTGGCCCTTATTCATCTGCGCTTACGAGTTTGCAATGTGAGGTGGGCGACCTTTTTATGTTTAGCAGCTCCATTTTCCTGCAAAGTTCTCACTGAAGTAGCTAAATAGTGCCCGGCAAAAACGAACCACGGCGGCGTTTCACGGTTACGCCAGCCACGCGATCGAAAAGGATGGACGACGACGAAGATAAAGGGTCCTGGGCGGGAGAGTCGGACGACTCGTCTACAACCTCGAAAAAGAGCTCGCAGTGATCCATCGCGTTCGGGTTCGTAGCAGACATTGGTTTTCCACGTGCCGCCGCTGCTACCTGCTAGCTAGAGTATGCTTTCATCATTATTGTATTATTCCATCACATTTGTGTTCACAATCATTTCATAATTTGATACTTTTATACACCCAATTTGTTATGATGCATTAAACAATATATTTATATATCTGTGATATTATTTTGAGTTCGTGGGTCCGAGGCTGTAGCTGTTAAGGGAGCTCGGCGAGCTCCGTTTAACACAGGACCTCCCTTAGCGAAAGGGACCTTTATGCGCCGTGTGATCACGATCTCCAGCTCCCTTTACGACAGGTACCTGGGCTAAAGGTACCTTTACGCTGCCGTGTGATTTGGGTATTACACCGTGGTCAGGACACTCCACCTCCAGCACGCGCTCCTTGAGTTCCACCGAAATCTGGCCGTCCCAGGACGCGAATATTCTTCCCAGTGCACATTTTGAAAACCATAAGTAGCCTGGAATTCAACTCATGACGTCACGGTTAAAACAAACATGGTGGTGACTTCACGCTTGGGCACCACAAGATGGCGCCACCGAAACACTTGGGCGGTAATAGGTCGAAAGTAAGAGAATCTCTGCCACTGCGTTCAAGTCACACGTTAGATCGGGAGAAGCCGTGAGCCAAAGGCAAGATATGCAGAGCCCCCTTTTGTTTTTTAGGCGCCGACGGAGCGACGCCCGAAGTTCTCTTTCCATGACTTATTCGGGTCTCGTAAGGGAAATTAGACTAGGAAGGAAGCGACGGCAACTCCCAAAATCCGACGCGAGCTCGTTTCGCAAAACGAACCAGCGATGAACTCCACGCCTTTGCCTTAGAAGGTATTGAGCAAGACGTGAGAGAGCCCGACAGACGAACAGGACGCCTAGCTGCGCCGCAAACTCTCAATAGCGAGAAAAAGACGAGAGTTCTCTGCAATAGAGCTGCCTGGCTACGTGCCAAACAAAGAGGAACGACAGGGCGCCCATGATTTAACCAACAAATATACGTTTTATTTAACGAGAAAAAATACGTTTAACATGCAAAGAAGAAACTCACAAGACCGGTCTTCGACGCACTCGGCACGAGTAAGTTCAGCACAGGCGAGAGCGTACGAGAAGTTGAGAGTGTGAAGTCCTGGTTTTCCTCGTCTCTCACGAGCACGCGTGCTCGTGCATTGGAGAAGTCAACGTGAGCAACATGCTCGCGAATTGTTCTGCTTCGGCTTTGCTGGCAAAACAAGTGAAACAAACCGGGGACGGTATGAAACAATTATGAGTTTACACTCATTGACCCGAAACTTGAATAGGCATCAGGATTATGGGACCCGGCTCAACGTAGTCTCGTTGGCGTCGTAGAATTTGTTCAAAAGGAATGACATTTTGTTTCAGCTGAAGTCCAGACGCAGCCGATACTACAAGTTCCAGCAAGCGGAACTGAACAGTGCTTGCGCTGCACAAGCGCGCGTGCTTGGCAGGGAGGCTGAAAGCCCAATGCTTGCCCTTGTAGCTTTTGCTATAAACGGACTATTGTGCACTTTATTCTCTCAAACTACAACAAATGCCATCTCCCCCCCCCCCCAATTTTTTTTTTATTATTGACCGCCGAACATGCATTTTCCGCCCTAATGTAGCGCTAGCGGCCCGACCAAGATGCCTAAGTTTCAAAACAAACCGTTATCTCAATAAAATATTGTAGGTGATTTTCTGAAACTTTATGTGGGAAAATGGGGCACGTCTTCGACCGTTTTCGGTAACTCGCGTCATTAAGCCTCATATATTGGACAGCCTCGTCGGTCGCCTTTTTCTCGCTGAAAAAGTTTCGAAAATCTCTTAGAAGTTTTGAACGAGATAAAAATTATTTATGAAACTTTGGCATTTCCTTTCCACCGGTGGCGCTACATTTGGGCGGAGAATGAGCATACAGAAATGCGTAGTTTATTTTCGGAATACAAAAAAATGCTACAGTTTTTTTTTTTTGGTTTTTGGAGGAGGGAGGTACACCTTGTACTTCCGTTTTCTTGGCTTTTCAATAAAAAAAAATGGACTTCGAGAACTTAAACTCAAAATAAAAACAAATTACGTCTTTCTTCTTCTCATGCATTTCATTTTCTGTAACTCACAATTGCAACGATAACGTTTTTCAACAGCCTCTATGCTTTTTATTCTGCATCAGTTATTTCGTTACGTTACTTCGATAACGCCTACAGCACTGCTTCACAATCTCTCACGGAATTTCCTTGACGGCCATGACACTTTCCCCTTCGAGTAGTGTACGTGAATCGAGCGCGCCTTCGGAACGAGGAATATTCTACGACGAGCAAGTTTGTTTGCTTCTCCCGAAAAGAGAAGAGTGACGTCACGACGACGAGCCCTCACTGGGGGACACTGGGGACACTGAAGCGCTGCATCGTCTGCTGGGTCGCGTTCCTCTATTTCAGAGACGTCGAAAGAAAAAAAAAAAAACGATGCGTAAGGACCAAGCAGCGTAGGAACCGAAGCGACACCCTCTTTGTTTCAAAAATTGTGGCACAGCATCCCATCCAGCTCTTAGGTTATAACCGGTTACAGCAGACCCTAGGTTCAGAATGCCTCCGTGTCACGTGATCAATGACAGCTTAAGAAATGTCAGATATAACGACTCCCTTGGACCTAAATATTTCTCCGCGGTAGGTGAAACTGCTTCATTAGCAGTTTTGAGCATTTTGTTCTCGCTCAGCAGAAAATCTGGTGGCGACATTAGTGAGTAATAACGCCGCAGAGCAAATCGCAAAGCTAGAAATGGGCACATTTTAAGCCAACCTCGACGTCTCTTAATTTGCCAGTGTCTGAACACCAGGATTCATCCTAGCACCACGCAGCTTGATCCCCAACCCCCCCCCCCCCTTTTTTTTTTTCGTGAGTGTGAATCAATCGCCATACTGATGTAACCTTTCAAGTAAAACCTGGCTCCCAAGGAAGGCCGCTTCGAACATGCAACAACCCCCCCCCCCCCCCACCCAAAAAAAAAAAAAAAAAAAAAGAAAAGAGAAGATTTTTTAAAAACTTTGATCAAGGAGCGACCCACCAGCCGCTCTAATCGAAACAGAGGTGCGATCGCAGCGTCGGCGGTTAATTACGGGCAGCGATCGAACACCTTTTCGCTCACTTATTTACATAGTGTTCCATCCAAAAAAAAAACAAAAAAAACCGGCCGTTTTTCGTTGAGGTATCCGAGTGGTCCAGTCCCCCCCCGGGTGAGCTCCTGAATATGCATGGCCACCGAAGAGTCTTCACGGATCCTCGCGTCCTTCGTGGCGTCCAATTAATGACCCCGTTCGAGTGCGGTCATTTCGCGACCGAGGGAATTTATTTGGACCGCTTCCACGCGAGGCAGTGGCGGTTGATTCGCGATGGACACCACGAGGGGCTGCCCACACGGACGTCGCGCGTCCCAAGTTCCGGCATCTGATTTGCTTTTTTTCTGCGTGTTCGTGGCGAGATACGGTAAGCTAAAAACATTCGAACATCCAACGTTAACGAAACAATTCGTACTACCCCGGTCAATATGAGCTGAGACAGCCATCTATGCCTCTCAAGTCGCAGTGATCGTCAATTACACAAAAGACACTGTATTCGCTGCTGACATGATGACAAACGTATCTGAGTAAACGCTTCCATCATGTCCGAAGAATGTTTTCCTTTATACGCTTCCAGATGTCTGCAAACAGGTACGCGTGACCAATGTGACGGGATAGTCATACAAGACAAAAACAAGCTCCAGGCAGTGTTTGCTGTCTGTTTTTTGTATGATGTATTTCGTAGTGGGACCGCCGCTTTAGGTTTTCCTAAAGGTCTTTGAAAGGCAAAGCTTACGTCTTAATGTTGGAACTCTATGGCAGTTTGAAAGATTATGGAGATTGCGGAAACTGTAAGCGTAGCAAGAGTCCATATCCAGTATTGACTCCGTAAGTGTGACGTCATGGGTCCAAGCAAACCGTTGCTAGGGTCGTTGTTATGGACAAATACATGTGGCTAGGTTTCGCTATGAAAACACGACCATTCAAAAATAAGGAGTAGGATTTAAACTTCTAAAAATCACAGACATAGAAAGCTTGAATGTCATATATGTTTCGACAGAAGTGTACCGGTAATCGCTTGTTTCTGAAATGTTTACGACTGCAACTTCCGGTCCTCAAGATGCCTGCAGCAGACGACGGATGCAAGTAGTATGCCGTCTGCCACACGCCCGCCGGCCAAGCCGGCGCCGGCGTCTGAATCGTGTGAATAAAGACGATTCAGTAATATAATCAGTTTCAGACACTTATAAGAATGCATGGTGGGGTGCGATGCAGAATATGGTATATCGAAAATCCGGGCGTCAATCGAGATGATCGTCTGCTAAAAGATCGCATTCCACCCGTGAGAAAAGCACTTCAGGCGATCGGTTGAGGTCCCAAATTTTGTTTGCGGACTCGCGCTATGGGAGGGTGCTTTGTACCTGGTTGCAACCATTGCGTGGAGAAAAATTCTTGCAGTTTCTTCAGATTTCCGCAAGACCCCAAAGCGCGAAAGAACTGGATAAAAAATATAAGGTGAGTTTACTACAGATTGTACTCGCATCGCTGGTTCGATGGAGATATTCGTCAAATGAGCACATCCACAGAGTTTGATGTATACCAAGAGATGAAAAAAAGCAAAATACTGCGAAATCGCGATAGACATGCAATTTTTTTATAACCTGACAACCTCAATAATAATAATAACAAACGACTGACCTCGACGGCGTAAGATTTGTTTCTCATGCTGGCCTCAACTACGCCGGTAATGCACTTCAAGTCGTCGTCGTAACTGATCTGCACGACGTGCATGGTTTGATTTTACGGAATTTTCGCCCCTCTGAGCTAAGCTGGGTTCTTCACAGAAAAAAAAAAAAACGCACATTGCGGAGGCCTTATTGGACATGGCGATGCACTTGTTTTTGTCGCTCGTTTACCAACGCAATTCAATGAAGAAGCCCGCTGCAACAGAGGCCAGCAAATCTATCGTGTCGCCTGCTACCAAAGCAAAGCGGAGTGTAATACTTCAGAAATGGCTTTCATCGTTGCAATACGACCCTGAGACGATAAGAACATTTTTATAATTAGATATCAAGAAGTTAGGTTGCTTACAAAAAATTATTTACTTACTTGTAAGCAAAAATCTAGCCTCATGTGGAGACTGCATGCACTAGTCCATAGCAAGTTCCCTAGCAACGGTTTGTTTGGACCCAGACGCCATGTTTTGCCGTAGTCACTTACGGGGTCAATTCCAACTTATAAATCATTGGAGGGTTTACACTTCGGAAAGTATACAGAGATAAACTGAAGGAGAGGAGGGGATGAGAGCATCCGGTGACGTCAGAACTTGGAGCTCTGATTGGATGAAACAGTGAGTACACGCAAATGCTGTTTGCCTTTTTATCTGTCTCCGTCACAATGAAAGCGAACAGGAAGATCATCTGCTCTTTGCGTAGGGTCTGGTGTTCGAAACCCTGTACGGCATGAAAGGGCTCTCGCAGTTTTTCTGTGTATGAATAAAGTGCGTTCTGCACGGGAGGCTATAGATGCGGGCCCTGCGGTTAAGCGCGTCCTTACAACAATCATTCGTCAAATTCCATTTTTGCACCGTTCAGAGAGCTGTTCATAGCAGACGATAAGTTGCTTTGCCCAACGCTCGTGTTGATGATAAAAGAGAACGGCAGAAGGTCCCTTTCGGCATGCACTGGTTGCCTTTTGTCATGCTTGGCCGACCCTCGACGCTTGAAACTCACGCTTGAGACTCATGCCAGGACGCTTGAGACTTACGAGGCAGTTTGTTTCGTCTGAATGAGCCTCAACCCATATCCCTTCGGCTAGGGCTAAAGCACGGTGGCCTAAAGTCGCCGGATCCTGGGAAAATAGCGCCGCTGCCTTCGCTGCATGACAACCAGACAAAGACAGATACTAAACAACAGATGACCATACCTCGGAAACTGATTTGCTAATAAAGCAATATTTATTGGCACTGTACACTGAAATACATAGAACACACAGGGAAATGGGTAGATCGGTCTCAAGTTCCATGACAATAGCCATTTCGGTTCCTTAAAACATTCGAAGCTTCGAAAGGGTCATTCTGAACCAGTCGCGCAAAGATCTCTATGAAGCAACGTTGTACTGAGAGCGTCCCTCGACACCATAAGAGTCTTTGGCACTGTGCACACAATAAACTTATCAATCCTGATTATATCCGTAGATCTCTTACAATGGTAATGTTCTTAGGTGTTTCAAGACAGGAAAATTTGTTTTCAATGTCCACACGCACCGACGCCGCCTGTGGCGGCGCAAATATGTGCGGCTGTGTCGCCGGTTTGTGGATAAGAAAATTGTGGTATTCAAAAATTGTCTGGATAAAGCAACCTGTTAATGGAAATTTGGATCGGTTCAAGAAAAATTGGAAGGTCGAGGAGAAACTGCTCCTTCCATGAACCATTCGGGGAGCTCGGCACAACTTCCCTAGAATCCAGGTACTCCAGCTGGGCCCAGAGATTCTCATTATTTCAAGTTTCGTGCTCCCGTAATTGTTAAGCGATGGCTACCAATGATGATTTGTGTCTCGCTATTGCTGCGTATATATATAGCGTGATAATAAATGAGCTACCTTTTCACTTTTTTTTTCTTAAAACTCATAGTGAAGTTCACCTAAAATTTGCCTATTTTTTCAGATTATTACTTTTTTAATGTCTACCATTTCTACAGTCAATGAGATTAAAAAAAATTCAGAGTTATTGGGCTGCACAATTTGATTCTGTCTAGCTATGTCTATTCTCACATCTCTACGAGAAGTGCTTTTTGTTTTTTGTTTTACCTAAACGACTTGAGACACGAGCGTTGGTGCTAATTTGAATTTAGATAACCTCTGGAATAAAAGTGTACCTTACTCGAAATACCGCTAAGTTAATTAACAATCATCTTAGAGGTATTTTAGCGAAATTCATAAATAATTGACAACTTGCCTTAATAATCTCGCGATAATGACAAATAAACGAACACAAAAATATGTCTTCGTGTTACAGGCACGATAGAATTGCAGAGATTTAAAAAGAGTTTACGAGGCCGGTGTCTTGTAAAATTGCAAAATTTTACAAACCTTGTAAAATTGCGAATCCAAATCAAAGGGATTTTTTAAATTTTTACATGGATTCAATGTTGAGGATGACTAGAACTTTTCACTGTCTACGCTAAAAACTCTAAAAGTAAACATAAAACAAAATTTTATATTTACATCGAAATTCAAAGCTAAAAGGTTTTTTTTATATAAAAAAAAATGTTATGGAACAAAATTGGAAACCATGCTTACAAGTACGAATATCGCCCCTTTGAAGTTTCGAACTCACCGATTCCATTTCCATGCCGAGTATGGCAAAAGGTAGGAGGTTCTTACTTTCAGCTGCACGTATTGATTACGTCGCTATGGGAGGCGGTCGCTTTTCATCGCGCTCGGTAATGTATGTGAGTTTTCGTATTTATGATATATATGCATTCGGATGTGATTCGAGGCTTCCTTGCTTCCCCGAGTACACGCACTCTCTGCCATTGCGACGCAGAAAACAGGCCGAACATCGTAGAAGCACAGCAGAATTGCCAGTATAATATTAAACACGCATTATCCACACTACAAACAAACTCTAAACCACGCAAAAAAAAAAGAAAAAAACATTATGTTACGAACTAATGGATTGCTTTCAAAGCGACGACAAAATGGGCGTGCTCTGCGAATCTTGCAGGAACATTGAACGCTGACGCTGGAATGAAGTCGAGTGGGGATAAATATAGGAGTTTTGTTTTTAGAGTGACACGTTCATGCACAACGAGAGCTTAAGGAAATCGGGGAAGCTTAAGCATCGCCTTTAAGAGTGGAAGGCGATAGCGTAGTCGGGCCCCGTTCGCAGAGCCTTCTCATAGAAACCCGCGCACGTTCCCAAGACGTGCAAGCGTGCGTGCGTAGTCTAGTCGGTAGAGTCACGTGTCACGTGATTTCGCAAGACGTCACGTGGGACGTCATGTCACGTGAAGTCACACGTGACTTTAACGTCATGACCCTATCGACCCGCTGAATGTATCGGATCGAGAAATATGGCGAATCGATAGGGTCATGACGTAACAGCCACGTGTGACGTTGCACGCGTGACGTTAGGTGTGACGTCACATTTGGCTACCCACGTTGCATTATGCAATTTCGTAGTCCCACCGACGCGGACGCCGGATTTTCTGCGACACGAGCGCCTTAACGCTGTCACGTTCAAAAGGAAAGCCGTGATTTGTCGTGTACACACTTCATCGTGATTCGTTTTCTGGCATTTTTAGCGCAAGTACCGCAATCATATTGAGTTAGAGGCAAGAACAACATGCTTGAGACTGACTACGCCCTACGTTTTTTAAGTCCTCATTGACTATAGGACATGAATTGCAGCGCTTTCTATTTGATGGGGCGTGATGAAACGTTGCTAGCCTGCGCTTGACCGTCTTATTTATATTTTCGTTATTCACTGTGACTCAAAACAAGGTTTGGAATGTTTAAAAAACCATCAAACAGTATTGAGTGAGGAAGTTTGTAACTGCGCGTTATACCCAGATAGAGGGTCAACTAGAATATGAAAACAAAAATGCCCGAAACGTGATTACTTCTAGACACGTTTAGAAACATGAGTGGTATATGTATTCCTTTATTGTTTTTTTGGGATAGCTCGCTCAATTCATCGCCAGTTTTCCGGCTTGAAACAGCGTCGTACGCGTCAAGATCGAAAGAGGCTCAAGATTTGGGAAGGAGTATACGTCACTGAACTGCTTAGTCTCGGTGACAACATGGTGCGCCAGTTCAGGATCGAAGGAGGATCGAAAGCACGGTTGCGCTGAGAGAGAGAGAGAGAGAGACTAATAAAATGTGCGGCTAAATTCAGTCCTTGCAGCCCCTCCTCGGTACGGAGCTCACGACACTTCTGTCGAGAATTCCTGCTTCGTTGTGACGAATCTAGTAGTTGTTAGTCGAGGAAAACGACGCAGCCTTCGAGAGAGTTTTTGTATAGCGGACGCGATGCATTGTCTTGTCATCGAAAGCTCCTGCCGTCACTTCGAAGCACGGTTGTGCACGTGCCTAACGGGCCCGCTTGCCGTAGCGTATTCCATACTGACTATTCGCGACTGGAGGAAAACGGATGGCAGCTAGCGGAAAAACACTGAACTGGCCGGATCAGATTCTTTCGATATCTCTGCTCGTCTCTCGTTGCTTCAGCGATTACTTGTTGTCGGTGGTTCGCGCGATAGAACAGTTCTCCCGGTGACTCTATCGTAACTGTAGTATCAGCTTGTTACCAGGTTGCTTTGCATGCAAGCGCGTGAACCATACATTCCGCGTTTATCAACGTTCATCAGCACCGTGGAAGGACAGTAGGCGGTTCTTTCATCGCTTCCTCGAAGAACGTCAAGACTCTGGAAGCTCGCTTACACAAACACATCGTCGTAGGTTCCGAATATGGAGGATAAAGAGCAGCTAAAGGGCAAACAAATTTGAGTCCGATGCTTGCTGGCTGATTGCCGAACAGCTGAGCGTTGAACTGGCACATGGCACGTCACGACCTGTATTAGACCGCCATAATTCCCAGACAGTGGCGTCCCCTATTGGTCGCTGGAGTCGCCAATACACCAACAGGCTGTATGGTCATGGTCGCTTTACAGACTCGATATATTACAGTAACCATTGCTGACTTTATCTTTTCTTACTGAGAAACCGAGGCACTGAAGCGGGTGTTGACGAGACTCCACAAAGACCAATGCTGTGGCGAAGGTCACAATAAAGTCTAAGATGGCAATAACCTTGCCTACTTTGATACTGATGAAGTGAAATAAACGGAATTAGAGGAAACAATACTGGAGGTCGATTATGGCGGTGCCCATGCACAGCTGCTCCAAAGTGTTTATACAAACTATCCGGCGTTTATTCACGCCAAGTGTAGGCCCTTTGCGAGCGCAGAAACCAGATTTTTGTAAAGCATTTGCGCATTCGACGTGCAGTTAGCAGAGCCAACGCAGCCGCAGGACGTCGGGGCCGCATGCTTATCCAATGACCATACCAGGAATGGGTTTCTGGCTGGTGGTATTCTCAGGTTTCTTGAGTATGGCGCGTTATTTTCACGTTTTATAAAACGATGACGATGCGAGTGCTTCTTTATAAAGATTACTCGTTGGGCTATCGTTTTTTTTTTTGTAAACATTTGAAAGATGTGTATTGTTTCAATCATGAAGTAAAACGCCTAAAGAGTGGGAGACAAGAATATACTAGCTAACAGGACAAGACGTCTCTACTCCGACTCACTAAAACAGTGCAGTACAGCCAAAGCTACAAGGGAGAGAGCGTATGCCAACCTGTTCAAGATGAGGGAAAGGAGGAACGGGAGATGAGTGCTAGGATGCCTTCGTTCGTCTATTTTCTCCTCTTGAACAGGTCGGGATACGCTCTCCCCTGTAGCTTTGGCTGTACTGCACGGTTTTATTGAGACGGAGTATCACATCGATTCCCTTCTGCCCCCGTCCTTATACGTTTTACTTCAAGGATGTACAACCAACTAGCCCAATTTGCGTCTTAAAGTGGTACGGAAACGAAATTCCAGTACTGAGTTTCTAGCTAAAATGGTGTGCATGTTGCAGCATAACCTCAAAAACCCCAATCTTTCGTTGAAAGCCAGAAGAAAATTAAATTTAAAGCTAATTAAACAATCTTTCAATGTGAACCTGGTGGACGCCTGTGAAGCTTGGTTTGGAGGTAATCTAGCAACGTTGGGGATCTTGCTATCTAGTCATGACGTAGCAAAAAGCGTTACGTTGCAGCTCTAAACATCGGAGCAGCACCGCTCTTTGGAAGTACGCTCAGCTGTTTAAAGCGGTCATAAAACGATTTTTCAACTTTTTCCTTCTTAGTTTTTCTTCTCAACTCACAAATCGCGTATTGTACCTAACATTTCAAGAAGACGAAAAGGAGGGACTCCCCTCTTGCTCGAACACCTGTTTTTGTACCCGGACACCGCCATTCACCCCCTAGAAGATTGGCCTGTCGCTCAAAACACGGTCAAAAGTTGCTTTCCCCACTCCGTTCACCCGTGAGCTGACAGTACAGTGGAAGCTGCGTGCTCGTTGGGCCCGCCACACTTTTGGCACGTGATCACGCTCCCTCGCGCATACCCACGAGCAGAGAATGAGGTCAAGTAATGAAAGGGAGGCGGCCGATTGGTACGGCAAGTGCAATTTCCACCGCACTATCAGCTTAAGGGTGAAGGGAATAAGAGAGGTCCGGTGCCGTGTGACGTTCGTTTGGGCAGCTTGACGCGCTTGGCAACCTGGATGTATAACAGTGAAAAGAAAGAGAGCTGTCTAAGAGAAGTAGGTACGAAATAATCTGCTGTCTTTTTAAATTTTCGTATCGAAAATCAAACTATTGACTTTCTGCCGTCTTTTTTTTGCCCACTCAATATTATGCAGTTAGTAGAATCCCAATCTCAATTTATTTCTCTGAGCCCGAATTTTTTTTATGCCGCCTTTAAGTTCAGCGTACTTCCAAGTACTCTTTCCGAATTGAATACAGAGAGGGCGGTGTTTGTGTCCTCATGCTCACTTCTGTCGGTCAAGTTTTTGTTCCTAAAAAAATCGTCCTGAAGCGCGATGGTACTCGCGAGAGGGCGTAATCACGTGACATAATTGTGGCGGGCCCAACGAGCACGTAGCTTCCACAGCACTGTCAGCTTAGGGGTGAACAGAGTGGGGAAACAATTTTCGTCCAAGTTTTCAGCGACGGGATAATTTTCTAGGGGGAGAATGAACCACACGAACACGACGCGCATGACTGATCTGATACATGAAACGCTCGTGACCCCACGGATACTTCCAACGGCTCGGTTGTGACGCGTTGATGCCACCACAACGCCGGAAGCGACAAAGCTCATGACCACGCCAGCCACGCTTCGCCACAAATGCGGGAAATCTTTTTTTTTGCGCCGGACATTTTATGACGCATCGCGCTCTCCGTTCACTTCTCTTCGAGCGCTTGGTCGACTGCACCCTTTGCAACAAAAAATATAGACAGTCGTTCAAAATACAGATTTGCGATTATCATTTACGGTTTTTATCCGTCATGCTTAACTCATTTCTGTACAAAATTAGTATATTTAAATTTTCGTTTTCGTACCCCTTTAATACAGTTAAAAAGAAAGAAAAAAATGAAAGCCGTTTACAAGTCCCTGTAACGCCGAATTAGAGCACAGCTCTTGAGGGGGAGGAGGAGGGAAGGGTACTGAGGGGGTCATGTGACCTCGGGGGGGAGGGGTCACGTGACCTCGGGGAGGGGGATCACGTGACCTTGAGGGTCAAGTGACCTCAGGGTCAAGTGACCTCGGGGTGTCACGTGACTTAGGGGTGGTTACGTGACTTCGGGGTGTCACGTGACCTAGGGGGTCACATGACCTCGGGGGCGTCGGCGGGTTGCATGCAACGCGGGTTGCATGCCACTTTGACAGAATGCAACCTGGGTTGCATGCAACGCGCGGTTACGCCGACGCCGACGGGTTGCATGTAACGCGGGTTGCATGCAATCTGAGTTGCATGCAACGGGCGGTTACGCCGACGGCGACGCCGAAGCCGCTCAAGCCGGGAACGGGCGCCTAAGAGCTGCGCTCTAAAACTATGAGACCCGGCTTTTTTGTTTACAAGCACATTGTAGCTCGCTAACTCAGCCCCCAGTCAGCGCAGACACTAGTGATGATGCATCGTGCACTAAGGGCTATCTCAGCGCTGCTTTACGGTTCATGTGTGTGAGAAAAAGTGAATGTAATTTAATATTGAGCTACATGTGTGAACCGGCCTGAAGTGTCGGATTATAATTCGACGAGTGGAAAAAAAAAAGTGAGTACGATACTCAGAGTGATCTTAAAGCATGAAATGCTTTCTAACGCTACCCCCCACACCCAGAATTTTGTCCGTCCGTCCGTTCGTCCGTCTATTCATGCATTTTTTGCTAAATGTAGCTGAGAAAGTAATGTCATATGACCTACACACGAAGTCAGTTTCTCCGCTCAATATAACGGGCAAATTTGTGTCACGTGACTTGATGTCACAGGACCTACATACCAATTAAACTTCCTCGCTAGATATGACTGGGAAATCGATCACATAACCGACGTCACGTGAATTATAATACGCCAATGTTGTTTCCAAGCTAAATTTAGCGGGAAATAAAGTCCTCTAATGCATTTCATGCATTATAAGTCTCCAAATTTAAAGGTTGTTGCCAATTATTTTTACGTGTTTTGGCCTTTAAAATCACCACTAAATAAAAATAACATGATATACCTTCCCTAACACAAAAATTACTGCCCCATTCACCTCGATTTATTAAAAGATGTAAATTATAGGCAGCCTCAAATCGTCTTCAGATTTTTCATTAATATAAAATCCCACGCCTCGGACCAGGGTATTTCGTAAGCCCGCCTGTAACCGGTTAACTGAACAGCTTCTTCTTCTGCCAGCATCCGGCCTCTGACCGGTGTCGCTAATCCCTGAGCCGTCCAACGCCCTCACGCATCGACGGAACACATTAGTCGCATCCTTATACTCCCCGCACCCGTGAGCTGATAGTGCTGTGGAAGCTGCGTCCTCGTTAGAACCAATACTACGTCTGTCTTTCGCCACGTCATCACGCTTCGGGCGCATACCCACACGCAAAGAGCCGGACCAGGTGATAAAAGGAAAGCCGTCGATTGCTGCGGCAAGCGCGTAGATCTCACTGCACTGTCACCTTAGTGGTGAACGGCGCGTACCGACAGAAGTCGTGGGACGCTTACGAGTGTCAGTCGCGCTAACTGCCCGGGCAGCGACCAGGGGATTAGTCGAGTGTCCCCGCAGTTGAAGAGATGATCCAGTTCCCAGAACACTGCTGCACCGGCTTCCAACTGAAAACTTTAAAGTTCTTTGTGCTTCCGTTGCTGTCTCCAACATTGCCAAGCACAAAGGAAAGTTAAGACGATCCGACGCGCATTGATACGGAGCTGACCTAGACGCGTCCAGAGCGCGCCAGATGATTAAATTGAGAAGAATATATTTAGAGAAAGCGATTTTTGGAGTTTTGTGGTTTGGTTTTAAAATCTTTAGAAGAACTGGCGAAAATTAGGTCAGGAAGAAAATGTGTTCAGTGATAGGGTGAAGAACAGTGCGCGAGTGGTCTGTGGAACCTCATAAAAGTCGATACATTGAATACTAAAAAGACACTAGTATTATTGGGTTTCCTAAAACTAAAAGGTGCGCCTCGTTTCGTATATAATATCATAAATTTTGACATTTCCTAACATTATTTTAAAAACCTGCTTTGCGTGTGCAGTGGGTCTCCTGATATAAGAGGCCGCGCGGAAGAGTTCACGTACGCGCACCGCACAGAACTCGAGCATTAAATGGACTTAAAGCAAATACAGTGTGTTTTCACATCACGGCATTCCGCCATTTCGTTGTTACATGTCAGCGCGATGACAGCTAGAGTTTCTGTGCGCTACGTATTTTATGGTATCTAATGAATACTTGGAATGCTCGCCCTGTGCACGTGCTAGAGAGCTCATCACAACAAACTGGGGGACTAAATGACGCCTGTGAAAACACCCTAGAGATAACCTATTCAAAGAGGACCGAACTGTATTCTCAAAATATACATCTACTGTATGTTTGTTCCAACGAATCGCAGAATCGGGACGATTTTAGATACTTGATCTTTGGCAAGAACATTCCTGCTTAGGCACTCTCAATGCTTCTCCGCGTGTTTCATGAGAACCGCTCGGTATTTTGAGTTCTTCCAACCATTCAGCGGCCATGGTGAACATACACCTCAAAGATCAAGTCACTAGATCTTTGGAAATTTTGAAAGGTCTAGTGACTTTGGAAAAAGTGTTGATCGTACACAAAATGCGAGCATCTCGTGTGGTTATCACTTTGATCCGAGAAATTAGCAGTTTCTCCTTGACGTTTCCATTCTTGACAAGCAGATTCACACTCAGAGTGACAGGTTGCTTTATAAAGACATTTCTCGTGTACCGAGATTTTGTTATGCAAACTTTCAACATTTGTTATTTCTCACAATGTTATTAGAATGTTATATATTATTAGATCAGAATGTTATTATTATATCTATAATCGGCTTGCTTTGCGCTTTCTATAGAGCTAAAGAAAGAAAATTTACCTTAAGTACAGAAAAAGTAGGGACTTGTCAAAGGTGACCAAAAATCGACCTGAACGACGAGACTGACATTTTTCTTCGGAAAACATTTAAATTCATACAAATATTTGGAAACATCAAGTTATCTTTATAGTACCCACTAAATAAAGGAAGAAAGCTAAAAGGGTAGGGGAAACAATAAAAGACGTTTACGAGTCCCTGTAATGCAGAATTAGAGATCAGCACTTGAGGAGGAGGAGGTGCGGAGGGTACGGAGGGGAGGGCATGCCCCTCCTCCCCCTCCTGCTCTCCTCCTCCGCTCCTATTTAGCGTAAAACGTTCCCCGCTGAATTCAGCGGAAACAATTGCCCGCTTAGTTTAGCGGGGAATTTAGTGTCCCATAATGCAATTTCCGTTTCCGGCTTGAGTGGCGTCGTTGTCGGCGTCGGCGTCGCAGTCGGCGTCGGCGTCGCCATCGGTGTAATTGCGCGTTGAATTATGGGAAGTTTCCCATAATGACGTCACATGTGACTTCACGTGTGACGTCACGAGGGTCACAAGTGACGTCACGAGGGTCACGAGAAAGGAGGAGGAGGAGGAGGAGGCAATTGTTTCTCTAAATTGAGCGGAAAACTTTTCCCGCTATATCTAACGAAAAAATTTTCCCGTTCAGCTTAGCGGAAAAAATTCGCCGCTAAATTTAGCGAAACAATTACCGGCTAACTTGAACAGAAACATTTCCCCGATAAATTTAGCGGAAAACAATTGCCCACTAAACATAGCATAAAACGTTTTCCTCTAAGTTTAGCGGGAAAATTCTCATGCTAAATTTAGCAGGATACTTTTTCCGCTAAACTTAGAGGAGAATTTTTTTTTGCTACGGCGGCAACCATAGTGTTGTGTCGACATGTGTTTGGTACCGGACACAATCCTGGGGAATTATTGTAAAATAAAGTCACACTATTTGGCTGGGTTTACGCACTAAAGCAATAAATGGGATCTGGCACGACCTCTTCGGAAAATACTTCGGGAGGGTTAAATTTAGTCCATATGATTATAGTAATGACTTGCAGCTAAAATCTCGATCGTGACACGGCACCTTCTCCGCAATAAGTCACCATCAAACTTCGAGTGCCTTGGAAGGGATTCAATCCCTCAAATTAAGAAATCTCAAAGCTCTCATTGTTAGTCTAGTTTTAATAAGTTCTGTGTATTCATTTTATCTTAGCAGCAGTAAACAAACCCGTACTCATGTTGTTATTGTATTTTGTATTTCTCATATTGCGATTTAACCCATAGCTTATTTTTGTCGTCGTTGTGTTCTCTTTCTCACCGGGTCGTAATATATAGTGTGCCTCTCTTGCGTAGCTACTCCTCCATCATAAGAGTGCGTCACGCAGAAAAAAGATCCAGCCCTCGTTCATAATTGCCTGCCACACTTCAAACGTAACTGAGCATCACTCGAGACTCAAGATCACTTCGGAAGCACCAAGCATTCCACAACTGCTTACTACAAACAAACAAAGAAACGAACACACACACACGCACACAATACGAGTACTTGAAGCGCGTTGAATTGAAAATGGCGTGGTTCCGCAAAGCAACAAGATAGTGCGTGGGTTTAACGGGAGCATCCCCAAGCCTGTCACCTTCTCCGCCGCGTGTTTGGCAAAGACAGTTCCTCCACTTAAAAGCTGCCTGCATGGAGTTGCTGCACACAAAACGTTCAAAAGTGTCGGGACTTTTTTTATTTTCCGGCAGGGTCGGGCGCAGCGTCCTGTCGTTTTCGCCCCAACTGAGGGTCGATGCGAATCCGGGTTTCAAGCTCGGTGATCGAACGCATCGACGGCCTCAGCTCAACGCCGCAGCGCTAGCCTTCATTTGCCGGCCTGTCTTTCGAGCACTGCCGTTGCCGCTACTGTTTGTCGAACACGGTATTGCTTCCCGTTTATGTTTCAAACTTTTGTTTGTCTTTTTTTAAGTTCGTTTTAGTATTGACAATGTGACGTTATCGTATTTTGGTATGTGCGCTATAATACGTTCCTTTTTTGTTGAACAGTTTTGTCTGTGTCTCGGCGCAGCTTGCTTTATACTTTTTTTATTTTTGTCTTGTTTTGTAGGTTCGTCGAGGGCCCCACGTTATTGCTCGGTTCCTGAGCGGGCTGGGGAACATGTCAATATGTACTTATGTTGCTTATAAAAAGTTGAACAAAAGTGCAAAGGGCGTTCCTTGCAAAATTGCTTGCTGACACAATCGATTTGACCTGTACCTTGGGAGCGCGATATGTCTCTAGAGTTATATAGATGTGTTTTGTTTTGTTTTTTCTTCGTAAAAAGTGTGTAAATAACGATGACGGCAAGTATATTTAAACAAATAATAAGTGATCGATGCGGTAGACAAAGAAAATAGTGTAGACAGCGTGCTTCGGGAAGTTTCACTAGACGTACCGGTATTCTATACAAAAGTTGTAGTTCAAGCTTTCATTTACTCTTTGCCATGTCTGGCCTCAAGAGCCATAGTAAGAGTTCAGCTATTCACTCGGAGAGTTACCACTTTCACTCTTCGTGTATTGATGCTAGACTTTAAAGGGAAGCTCAAGCGGTGTTGTTTTTGAGTAGAAACACTTCATTCGTTTTCATTTGGCCTCCGGGATCACGAATATCGAAATTATTTTTCAATATTGTGCACGAAGGCTGCAAAAAAATTATGTATTAAATACCGCTCAAGCCCCTCTTTCTCGGAGCGTGACATCATAAACTGAGTTTTCGGAATCTCCGTTTTCGCGCATCTTCAGCGCCCATCAAAGCTATGCAGGCGCACACTCGCTGTTTTCAAAAAGGTAAAGAAAAACCGCCACGACTGGTGTTAGTGCGGGCGAATATACCTAGCAAGCTTGCAGTTGCACGTGCTGCCCACACGAGCGACGCCTGCTTGGCGGCCGAAAGATTCTTTTAAGAAGTCACGACTGGTCGGAGGGTTTTTTCGTGTTAACTCGCATTAGTTACATCTTGGGTGAAAACGAACGTGATATTCAGATTCAAGGGATATAAATGCTCTAACATTCACCTCTAACCCCTGTTTTTTTAAACCCTTTCTTTTATTTTATTTTCAATTTGCTCATTCCAGACAAGTTTTGACTTTGACAATGAAGTTTAGTTTGAGTTTGAGCAGCGCGTTAGCTATATTCAAAAACTGCCATAGTTTGTTTTTCTTCAGCTGAGGAGTAGAACACATACCTGTTAAAAGCACTAAATCACGTCTATTAATGCAGGCCGTTTTTGATGGTTACTAGGCGAGGTTCCCTGAAGATCCTCAGTTAGCTTGTCTAAAAATGTCCTCACAACTGTATAATATGAAGTTTAACTTCTGGACACCAAGTAACTGTGACTTTAGCAGAGGATTAAATATCACGAAGTGACCTCATCTTATTGCTTTTTTTAATGAGCATGTAAACCCGCAATGTCATTAATGAAGATTTTGCAGGCATGAACAAAATAAGCTGATGAACCGAGCTGCGACCAAGAGATACGAGTAGCTCCTATGTAGATATTCTGTTCTAAAATAAAAGCGTTTGCATTTAAGTTGGTGACAAGCTTTAATTATTTTACGTGTGCATTAAAACATACTGAGTCCCTCCTCCTCTGCCAATTTCAATGAAAACCGACGTCGTGCTGAACTGCACTTATGTGATCACTATTGTGCTTGATGCACGTGCAACACCCCTGACTATTAGGCGGGGTGCAAAGAGTCAAAACAGCACATCGCATATATGTATGTCGTTTTTGTTGCAGTATATTGGTGATTATTTGTATTTCGTCTGGCTAAAAAAATTCGCCCAGTTTTTATACGCGCGCCATACTTCCAACTTA
This sequence comes from Ixodes persulcatus, assembly GCA_013358835.2. Classification (NCBI taxonomy): domain Eukaryota; kingdom Metazoa; phylum Arthropoda; class Arachnida; order Ixodida; family Ixodidae; genus Ixodes; species Ixodes persulcatus. The sequence continues at coordinate 908,397 of JABSTQ010009594.1, forward strand.
ACTGTACGTATGCTTTTCAACTAAAGAATTCGAGAATCGATCGTCGTGATATACAAAGGAAGTTTGGTAAATGCGAAGGGGGAAAAATGATCTTAAAATATCAAAAGTCTGTGAAAGTTTACAATGATGTTTTCGCACATCCATAGTATGCTAATTATGATCGAATATGTTCTATGTTTAAGACGAAAATTCTAAATGGCTCATCACGTTTTTTGCTCTCTCTGTAATTTGTAGAGATGATCTTTCAAAGACCGCAGCGGGAAAATACGGACAGGGAACGGCGTGGAGTTTCATTCCCGTAGCCTTCCCTTCGCGTCCCAATAAAAGTATCTAAAAAAAAAGCATCAGAAGACATCCTAGTACTCATAATAAAAATATGTACATTTTTTTTTTGTTGTCCGAAAGCAGGAGACAAAATATTTAAAAACGAGGAGCGTGAATCTTAATGGAGACAATACGGCGAACGACAACTGATCTGTCTGGAATAATTGCCATCTGGGGTTCTAAGCCCGAAAGTCCGAGCTGGGAGGAAGCGACTTCCGACTGAATCGTGAGAAACGACACGAATACTCAAGACCCTCCCTTTCAATTGGTTCGCGCTATTTGTGTCCTTCTGGGTCCTTACGCTTCTCCCGCTCGACTAGCGCACTCGATGCAGATTATAGCCGCGCAAGTTCCATGACGGTAAATCTCGACTGTAAAGTGTATTAATGCCATTTGTTCTACTGAAGGGTGCCCCGGCTTGATCCCCTAGTCGAATCTTGGAAGAAAGAGTTTGATTCTTCTTAACTGTGGGGTTTGTTTGCATAACTGTCATGTTCCTGTTGGATTGAGTACGCATTGTCTTTGTGAAGTCGTATACCAGAGGTCACGTGTCAATCGGCGTTTTGTTCTTTTAATAAAGACTGCAATAGTATCGAATAAATTAAAATAGCTATTGAGTGTAGAGTGGAGGTTATAGAGCGTTTACGCTTGCCGAAAAATCGCTGCCGCTGAAGCGAGTTCGGCGGTGGTGGTAAACAGGACGTGTTGACACCTGTCTCTGCCAGCGGCGGCCGTTTTCTCGTTTGCTCTCGGAGAGTGGCGTCTGCGACGAGAAGCCGTGAGATTTCTTTTTTCTTTCTGCCCTCGGGGACTCTCGGCAAGATATCTGAGTCGCTCGGAGAACGTCCAGTACGAGTAGGCTTGACTCACGTGTTTGACGTTGGATCATGCACCGCCGCGTTCATTTCGCCCCAAGGAAGAAACTGAGCGAAGATGGTCATGTTATACCGCATAGAAGACGAGATCATGCCAATTCCGTGTTTGGTACGCAACAGGACATTTAGGGCAAACCAGAAATACAGCGGTGTACCTTCAGCGGTGGTGAATCAGGTGCCTTCTCAAGACCGTGAAAAGAAGATTAGAAGAGACGCTCTTTCTCCTTTCTTGTCTACGCGTGTGAATCGGGGGACTTTTTCTCTAGTTGGGGGCGGTGTTGTCATTGCTAAGGACAAACAGAAAGAAGACCCCATCTCTATTTCGCCCGGCACCTCGACTGAACGTTCGACCCTTCGTTTCAAGTGGATTTTTTCCGCATGAATAGCTGACCTCGTTTTGGGAATCCGCTGGTCAGAGTTACTAGGTTGGGCTATTAATAGCAAATTAGGCTACTTTGTACGGCATTTGGCGTCGAAATTTGGTGGTTGGCTACGTGGCTATTTTTGGCTATTTCATAATCTAACGCGACAATTGTTTTTGTTTTGTTTAGAGTAAAGGCACAAAATACACTTCAGCATGGACACAAAGCGACAGCCCACATTTTCCGAATTCCCTCTTTTATTGTTTTAGTGTGAAGGTGCGTGGGGGTGACGCTAGATCAGATCCAGCGAACTACCGTGACCCAGATCCGTGACCTAGATTCAGCTCTGGAGACATCGCTTTTGTATTCATTGTGGCTTATCTTGTGCTCTCAAGACCTTCCTCCTTCATACTGGAGTCCCGTATTTCCTCGAGTTTCCCACCATCCTCCTATACGAGGCGCCTCTTCCAATGAAAAAGGACAGTAAAGGTACTCATAGTATCCAGCCGAATTTGACGTCCGATATCGCGCGTGCTGTACCGGATATAAATAACAAAAGAGGCTTTTTTGCAAAAGGTAAAAGTTTCTTCAACCACAATGAGCCATACCAAAAGACAACACATTTAGAGTATTTAAACATCTGAACAGGGCCAAGTTCCGAGCGCAGTAGCAGCCATGCGTCCGTTGCTATCAGAGCTTGCCATCGCGCTCCTGAACTGCCGATTTCGAATGCCGCCGTGGAAAGAGCATTCAATCAGGGGTTCCTCACAAAGTCAGACCTAAGGAACAGGATGTCCCTTCCAACTTTTCAAGACATCCTCCATGTAAAGTTTGCTTTTCTTTGGAAGAACGAGTGCTGTATAGACATCGACCTTACTGTAGAATTCGTATGCTGTTTTAATACCGAAATCAATTATGAGGCGATGCAGCAGAGCACGAGCGAGTGTTTCATGACTACGTGAGGGTGAAAACGCGTGTGAAATGCTTTCGTACTTTTTTCTGTATGCAATAAACGTTTTTAATACATTTAAAATTGTCGTATATCTTGCATGCTGCTCCTAGACCCCAGATTTGCATACGCAGTGCCTTTGCCTTGTGCTCGTACATACGAGCGCTCGATTTTTGGGGCTCTGCAGATATGTTAAATATGACTACTTTTGGTCTCTATAATAAATATCTTGCACTTGGCTACTTTTGGGCTACACCGTCTGCGTCATTTGGCGGTTTGAGCTAGAACCTACCTGGCAACACTGCCTGGTGATAGTTAGGGAGAGAAAATTGGTCTTAGAAAGGCGGGAGGAATCATATGTTGGTCTTTTTAGACTTAAGCTAGGTGGCGCAATCTACCGCCCGTTACAAAGGGTTTAGCCATTAACATTCATGCATCGCTCCTTCGTTGTTACAGCAGCGTTATTTCTTCTGTAGTCATCTGGAACATTCCAGTCTCGCGATCAAAGGAAATATAAAACAGACGAGCGTTGGCGAGAACGAAACCCCAGCTGCAGCGTGGGAGTTGAACACGCTGCTGACTCGCTTTCGTCACGCGGCAATATCAGGCGCCATCTTTCAACGCATTCTTTATTTATGAATTCACGTAACTACCAAACAAGTTGTGAATTTGTTTTTACCAAATTTGTATTGAAACTGAAGATTTTTCAAGCGTGCGTTTTGCAACAATACAGTCCCCATACTAGAATATCCCGCAGTTTTGGTTTTTGGAGAATGCTGAAAAATTGTTTAAAATTGATAATTGAATAATTCGGAGTTATGTTCTTTAAATAAACACTTGTTTTGTTTTGTTTTCATTCCGCAATAAATAAAACAAACAGCAGGAAGAAGGGTAGTTGGTTCATCTCAACACCGTAAACAAAACAAAAAAAAAAAAAAACACTTCGTTTATTTATTTTACAGTGACGGGTACAAGAACGACACAACTGTTTGAGGAAACAAAAAACAGTACGCACGCAATGGTGCACTAGAAGCACTCTGGTTAGATATTCTCGCCACTGCCCAAAGCTTCCTCGTGCGAGCGTTTCAAAGGCAAAACAAGAAGGCAAACCCTGGCCCTGAGCCCCCCTCTACACGTCGCCAATGACATACCAGAAACAAGGAAGGCCGGTAAAGCAGCACGTCTAATTAAGGCAGCAAGCAGCAACTTGTTGTTTTTACTGGCAGCGTGTCGTCAGCCTGGGCTCTAATTGGACAACTTCGAGTCTCGCTTGCAGCACAGTTTTCGAAGTCTGAGCTCGGCGCCTGTTCATTGATTTTCTTTCGCCTGAGGGGAAACAAACAAAAACACTTTAATGGCTACCTCGGCTACAAAGACTACAAAAACAAAAACATTAGGAATAGTTTTCTGGATTCGTTGGTCAGTTTCGATTTGTACTCCCTCTAACCTTCAGATGGAGCGAGGCTGAAGCTACGAGTTATCCCAGCCAATCACAAAGCCGGGAATCTGTCACGTGATTGCGAGTACCTCGCGTCGCTCGCGACACCACCTAGAATAATTGAAATTCTGTTGCGCGCTAGAATCATGACGTCATCGCAGTAAGATGGAGCGAAGGCACAGGTTGGATACGAGCGTTGCTCGACCGTTCAGCTGGGCCGTCGTGTCTAGTCAAAAGCTGCTGACGTTGAAGCTTGAGCCAGTTCGTACGACATACCTGAGAATGAAAACAGCGCAAAAGACGAGGGACCAGGTGAAGAAAACCGCAGCGCTGTGTCTGTGTCTTTCTTCCTCTGGTCCCGCGTCCTTTACGCTGTCTTAATTCCCAATCAGCGCGTCGACTCAGGCTAGCGATTTTACTGCACTGGCAAAATGTCTCCTCTACAGCTGAGTCCTTAGACGCTCATTGTGAGTAACCCACTTCCGGCTGTATAAACATACAGAGAACACAATTACTTACCTATTTTCAACGGGTTCTGTTTCTATGCCTGCGAATATGTCAGATAGCCACGTCCGTATGTAGATGAGCTGTTGGTTGTTTTTAAACGTAATCCAAAACTAATTTTGACTGTTTTTTGCGCCGACGGGGCCGCTAAACCTCTGATGGGATGGCACATGACCTTGGGGAGAGACCCCATAGAAAGAAAACTGGGATGTTAAAATGCTGGAGTAAAACGGTAATAATTGCGATATTGGCATACTTCTTACGGTTCTAATTTCTTGTGTGACATTTCTGCGACTAAGGGATAAGTAGTTACAACATAATAATTAAAAATAATATGTCTAAAATGTTTATTAGCATATTTTAAGCTTATCAAGTAACGTATATTTAATCGAGACACTCGTAGGAAGGACGAAATATTTTATAAAAAATGTTTACACAAAATCTATAACAAAATACTTCAGACGAAAGGTACGTTGCCAAGAAAGGCGTGTTAAACGCAAAAACAAACTCAACAATTTTTCAGCAAGTGCTATGTCTATTAAATAACGAGAGTGCTGGCCAAACAGTGAATTAAAAAATGCAATATTACCAGCTAATCGCAATGCTCCTAAACATACTCCCCTTTAATATTTATGCGACGTTGCATAGAAAGTTTTAATTGTTGAAAATAGTGCTGGACGTTATAATTTGCCAATCCCTTTAGCAACGCCGTCGTTTTCACAATCACCTCATTTACAGTTCTGGCCGAGATCACTTTGTGTATGTGATTAGATCTCCAAGGTCTCCGCAGGACTGCAAAAGCAGGGTTCCTAAGAATAGTCATGCTTATTTTCAGTTTGGAGGCACGGTTGTGCATACCAAAATGAGCTTCGACACAAACTTGTCTATGATCTGAGCTCCATAGACAATGGAAGACCAGAGCAAATTTGTGAGGCACACACAATAAACAGTTTTTAGTTTAGTTCTTGGTTCATTACACATCTTACCTTGAGCTGCACCAATCGAGAAAAAGAACAAACTTTAGACTTTAGAGTGTAAATAAATAAAAAGAAAAATAACGCATGAATGTCGACGAACAAAATCAGTCAAAAGGTGAATAAAATTGCCACCGGATTTAAGCACGGACAATCTGTAGCTCATGAATGCTGACGCGGCGTATTCTTACCCCACTATTTCTTTCCCTTCCTCGTTGCGGCATCTCGGAGATTTCACTTCTCCAATAAAATGTTCGGAAGCATATTCAGGAGCACATATCATGAATATCAACGACAGCTCCGCTGAACGGGCCACCGACAAACAGACGCGGTGTAATCAATATGTGCAGTTCGAAGCAGGAATAACCCACTTTTGTATTTCGTTTTACTCAGTATGCAAATTGAATCTGGGAGTTCCCAACTTCAAAGGAACCAGGCAATACTAAAGAGCGCGAGCTTTCTTGCTTATTGTTGTCGCGTTTGAGCTGCTAACTCCTTTGATTAGGTTCTTTTTTTTTATTTTCTTCATCTCAAAACGCTGTAAAGAGGAAAACAAAAGAAAATGTGCGGTCCTTTTGTTTTACACCTCCGATTGATCAATGGTCTTTTTCGTCTTCGTCAAAAGTTTTATGCAAGGCTAAAAAAAAAAAATTTAGAAATACTGATTACGCGTCTTAGGCATTCGGCATAAATTTGGCGAGTTAGACAAACTCCGTAGGCGGTGGGCAGGGTTTGCAGAGCGTGCCACCACCGATTAATCACCAACGCCACCGTGGCCGCCGGCATACGCTTGCGAGATGGGGTTTTATTGCAGACTCCGAGCGTTATGTTGTTCGCAGCAGCACTGGACAACTGTTTTCAAATTCTTCAATGCTAAATATATTATTGTGTATATGTGTGTCGTTATAACTGTTAGGGAGTTTTAGTAGGTGCTTCCTCATAGGTTGAGGCGACCCAGAACGGGAACTAGCGGAAAAAATTTGAACGTCCAAATATTTCGGCTAAATTCTAATGAAACCAAGTAGACAAGGGCAAGTTCTATATTGTGTATTGCGTCCTCATTTCTATTTTTATTTATTTAGTACATAGTGCGGACCTCATGTCCAAGCAGCGTGGGCGGAAGAATAAAATATGCAACACAAACAATAACTAAACACGAAAAAAAGACGAAATAAAAAAACTGCTAGACACAGACATACAAAATATACTTATAACAATACCTACCATATCACATCCCATTCAGAGAGTAATATTAATACCGTATGTTTTTTTTCCCGAATAATATGGAAGCAATGCCTATGATGTTGCTACGCTATAACTGCAGAGCTGCGAGGCTCTCGGATACGAACGATTTTAATGATGACGACTCCGAAGCACAAAATAGAAGACGTCGTCGAGCTCCCCCTTCCCCCCCCCCCCTCCCCCCCCCCCCCCCCCCCACGCCTCACCCTAAATGATCACACCTACTACCGTTTTTTTGTGTGTTTATTTGTTTTTTCAAGTGAACTTTTTTTGCGTGATTAGCTGACCTCATATTGCCGCGCGCGTTTGCAAGCCAGCGTGCTTGTGCGTGAGCCCGTTCCGCGTAGTCACGGACCACCACTCGCTCTGCAGGCTTGCGCACCTCAAGGACCTGTCAGGACGCCTAGCTCGATGGAGTCTCCGACTACAAGAGTTCAACATGACTGTGGTCTACAAGCCAGGTCGCAAGCACAGCGAAACCGACTGCCTGTCCAGAGCCCCCGTCGAAACACCTTCCGGTAGCAGTGACGACGATGACGACGAGTGCTTCCTAGGCACATTGAAAACCGACGACATGGCACGACGTCACCGAGACGATCTTGAGCTCCGCGGACTAATAGAGTACCTGGAAGGGCGCGGGAAAAGCATCTGTCATGTTTTATCACGAGCCCAGCCGACCTTCGCTATTCGACAAGGTGTAATCTACAAAAAGAACTTGGGGGACAACACCTCACTGTGGCTGCACTGTTAGCAAGTCCCGTGTACTTGGTGAATATGTGGAGTGAAAAACACGCTATTTACAAAAATTACCATAAAGTTACACGTTGAGTAACGGATAATTCGTTCAAAAATCATGCGAAGTTGTAAAAAACGTGTTTTGGTTCGGTCATACACACATTACCGTGTAGCCGACCTCGAAAACACGCATCACCGCCGGCGACGACTGCAGCATTGCCGGCTACCGAAGCACCGGAATGCTTGGGGGCGCACCTAGAAAGGACCGTGGAGACAAATTCCACGGAAAGAAACTTGTCTCGGAGACAGATATGCACCAAAAGCAATTACGCCATGTCGCGGGACGGGGCGAACCCCGCGCTTACCGTGCTTGCTGCCATTGCTGCTATTGATTCTGGCCGATGGCAATGCGGCTTCCCTCATGTCGCCATGTTTTATTTATTTTCGGGGTCGTGATAATTGTTTCTTAAACACCACAAATAGATTTAGGGGTCTAATTACTAGTTCTAAACAATTACAATGAATATAAAAAGCGTGCCCTTGATCTGAACACATGACATTACAGTTGGTTTCGTTTTGGCTTCAACCCTTCACTGCAAGCGAAGGTGCCGCCGCTTCCCATGCACCCTCCTCAAAATTTACGGCGCTCTGTGGTGGCCAGTGTTGCTGCATCTGTAGGTCATCTTTAAGTTAGAGCTGACAGAGAAAATCTGGCCACGGCGCAACACCGATGTACGCTAGAAGCTAGAGCCGGTTTGCTTTCGTTGTTTTTATTTGGTCGGAGAAAATCTAGCAACAACGCACGTTTAACATGGCGCCGGTATTATTTTGGTTGGACGGGAAGGGGGGGAAAGCTGCTCGGTTCGCGAGCACATGTAGCGAAGACGTGACTGGAGAAGTGCCCCTGCGATTTTCCCGGAAGACGGAAAGTATCATTCGTAATCGTCGTGTGTGCTTGGAAAGCAAAGGGAGTCACAGGGTCCCCGAGTGCGCAACCGCAAGCCGAGGTTCACGACAGCGCTGCGTTGACTTCGGCGATCTCGTTCTGTTTGGTGCAACACGGCGATGCGACAAAGAGCTGAAACGTTCGTGGTGTGTGGTGAGGTGCTTGGAGGTAGAAAGCCACACTAACACGGAGCGCGAATTGGTTGTTGTGGGGTTGTTTTACGGGTTCAGTCCCGTCGTCGTCAGCTGATCCAGTCAAACTGGTCCGGGAGGACGCAGCGAGCGTTTTTAAAAGTAAATCTTCCTTCGTTCTGGTTCAAACTGTGGAAGTATCCCGACGCATACCGTGATTTAAAAACTGCGGGCGTTTTCAACAAAATTACGTCGTTTAAATTGAACAATGGACCCCGGATTGTTGTTCTAGATCTGCCGTTTTTATGCTTCGTGTTGTTGGACTGCGTTTGCACAGCGACGTGTTTGCACAGCGACGTGTTTGCACAGCGACGCACACCGCTCGAGTAGATGATTCGGTCCTGCAAACGACCGGTTAATCGAATTTCAGAGAAACTTAAGTCACCACCGATATTTTCCTGTAAATCTCGTGCGAGTTTGTTGCGCTCACCATGCACAGTGCATCGGCGTACCAACCGGGGGGGGGGGGGGGGGGCAAGGGGGGCATTCGCCCCCCCCCCCCCCCCAGTCTTTCTTTCTTTCTTTCTTTCTTTATTGTTTTCCATTTCCTACAGAATGGAGGAGGCCGAGGAAAAAAGCTACAAACGCAGCTTGTGGGGCCCTCGGCCCCCTTTAAATGATGGCAGCATTGGATTCACAAAACACTCACACACAGTAACAAAACACTTCCTGGTCAATTAGAGTCACTCATTCGATACAGCTCCACACATTAGTATACAGTTGCAATTTAACATAATTAGGTCGGGTAAGGAACACAAAACAATTTTAGGAAATAGCTCGTTTTCATCTTAGGTAGTTCTAAGGGCGCCGGTATCAGAAAATGAACATAAAAGATATCTCAGTTCAGAAGGGGTTATAGAGGATATATCGGTGCCAGCCTCCTCAAAGGAATTTAGTAGTCGAGGCAAAGTATTCTTAAGCATTTGGTCACCATAATTTGTCCGAGAACGAGGAACTATCCATGGTTCTGGAGTTCGTGTTTTATGCGAAGGTTGCCTTTTTTCTAAGTTTCCTATTTCTAAAAGTGTAGAGGTATTTTTCCTAATGCTATAATAAAAATCTCGCATAAGCCTCCTTCGGTATATGTCATGAACTTTTGGAATGTTATATTTCTTGAAAAGGTAGTCAGTATGTTCGGTGTATGAGACATTGGCAATAACGCGTATGATTCTCTTTTGCATTAAGTACAAGATGGCAGTAGTTAATATGAGATACAATAGAGTGGGGGTCAAGGCATGTCTTTTGCCCCCCCTGAAACAGCCGAAAATGGGCACGGCAAGCACTGGCCGGCGGCGCCCAAAGGATACCAAGGGCACCGCCCCCCGGCCCTTTGGAGGGGTGGTCTGGTTTGCCCCCCCACTCAGAAAAACGTTGGTACGCCACTGGCGGTGTGAATAAATTAGGGCAAGATTTCCTACCTGTCCACAGATGCATGAACTGAGACCATGTTTTACGTAGTGAACATTGTGCTTTTTCTTTATTTTGGAAAGAGGCGTTGGTGCTTTATTACTGTACTATCGCGGACAATATGAGCTGAAAAAGCGCTCCGGCCTGTGCACGGTACTACCTGCGCCGCCTGTCGCATTGCTCCCTAAAGACGGCGCACCCTGAGGCCGAGATAAATTCTCACTTACGCTCACTGCGCCGCTGCGTTCTTCCGGCCGTCTGCTATACTTCGTCTCTCCCTACGGTGGACTAAAGGCAAACGCTACATACCGCCAGATTGAATCACGAGCGCCTTAGAAATAGTGTGGTATTTCGCTTCGATGCAGGTATCGGATCCCGCGTCTCGGATCACTGATCAGGAGATGGGCGGTCAGTGGCTCGAATCGAAGAGCACTGAGTGACTCAACAATTTTACATCGCAAAGAAAGCCGCGACATATAGGCTCCTTGCAGCGCCGAAGCAATAGAAATGATGCGGCGCTTTCGGATTTGGAGCATTATTCGTCCACCCCTAATCAATGTTAAGCGTGTCATAGTATAGCGTGGAATCGGATTGGACCTGGCAGCCCGTGGCTTTGGCCTTTAGTCCATCGTAGGATGAGACAAAGTATAGCGAAAATATTGGCCGACGGAACCACCATCACGATGCGTGTGCCGTGTAGCCTTATGTTCACGTTTTCAGCTAACATGCATTTCAGTGCATTTCAAGAAAGCGCCGAAGTGGAAAATGCGCTGTCACGCTCGTCTCTCCTCGAGGAGCGCTGCCTGACGAAGCTGCCTTGGCCCGCAAAAGGAGCCGATCTGAATAGTATCATCGAAAACGTTTGGAGGCGCATCAAGGTAGCCATGTCACGGCATCCCCTCCACCGTGCCACTGTCCACAAATCGTGGAAAGCAACCAGAGTTGAATGGGAGTGGCTTCGGGCTGAGCCAGACTTCGTGGCCGCGCTCAATGATTTCTTACCAGACAGGATGACAGCCGTGGTCGCGGGTCTGGGGAGAATGTCGGGGTATTAAATTATTTTGCGTTTTTTTTTTTTGCGCCTCAGGACATCCCTGAACAGGACTTCTGCCGATTGGAACAAAGCTTGATGCTACGGTTGCGACACACTGTTTGACGCCGTTAACCACGCATACTTTTGTGGGGTGCCTCCTTCATCCTGATCTTCTTGTATAGTGCAGTTGAACTTCCACGCCGACTATTAATATTTTGTGTCTGACAATGTCCTCTGCAAATATTCTTTCGATAAAGTTCCAATCTCCTTTTTCTGACAAATATATGAGTGTTTGTCTCACATTATTAAGACTAGAAATTTGTAAACAAAAAACTGGTGTCTTGTCAGCAAGTTGTTTTGTTTGAAACAAACACGTGGGCCCAGTAATAAAGAAATATTTTGAACCTTTTCATACCAATCAAGGTTACAAAACCTTCTCAGTAACATGTATGCTTATCGTTTTTTTCTTGAACATCTGTGATCAATGAAAAAAAAATAACTTGGAGCCGGACTAAATCCGGCATCAGATTTTGGCCTATATTGTACGATGTCCCACTTTGTGCAGGCACCTATAACAAACAAAAAGAACCTGCTACGCCTTTTGATGTGACTTTCAAAAACGATAATCGCAGCTGAAATTTAAGACACTTCAATATTTGTTCTTCATCTGTCAGCGTTTTTTCTACGGGATTTTACGCGATGGAGTAAAGTAAATCATTTACAAAAGAGGGACGACAAGTGTAATCTTATGTTCCCCCCACCGCCCTACCACACATGCCCGCTGTCGCACCCGCCGTCTCGCTTGCAGACGGCCGGACTGGTGCGCCATGTGTGAGGAGCAAGGCGACAGGCGGCGCAGGTATACATAGTACCGTGCGCCGGCCGGAGCGCTGTTTCAGCTCATATAGTTCATGATAGTACAATCACTTGAGAGTTGAGAAATTGGGGAGAGCGAGCAAGCTTTCCCAACTTTGTCCCTTTTCTCTCTGGCACTGCCCCTAGTTTCAGTTTCAGTGGGTATTCCTACTAGCAGGTACAAACTTCTCTAAAGCAGGTAAAAGACAGGGGAAGTCAGGACAGTGCGGACTCCGTGTTTTGCGTTTTTCGCAAGGTGACTGGGTAAATGCTTTTGCGAAATATGCAAACGATTTTGTTATGCCCGTCGTTTGCGTCTCTCCAGCAAAGCGAATAAGATGATCTACAAAGGCGCAATCACAAGCCAAGATTTACGATAACTGCGTTTGCTTCGCGGCGGTCCGTGTAGTTGTATTTTACCCTGCTCTCTGCAACACCATGTCATGACGAAGAGCTGGAACGGTCACGGCTTGTGCTGGCCTACCGGTTGACACAAACCCGCATCGCCCGCATCGGCACCGAGTGCACTTGGTCTGTTGATGCTCAAGTCCTTCATCCGCGGCTTGTCGCCAGCTGATCCTACTGGTCAACGGTGAGGAAGCGGCGAGAGCGACCTCTTAAGGAAAAGGTAAATCCTCGTTGATCCAGTTATCCGGTTTCAAAGTGTGGAAGATGTCCAACGTGTACTGAGGGCGGGAGCTACGAGCGTTTTGCCTTGCCTTTATAACCAAAACCAGAGCAGCGAGATAACTGCCTTGCGTAGTCCAAAATTACGAAGCAATAAGTTTCAACAGGTCGAGTACGTCACCGGGGATGTAGGCGAGACGGTGCACACTTTTTAAACGCTTGCAATATTCACGAGTGGTACCAGGAAAATGACGTGAACAGAGGAGTTCGCGATTCGGCATAATGCAGTGCCACGGGCCCGTGAATCTTCGAAATTAAAAAAAATAACGGTATAAAAAAAAAACGCATTAGCGTTACACCAGTGATCACGAATAACAGCGGTCACAAACTCCCGAGCCCCACCGCTCCACTCAACACCGACACGACATACGACAACAAACTGCATCAAAACGCTCCAAAAGTGAAGACGTCTGCTCCCGTACTGCATCTAGCGGAAGTGAAGTGTTGGGCGGATGTCCTTCACAAGAATATATAAAAAATGCTTTGTGCAAAGATCATTTCCATTTATTTTTAATTACATAATGATAAAATCTCAATAATTTTTTTTATCTGATTCAAGCTAGTCGGACTGCTCATAACACTGGTCTAGCATGAAAATTACAAAAATTTGAACTTCTTCGCGACCGGTTTAAGATTTATTGTTAATACGTCGTTATTTTTTGCAACGGACTAACATTATAGATCTTGCCTCCATACTTTTTAAATGCAAACAGTTCTTACATACGGCTGTCCATATTGCGCCGTGGTTTGTGCCTTCTTCCATAAATCTGTAATGGTCAGCGACTAAAGAGCTTACCCGCACATGTCAAGCTTATATACGCCGCGGGGAGGATAACTCCTTGAGTAGGAAGTGTCGGGCGCAGTGTTGATGTGTCCGTGTATGTGTCGGTGCTGTGTAATGCGTGGTATTCGTGTTGTCTGCGATGTATGTAGGGTTACTGTCTACTCGTGATCAGTCGTAGCGTGTTAAGAGACTCGTTGTTTTTTTCCATAGACTGCTACAAATCTCGCTAGGTGGCACAAGTTACCGCCCGATTCGAAATAGCTCGCTCGAGTTATTTGTCCATATAAGTTCGGCATTCGTTTTCCTGTCTAGCGGCTCTGTCGCACTGCGTCGTAGCCTCGTAGCTACCGACGCCGCCGACCGCCGACGACGCACGTACGTACCTTTGCACGTAGCTACGTCCGCCGCTTGGAGACTGTTTACTGTGCATAAAAGGCATCGAACGAAAACAAACGCGTCCTGTGTGCTCTCAATTCGACTAAAAGGCGCGCGGCTCGCTGGACTCGTCTCTCGCCTGTTCTCGGCTGCTGGCCGCCATGTTTTATAAGGAGCACGCACAGCCAACACGCTCAGCCGTGTTTAGCGGAAGAAAAACACGGTGTATCGTGTTAAGTTTACACGGCACCTCATGTGTAGACGAATAACACACATGGCTGTGTGTAAAACGAACACGTTATGACGTGTCGGCTATGGGACAACGGTTTACACGTCTGGGCGTGTTATTTTTGATAACAGCGTGCTCGTAATCCCGACGGACATCGAGAGGAGATCTTTCAAACCTCCCACGATGTCCGGACTTCCGGACACCTTGGATACAGCCGGACACTGGCCCGTATTTGTCGAGAGTCTTACTTTCCCAAGCTCCCAAGAACCGTCCCCGTATACACACGATCATCCCACGAGTGCCAGCGAAGTAACAAACCTCCGACGAGGCCGGCTGGTCTCCTGTAGCAATTCCTCCACTAACTGCACCCTTCCAGCAGATAGAAATTGATTTACTTGGCCCTTTCCCGCCATCAACGTCGAGAAACCAATGGATAATCGTCGCCACAGATTTTCTCACGTGGTTCGCCGAAACAAAAGCCCTTCCTCCAGGGACTGCTGTGGAAGTCGCCAAGTTTTTCACCGAGTTTATCGTCCTCCGGCACATCGCCCCCGAAGTTCTGATCTCAGACCGTGGATTATCATTCATGGCTCAGCTGACGCAAGAAATCCTTCATCGCAGCTTGACCAGCCATCGTCGCACCACGGCGTACCACCGCAGAATTACGGGCTGACGGAAAGACTCAACAAGACCTTCGCCGACATGATCTCCATGTACGTCGACGTGGAGCACAAGACATGGGACGAGGCGTTGCCGTATGTCACATTTCCCTACAACACGGCCGTGCAAGAGACCACCGGGGTGACAAACTTTCAACTCGTTCATGGTCACAAAGTAAAGACAATGCTGGACGCGATGTTACCCCACGAACCGGCTGTCAACGGAAACAACGACCCCCAGGTGGTTGCCCAACGGGCAGAAGTTCGTCAGCTCGCCAGACTCCGGATTAAAGCCCAACAACGTGTCGACACTGGCCACTACAACCTTCGTCGTCGGGACGGCCACTCCCAGCCCGGAGACAGGGTGTAGCTGTGGACACCGATTCGCCGCCGTGGTCTCAGAAGAAACTCGTGAAACGGTATTTTGACCCTACAATGTATTTCGTCGACTTGGAGATCTGAACTACGAGGTGATGCCCGACGGAACAAGAACATCATCGCGCCGCCCACCACGACCTGAAGTCGTCCCCGTCGTGCGCCTGAAGCCCTACTACGCTCTTTAGGTCTGTGTTTTACCAGCCTCCGTATTTTCCCATTCCTTTGTTTGTCTTGCATGGTTTTGTTTTCTTGGACGTTGTATCGAGATGACGCTCTTTTTCAAGTCGGGTGTAATGTCACGCGTGTCTGCAAGCAAGCGCGTCCGTGGCCGAATGGTTATCGTCCTTGGCTTCTACGCAAAGGGCTCGAGGTTTGACGGCTGAGATCGGACGCGTCTTTTTGTTATTCCTGTAAATGTCGCGTTCAGGTGAATTATAAGACAAAGTTGTTTATTCTAGGTCCGAATGCTCTATCGAACCTTCTATGCCGAAAATTCCAGAAGCCCACGCGTGTTCAAAAGTGGCCTCGCGTGGCGAGCCAAAATCTGTCTCGCCCCAGCGTTCGATCCTGCTGTTACGCCGACTTCGACGCTCTCGACGCTCTGTTGTTTTCCTCTGTTCCCTTTACGTTTTGGCCAAACGTTCGCCCAATTAAACGTTTCAGTTTCCTCAGTTATGCTTTGTTTCGTCACCTTAGCATTCGTCACAAATACTGGGGATTAGCTTGTTTCCATCACCTTGTAGTTGGATTGAAAACGACTGTATTATGTGAGGAAGGTGATGTTCATGCAAGCTGCCTGTAGTTTGGACTGTGTCGTAGTCAGCACTTGATGCTCGTCCTCGTGGATAGAATATGGTGTTCTCTTTTACAAAGGAAACATAAAAAAAACGCAGCATGATTAACCTTTTGTCGTGGGGTACGTACATTTTATTTCTTGAGTTGACTGTTTCTTAGCAGCGGGAACGAAGGTCGAACCGTAGACACGGGTCGAAATAGACCAGTTTTCTTAATCAGCTCTACGCACTCAGGCAAAAAACACTAACAACAGTTCGCTCTACGCCAGAGCGTAACAGCAAAAAAAGAAGAAACAAAAACGCTCACTACGGTCATTACGATTAAACCCCGCAAATTTCCGCAAAACGACTTTCGAATAAGATGTGTCCGCTGATCAGAGAGCAGTAAAAATGTCAAATGACTGATCTGACTCTAGGGAGCAATCGCATCGAACCCAAAGACAACGTCGCTCTGCGAGCGCTACGGAATTATGCCGACTGTGCAGCATGGACCCACGCAGCACCGTCCACCTCGTGTTAACACCGTCTGCGGCGCGTCTTGCAACGTCTAGCAAAGCTGCAAGACTTTGTTCGACGTTGCAACCCGGACGCGCCTGTCGCTTTGCGACGGCACTCGTCGAGTTTCGGAGTGTTTGCCACTTGAAACGGGTCTGGGATTCCCTAACGATTATGTTACGAGTAGTCTTGGTCCTTAAGGTAGTATTACCTAGCGTTGCACACGTTGTAAGACGCTGCAAGACGCGCAATTGGCGACGCTGACACAAGCTATAGGCGGCGCTGGAGCGTGGATTCAGTGCGGAGCGAACGCGTTCTTCTGCTTCTTTTGCAGGGGGTCTGGTGAAGTCAGAACGTCGAGCTCTGATTGGCTCTGACTGAAGGATATGGGGTCGACCTCAAAGAAAGCTTTCTTCAGGTCTACTCACTGTCCTTGCAATCAGAGTCAATCGGAGCTTGGCGTTCTGATAAAACCACAACCTCTGCAACAGAAGCAGACGAACTTGTGCTCCGCGTAGTGATAAAGGTTTGTTGTTGTTGTTTTTCTAGGGGGAGGGGTGATGGCGCAGGGCTTGTCTTCTATGGGGTATTCCTAGTCATCACATACCGTACGCAGCAGGGGACAACGATTCGATCAGCAACTAGCAGACCGCACTCGGGCCCCTTCATTACTTTTACGCTACGAAAGGCGTGGGTAGCGCGCAAAAAGGCTTAGCTGTCCGGTTTAATATTCATGAGCTACTACGGGGCTGCTGCCATGGATGTCCGACACCTACCTTGAGTACGAGGCCGTGCGTTTCTGCTTGGACTGAACAAGTGAGAGCAAATCTCCTATGACTCTTTGCCGTAATAAACCCCTGGCACACGCCTGGCGAATGTGATCAACGACGGGCGACTCGTAGCGGTAACTTCGGCATAATTTGGGCGGTATTTTGGTTGTGCAGTGATGATTGAAGGTGAATAATCGTTAGTTAGGGGTTGTATTTTATTTATCCGATTGGCATGTACGAAAAAGTGAATTCAGTTTGAGAGTACAACCAATACCGGCTAAAAGAAAGCCGTCTTTCGATGCGGCGTCTCTCATTGAGTCTCAGTGGGTTCGTTTCTTGGGGTGAGTCGGGATCAATCTACGAATGATGACGTCATAAGCAAGCCTTCTCTTATAGGTGCTATTGGTTCACCGCCCACTTTATTTTTCTTTAAGCCTGCATTTGGGAAGGATCGTGACAAACCAGAACGCCCTTATTAATATTCGGTCTTAGCCGTTTGAGCATGGTACCTGCGGGACTTTCGTGCATCTGATGGCAGAGGAAACAAGAAAACGAGAAACAAATTAAGTAGATGTATGCAGAATTGTATTTAATTCCTAGCCTCGTTCGATTTACTTTCACCTCTTGCATCGGTGTAGAAAAGTTTGGACAATGTACTTCCGGTATAGGCTTTGAGATACGACCGGAAGTACACCGCCCTACACCTTTCTGCACCGGTGCGGAAGGTGTTGGTAAATCGATACAAACCAGAGTCTCGGTGGGCGCGCGTTCACCAAGGACGCGCTGCCATGTACGGTGGCTACCTGTTTGAAACGACTACTTCATTCTTCTAAGCGGCCATGTGGGCAAGGCGTGCGGCGCTCTTCTTAACTCGCCATCTTAAAATTGAGAAAAAAACAAACGACAAAAACGGAAAAAAATAACTGATTCATAAACATCTAAAAAAAAGGCCTCTACATTTGCGCTAAGCTTTACAAGTTTTCTAGAGTCCAATAGCACTTGCCGTCAATGGTGCAAGCGCAACATGTCCCATAAAAGCAATAATTTCAAAATATAATAATATATTTAAGTTTATTAGGCAATTTACTGTGGCGGCTCTACCATTATCTAATGTCCACAGAACCTGACAAACACATGAGAAAGTCGACATCCGTGGAGCTCATAACATTTTTTGAACCTTGTTCAGATTAAAATCAATCACCTTGTACATTGTGGTGCCCTAAACGTGACTCCATCTCATTTATTCTCCGAATTCCTCTTTTTTCTACTTAATCTTAATTAAGTGTCAATTACACTTAAAGGTGTCCTAGGAGGCTTTTGAGTTCACTTAAATATGTCAATAACTCACTCTGCGAGCTCTAAGCATTTTAGGAATCTATAAATCATAACGATGCGCGGCCTATTTCTCTACGACGACATTTCGCAACTCCCAGCTGTCAGAGATGACGAAGTACATCGCTTCTACAAGAGCCGATTGGAGTCAGAGCGCTCACTCGACAGAAGTTACAACTTCCTCGTTGAGGGATTTGTGTTCAAACACGTAGAGCCTCAGGAGCCGTCGTTAGTACACGGCCATGACAGGTCGACAAAGATTGTGCAGCATAATCAACAGAAAAAAAAATGTAAAACCTTAGTTGCTGTGCAGGGTGTTTCAAAATAAAGTTTCGACTCTAAAACCGCCTTCACAAAACAGGGACTCGACGTATCAAGTAGAAACTTACCTCAAATACGTATTGTACTGGTCGGATTTACGCAACAAAACTTTAAGTCCAAATTTATATAAAAAAGTCTATGCTTTTAAGCGGTTTAGTTTTTTATTTTTATTTTTATCGAACTTGAAAAAGAGACTGCAAAATTTAATGTGTCAATGGGACTAGTAAAACACGCATTTGAGGTAAGTTTTAACTTGATACAATGAGCCGCTTATTTTCGAGTGTCTCAAAATAATGTTACAAGCTACAATTAATGACCCGTAAAACAATAGTGACTGAGGGTATCAAGGTGAAACTTGCGTAGAATACGTATTTGACTCGTCCCATTTAAAAAGTAAAGGTTCAAGTCTCTACTTCAAGTACGAAAGAAATAAAAAAATAAACACTCTAACCTACTTTTTTTTTTTCTGCTTAGAGTTAACATTTACAATATAATGCGTAAATTCGACCAGTGTATTCGAGGTGGGTTTCTACTTGATACGTCGAGTCCCTGATTTTCGCGGGCAATTGTAGAGTCCAAACTTTATCTTGAAACAACCTGAAGTCGTAGGGCAGCAGGTTTGTAGTGAAACAGAAGTTGCAAGCACGTGTATGTTGCCATGCAGCATGTGCTGCACAGGTGTGTACGCGCTACAGGGAGGTTAAAGCGTGAGGTCGTGTGGCTCTGTGTGTACCTATAACACATAATTTACAGGCGCAAGTTTGAAGCACCGCGAGCTTCCACATACGTGAAGCTACACGCTAGCGAAGCTGCCATGTCCATAAGCGGTACCACGAGCAACATTACATTTGGATTTTACGCTTTGATTTCTTCGAATTACCTGAAACATAGAAACTCTACCTCCAAACGCTACAAAGTGAGATTAAAAACACGGAACTCAAACGCCCAAGGAGCGTTAGGCGGGAACGGCTCGTGTTCCGTTCTTAGGCTTGAGCAGGCAAACGTCTGCGCAGGTACGCCGCTGAATATCCGCACTCGACCGGCAACCGTCAGCCGATAACGAGTACATTTACGAATAGTTACCTTAATGCCAAACCTTTCCGGATACCCACCATGCTCACAAAGGAGTACGCGGCAGTACGTTGGCACCGTGGGCCGTGGAAAGGACGCAGTCAGACTAGCGTCTACGACCTATGCAGCGTATGCAACGACGTACCACACCCCTGCGGCATGGCGGCCGGTGCAGGTTCCCATTGCGTACGACAGATGGCGCTTTTTTCTCCGAGCTGACAGTGGTCCTGGTATTAAACGTTTTCCTCCCATCGCAAAAAGAAAAAAAAAAAATCGGTGTGTTGAGTTTTGTTTTTTATGAGAAAAAAATCGTTCGCGTATTGTCGTGATTTATGGATTCCTAGAATGCTTAGAGCAGGCATAGTGAGTTATCGTCATATTTAGGCAATCTCAGTAACCTCCTCACGGCACCTTTAAGGGAGCATGTGGATCTTTGCGATCGAGGCGGCAGCACGGCCCCGGAGGTGGATACGGCAAACATATGCGTAGTAACCCTAGCTCACGCCAAGGGTCAGAAACTTCACCAAACATGAACTTGGGACTCCCAGTGCCGTCTATAGACAGAGTGTGCACCATTGATCGGGATCGTTGACCCGAAGACGAGGTCACGCCAATTTCTGGATCCGGCTCGCAAAACACATGTCCCGTTGGCTTACACGCCGTTCGCAAACATATCTCACGTGTATTTGCCAGCCAATAACCATCTAAACGACAGGGCCCGCACCTCTCCCTCTAAACGTCATCACCGGATGGATGGGAGGATGGATGAGGCTGAGCTTGTTTTAAATGGGTGGTGGCTTGCGCCACCTATAGCCAGTACTTTTTTATTTTGTTTTTGTGAATCTGCTCAGCGCCGCCTAGGTTGCGTCAGCGTCGCCGTGAGGGGGTCTTGCAGTGTCCCACAACGAGCGCGACGTTAGCGGGCGTCGACGCCAAGACAAACGCGTCTGCCGGTTTGCAGCGTGTATCGCCAGGCTTCAGAGTCTGTGCCGTTTGAGGTGGGTCAAAGATCCACTAATGGTGACCTGTTCGCAGGCCTCATCTTTTAGGTGGTATTGTGCGAATGCGGTTCGGAAACAAATTTGGTCAATAGTATGTCGCGAGCGATCCTGTAGTAAAGTGTCAGTGAGCAAAACATGCTAACTCTCCAATCGGTCGCTTCACTTTAACATGCGGAGGATGACAGTTTCAACTCCGGGTGATTCAAAAAGGGGTTGCAAGCGTGATGCTGAAATCAAGGCCGTTTCGGCTGTTCGCCGAGTAAGTTTGAAACATTTTTGTTTTTTCACGCGGCTCTTTTTTTCTTTAGTATTTTAGCGCAATTTCTCTTTGTTCAGGTTAGAAGTGGAAATAATCAAACATTCGGATCAAATTTAGTACACCGCGGGGTTGTGACCGCGGTGGCGTCACAAGGGGGGGGGGGGGGGGGGGGGGCGGGGGGCGGCGGACCGCCCCGGGTGCAGCGCTCATTGAGGTGTCGCAACGGGCCGCGAGAGCGGGGAGGGGGGGGGGGGGGCAGTCTCGGCGGGCCACGCGAGAGTGGGGGGAGGGGGGGGGGGGGCGCGGCGGGTTACTGGGCCGGGTGCCGCTGACCCTCGTGACGCCACTGTATGACCGCTCCATCTACTTTTTCGACCGGACGCCTAACGGCAAGCCACCACAAACTTCGGTTCATCAGCCGCACCGTCGGTTGTACCATGACCGCAAAAAATCTGCAGCGTCTTTAGATGGCTCCTGGGACGTAGATTGTTACTGTTTTGGTGACACCTCGGTGCATGGGCAGTGTTGAACGCTGAACACACCGGCAATACACGCATTCCGGTCCCCATTCTCACGCTGCACTGGTCAAAACGGTGGTCTGTATTGGGACAACGCGCCACCATTCTGTCTCCACGGGCTTGCGTCTTGGTGTAGGAACCTCCATTCGTGCCGCTAGAAATTAAAATTAAGATTTTTGTTTTTGGCGCAGGTTATTAGAGTTGACGCCAACGGTTCCTCCGACCGGAAATATCTCGTAGAATAAGCCCGTCTTGCGGCATCGGTTTCGTCATCACAAAGAAGTGATCTCCTCTGCTTCGCAGCTTTCCACTAGTGTAACTGGCTTGACACAATGCTCTAAATCAGGGTCTCTAAACCCCGGCCCGCCGAATAGATTCGGCCCGCAGTAGCGTTCCGGCCGGCCCGTGAAGTTTCATCTCATAAACTGTCGTCGCCCCGTGCGCGTAGAAGCTAAGAACTCTTTGTCTCTTTGCTCTTTGCGCCAGGAGAGGGAAGTCAGGTCTCCCCGTCGGCCGTGCCGCGCGAAGAGAGCGAAGAGGGCAGCCCTGTCATCCCGCAAAGAATGGCGCGACGAAGGAAGAATCTTCGGGTCGTCTGCTTGAAAGACTTGTTTTCAAGCATTCCGCGCGTTTTGCGAAATCGCACTTTGGCAGTATACAGTTGCTACACGTTAGGCTGGATGATTTTAGAAACTTCCACCGCGCTTACCCACTTACTTCACGGATCGCCGAGCACTTGAGTGGAAATCGTGAGTGGCATCGACGACACCAACCACGACGGATATAAGAATTAACCACGTCGCACCTCCGTCCTCGGGTACGTGACGCACCATTACGCCTGCACTGCGCAACAGTGCTACAGCTATGGATTTCGTTACTTCGCACATTGTGGGCCAAAATTCAACTTTTTTTTCATTGACGCCCAGCCCACTGTTCCAAGCATGTACAGGTTAGCGAAAAAACAAACAAACTGAATTTAGTTATTTTTTATTTGCTCAAAAAGTAACTAAGTACGTTACTTGTTACTCAGATTCAATAGAAACGCGTTACTAGCTCAAACTTGACGAGTCACTTTCTTGTTACTCTGCATGGGTCGTTTTTCTGAAGCGGAAGCCGCCTTTCAATATTTCGTGTCCTTAATAATGCCTAGCTTTTTTAACGCATTCGTGGGGATCTTTAAGGTTTTTTTAGAGCGCAGCTCTTAGGAGCCAGTGTCCGCGTATAGCTGCGCCGCCTTCGCCTTCGGCATAACCGCCCCGCTAAATTTAGAGGAAAATTAAATTTGTGTTGAGGTCACGTTAAGTCAATTTTCCCGCTAAATCTAGCGCAGAAACTGAATTTCTTCACGAGTGACGTGACACGAAGTCATGTGACATCATTTTCTCGCTAAATTTAGCGGCGACAGTGTGGAAGGAGGGGAGGGTGTGACGGAGGAGGAGGGGAGGGTACAAAGGGGGAGGAGGGGAGAGTAGGAGGAGGAAGGAAGGTGGAAAAGGGGACGAGGAGGAGAGGAGGAGGAGAAGGAGGAGGGGCATACCCTCCCCTCCGTACCTTTCCCTTATCCTTAAGAGCTGCGCTCTAATTTCGCGTTACAGAGATTTGTAAACGTCTTTCATTTTGGAGGCAAGCTCATAGGCGCCCGTTTCTGGGTTGAGCGGCGTCGACGTCGACGACGGAGGAGGAGGGGCATATCCTCCTCTCCGTATGCTTCCCTCCTCCTCCTCAAAAGCTGCGCTCTAATTCGGCATTACAGGGAATCGTAAACGTCTTTCATTTTTTTATTCCGTCACTTATTAATTTTGAAATACGAGCTTCGAATACTCTGGTAGCTGTCTAGAAATTAATGAGCACTGACCTATCATTACTTTTTCATACGTTATACGGATACACTAAATTAATGATGGTGCATTGTGTCGAGGCAGGCGTGACAACAATTAATTTAACTGAAAGGTTGGATGAGGAGTTGAAGCAAGAATTGGCAATTTGGTATTTTCATCTAAGATTTGTGATTGACAGCAAGTTAGCTCTCTCTATAGTTTGTTGCAGGTTAGGATATGCAAGGCAAGCTCCTCCCACAAGCCCCGCCCCCCTCCGTCCACTTGAGCAGATCGGACGCTAAAGAGAGGCGAGGGGAGAGCAGGAAACCACCATCCGTGGGGAGGAGGGAGCGTTGTAAAAGGGTCTTGTGCCGCTTTTCTTGACCTGAAACAAACTATAGAATGCGTGTTTCCATAATATTTTCTCATCTATCATAAAGTAAATACATCAATGGTGCTACACAGAAGAAAAAAGATTCCAGCCATAGCGCAATAAATAACGCGGCTTCTTTTTTCTTTTTTTTTTTTCGTTATGAACAGATTTGTCAGATGCGCATATAAAATACAAAATGTAATAAAAAAAACAATAAGGTTAATTATTTGATGAAATCTTCCTCTTCGGCAGTCAATTGCATATTCAACAAAATGGTGAGTTGGGCCAGTTGGTTCATTATGGGAAAAGACAAGCGCCGAAAGACTAGGACAAAGTAAGGAAACGACGACACAAGGCGCACTCGCAACTGAAGTTTTATTTTTGGAAAAACATAGTCTTATATACACTTTCAAGAACCCCAAGTCACTTTCCACGTGCCCACTCTTTATCTAAGAATAAACGCTCTTTGTCTGTCAGAGTCACGGAAGGTTCACTTATGCACTTATCTGCACCCTTCTTTATTGCATACGCCTCATGAATTTCCCTGGTAATCTTTTTGCTGTATCGCCCCAGGATTGCCATGTCATTGAAAACTGGTGTGCACTCACATCGATTGCAATGCACAGCCAGGTTCCCAGATGGTGACGGTTTTAAGGAAGCAGTGTGCTCTCTCGCGCGATCATTTACACAACGCCCAGTTTGGCCTACGTAAGACCCACCGCAGGAAAGCGGAATTTCGTACACAACACCTGTCCGACATTCCACGAACTTTTTCTGGTGTTTTTTCTTACACTCGTCACTCCTCCCTTCATGATCATTGATTTTCCTGCATAACGCAGAGAGCTTTTTAGGGGCTGAAAATACGGCAGGAACGTCGTAACGTTCCGCTACTTTTTTAAGTTATGAGATACCGATTGAATGTAAGGGATTACAGCGGTTCTTTTTTTGGCGTTCATGGACGTTTATTTCCGCACCTTAAAAATTTTTTTAAGGCCCTCTGCAGCTTCAACAATCGATGTTAGCAGAAAACCCGCACTTGCGAGGCGATCTACCTGTAGAAAGAAGCTCCTTCCCATTCCCTCAGGACAGTATTTTTTCAGAGCGGCTCCGAGGCTCGAAGATGCAATACCTCTTTTAACTAACATGGGGTGAGCAGAATTAAAAGTGAGTACACCTTTCTTGGGGCGATGCTCATAAGCCCAGCACACATGGTCATCTAAGAATTTTAGTTTTAAATCCAAAAAATTGTAGCGAGCCCTCCGTGGTCCTCTCATGAGTGAATTTTAACCCATGAGAGCAGGACGTGATGTGCCGATTACATCAGCCACTTTCTTATCCGTGAGCTTGTTCCCTGGGAGGGCGATGACCAGGTAATCATCGACATACCTGTATATTTTAAAAAGGCTATCACCTCCGAGCCTCTCAAGAATAGCTTGATCGCAGTGTGCTAAAAACATGTCGCACAGAATAGGCGCAACCCGCGAACCAATACAGATACCCTGTTTTTGCAAAAACACCTCCCCACCAAAGGTGACATAGGTGTGGTCAAGATAGAAAGATAAAAGTTCAACAAAACCTTCTACACTTATCCCGCAAGTGCTACGAAAGGCTGTTTCACCGCTGCTCTCAATGCAACTTCTAACCGTGTTAAAAAGAACGGTATGAGGAATAGAATTAAAGAGATCTTCAACATCAATTGCAAAAGCGTCGCACTTCCCTCTACACCCTCTTTCAAAAATTATATCACTTCTTCTGAATTCCGCACCAAACATTCATCCTGCAGTTTCAGGCTTGATAGGTGGGTGCGGAGAAAGGATATCTGGATCTGCCACGTATCTCTTTCAGTAAAAATTGCTCTAAAAGGTACAACTGTCTTGTGCGTTTTCGCCGTGAAAAACAAGTTCATGGAAAGTTTCTTGCTAAAATTCACATTCCTCTCCACAGCAGAGAGGGATAGTTCGCCGCACAATTCTTTCGCCCTCACCTTCAACATGTTCAGATATCCTGGTTTTACCTGCTTGAAGTTCTTAAGGACAGCATGCTCGGCCTTTTCCCAGTATAGCTCTTGCGGAACGACAACAAAGCCCCCCTCCTTGCCGGACGTGAGCAGCTTGAGATGGTTGATTCTGAAGTGATCAACGATGGATGTCAACTTCGGGATTTTTGAGCGTAGACCAGCCGTTTGGCAGAGCACATCCACTCCGTCAGCGATGCACCGGTCCCTGTCTTGGGACAGCACCTTGTCAGCCGAACTTCTGACCATGGATAACTTTTCCGGTGGTGGCAGTCTAGGCTTCATGGCGAACTTGGGCCCTTTGTCAAGCGTAGCCTTGAAGCAAGGGGGGGGGTTACCCCCCCCCCCCCCCCGTGGAAGGTAACCCCCCCCCCCCCTTGCTTCTCCCTACTGGTCGGTCGCTTTCTGGGCAGCCAGGACAGTTCTCGTTTCCACAGGAACTCAGTCACATCCTTGGCATTCCGGAGGTGGGAGGCGTAGCTTCTCTCAGCCGCTGCATGGTCTGTGCAGCGGCTGAGAGAACGGCTGGTCTACGCTCAAAAATCCCGAAGTTGACATCCATCGTTGATCACTTCAGAATCAACAATCTCAAGCTGCTCACGTCCGACAAGGAGGGGGGCTTTGTTGTCGTTCCGCAAGAGCTATACTGGGAAAGGGCCGAGCATGCTGTCCTTATGAACTTCAAGCAGGTAAAACCAGGATCCCTGAACAAGTTGAAGGAGAGGGCGAAAGAATTGTGCGGCGAACTATACCTCCCTGCTGTGGAGAGGAAGGGGAATTCTAGCAAGAAACGTTTTATGAACTTGTTTTTCAAGGCGAAAACACACAAGACAGATCTACCTTTTAGAGCAATTGATACTGAAAGAGATACGTGGCAGATCCAGATATCTTCCTTTCTCCGCACCCACCTATCAAGCCTGAAACTGCAGGATGAATTTTTGGTCCGGAATTCAGAAGAAGTGATTGAATATTTGGAAGAAGGGTGTAGAGGGAAGTGCGACGCTTTTTCAATTGATGTTGAAGATCTCTTTTATTCTATTCCGCATACCGTCCTTTTTAACACGGTTAGAAGTTGCATTGAGAACACCTGTGAAACAGCCTTTCGTAGCACTTGCGGGATAAGTGTAGAAGGTTTCGTTGAACTTTTATCTTTCTATCTTGACCACACCTATGTCACCTTTGATGGAGAGGTGTTTTTGCAAAAACAGGGTATCTGCATTGGTTCGCGGGTTGCGCCTATTCTGTGCGACATGTTTTTAGCACACAGCGACCAAGCTATTTTTGAGAGGCTCGGAGGTGATAGCCTTTTTAAAATATACAGGTATGTCGATGATTACCTGGTCATCGCCCTCCCAGGGAACACGCTCACGGATAAGAAGGTGGCTGACGTAATCGGCACGTTCACGTCCTGCTCTCATGGGTTAAAATTCACTCATGAGAGGACCACGGAGGGCTCGTTACAATTTTTGGATTTAAAACTAAAATTCTTAGATGACCATGTGTGCTGGGCTTATGAGCATCGCTCTAAGAAAGGTGTACTCCCTTTTAATTCTGCTCACCCCGAGTTAGTTAAGAGGTTTTGCCTCTTCGAGCCTCGGAGCCGCTTTGAAAAAAATCCTGTCCTGAGGAAATGGGAAGGAGCTTCCTTCTACAGGTAGATCGGCTCGCAAGTGCGGGTTTTCCGCTGAGATCGATTTTTGAAGCTGCAGAGGGCCTTAAAAAGATATTTAGGGGTGCGGAAAGAAACGTCCATGAACGCCAAAAAATAAGAGCCGCTGTAACCCCTTACATTCAATCGGTATCTCATAACTTAAAAAAGGTAGCGGAAAGTTACGACGTTCCTGTCGTCTTTTCAGCCCCTAAAAAGCTCTCTTCGTTATGCAGGAAAATCAATGATCATGACGAGGGTAAAAAAAAAAAAAAACAAGTTCGTAGAATGTCGGATCGGTGTTGTGTACGACATTCCGCTTTCCTGCGGTGGGTCTTACGTAAGCCACACAGGGCGTTGTGTAAATGATCGCGCGAGAGAGCACGCTGCTTCCTTAAAACAATCATCTTCTGGGCACCTGGCTGTGCATTGCAACCAATGTGAGTGCACACCAGTTTTCAATGACATGGCAATCCTGGGGCGATACAGCAAAAAGATTACCAGGAAAATTCATGAGGTGTATGCAATAAAGAAGGGTGCATATAAGTGCATAAGTGAACCTTCCGTGACTCTGACAAAGAGCGTCTATTCTTAGATAAAGAGTGGGCACGTGGAAAGGGACGTGGGGTGTTTTGAAAGTGTATATAAGACCACGGCCGCTTGATTAGGACTCCCCTTGGGAGCAGCCTGCCGTATGCCTCACTCCGTCGGTGAGAGCGATAGTTCTACTTTACCCCGCAGCGCCAGCCGTGGCGCTCGTTGTCGGCGAGAGAGGATCAGTCCGTCCGGCCCAGACCGGTGTGGCTATTTAGATTGTTTTTCGTGAAGCGGCAAGTCTCATTTGAAACGAGCGCAAGATTGCATGAATGATGTGACAAATCTGTGTACAATGAAAGCACACGATTCTTTCTGCGCGAAACTCACTCAGCTGCAGGCTGCGCGTTAGAGCCGCATTTAGCTGACAGTATGAGTGAATTGTGGTTTTCTGGTTCCCATAAATGTTGCCCCGTTTCTATTACCACTGTAATATAGGAATTATAGTTGGATATAGCTAGGCCGTATAATTTCCGGTTTTAACCGATGCTCGAGCACGCTCGAGCTGTGCCTTTTATTTATCTTTGAAGGATAATAAGAAACGGATTCCTCGTGCATAACTTCAGCAATATAAACTTCACTGTTCACGAACAGATCAAGGGAGTCATATAGTTCGCAAGCGGAATACCTTTCGGGAAAGAAGCTTCTGCGAAAGTCTCAATATAATCTTTAGAGAGCTGTTTAGGTCACCAGCCCAGTTTGCCAGAAGAGGTCTGAGGAGCTTCCCGAGAAATAGCTCGCAGAGCTCTTCGCTGTGGAACGGGTTTCTGCAGTTAGTACACCACATCAGCGGGCATTCTATAGACGAATCTTTGCCGACTGTAGAGCCCTCTGGACAAAGGTGCACACGAGCTTGCACGGCCAGACAGCTTCAGGTCGTGGATAGCCGAGTCCTCCTTGGTCAAGGCTAAACACAAACTGATTTGCTCCGTCACGTGATTCCTTTCCCTTAAGTTGCAGCTTTTCATTTAGGACACGTCACCTGCAAAGTTGAGCGGGCTCTGCACATTAGCCTTCCTTGCTTCAATCCCTCTTGAAATTCGTCGCAGGTTTGTCGCAGTTTTTTCATTCGCTCGTTCAGTCGTTTGGCTTGCATTTGAAGGCCGTGCGCGTTTTTCTTGGCATCTTCCATGAAGCCTGTCAAATTGAATGACGTCTGACATTCTTACACTTTAAACTATTTTCGCAGGCAAGGTTCAATAGCCACGCACTTATCAACAGCTGGTCTTCTTTCTGCTGGGGACTGCATTTTGCGTTGTTGGCTTCTACCTCTCGCCTGCGACGTGGACGCGTTAGGTGGCACACGAACAAGCGTTCTGCGCTTCCTTGAATCTGCTGGTTCCATGCACAACGGATACAATGGGAATTGTGTCGGCACCGCTGTCGGTCGCAGCAACTTAAGCTTCATCCCTACCTTGTAGTCCTCCTCCTTAAAATGAAGGAAGCACACGACGCTCCTGGAGCTTGGTTGCCACTGGCTGCCCTTCTCGCTGCCTTGTCACGAAATGTTCTTCAACCAGGCACGCCGGAATTTCTCTATAGAGGGCAGCTCTTGATAGCAGAGTTCCGGATTTCTCGCAGAATTTGACTTACAACACGGCAGGAAACAGTTTTTAGGCATCGCGTGCTCCGTAACCTATCTGCACGCTCTAAAACTGTGGAGAGACAGACAAAAGGCGGCTGTTTACGTCTCTTATTTTTGATCCATCAGTGGTTATCGCCACAAAACTATAGAAAGGAGCAAAAAAACGATCGAAAACACAAACCACACACGCGAGCACAAGGTAAAACTACGATATTTTCTCCGCGCAAAGCGGTGCAAAGGTGGGGGGCAAGCGATTTTTGCGGCCTTTTGCAACCGCGGCAGCGCCTCGGTATCGGCGAAGCCAATGACGGGCAGATATTTTCTCTGGGTCGCGGACCGTGGTCGCGGAGCAAGAGCGCGTTGGGCGCCTTCTTTAGCTTTCAGCTCACAAGACCAGTCGCCGATGTGCAGCGCCTCTGCGGCAGATGGGAGAAGTTCTCCTCTCACGCGCGCTCTTTTGTTTTTAGAAAAAATTGGCAGGCCGCACCAACAGGGGGGATCGAGAGACCGTGATAAGACTATGTTATTCCAAAATAAAACTTCAGTTGCGAGTGCGCCTTGTGTCGTCGTTTCCTTAATTTGTCCTAGTCTTTTGGCGCTTGTCTTTTCCCATAATAGCATATTCATCGTGGGATTACAAGGCCAGGGTCTTCGGATATCAAATTTTCGTTTACGAAAAAATTAAAGCTCTTAATGCACAAACACAAAAGTAGTAAATGTTACTGAAATATAGCCCCTAAAGTTGTTCTCAAAAAGGTGCGAAAAAACGGAATATTTATACACGGCACGCTCCGGAATAAAATAAAAGGTTAAACCTAAGAAAACACAAATTGCTTTTTACAAGGTTTACGTTTCAATATTTGCGACTTTTTTGCAATTTATTTACAAGTTATCTGATTAACTCTTATGTAAGGTTTTTATGCAATAGTTGTGATATCATGCATCTAATGTTTTTTTTTTTACAATGTTTATGTTAAAATGAGTGAGCTCACTATACTGTTTTTTAATGAGTCTCTCTTTCAACGAACAGAACTTTGTACGCATTGCTTTTTAGTGTTTCTGTTATAAAAATGCAAAGATATTTTACACAAAATTGTTTGCATGCTTTCCGTGGGACCGATCGCACAACGTAGGGAAGCTATTTTTTCCAGGGCGCATTTTTAAGTGGCTTAGAGATTTATGCCGGCTGTGTTTTTTACAGGATCTCTGTTATAAGGGTTACAAGAAACTGTATTTATATAAAATACCTCAAGGGATTGTTTGATTAAGTTTTGTGTTCGAGAAAACTACTGAATATCCTTGTAATTGCCTTGAAACGCATCGTCCTTAATATATCTGAATTTTATATGTTCTCTGCATGAGCAATTAAATTTTAAACTGCTGCAATTGCATTCTAGCGTAAAAGGGGTTTTCGTTGGCAACATTGAAGCCCTGACGTCACATAACGCAAAGCGAGCACTTCTATCTCGTCGTTTGCCTGCGAGGGAATGCCACAGCGTGAATTGTTTTTGTTGTGCTCGACTTATTTTGTAAATGGGTGAGATTTATATTGCGCGATTGGGTGCCGCAACCACCGGGCAGCACCTGCGAACCGCGAGACGTGCAGCGCCCAGCGAAATGGATCGTCGCCATGCGTAGGGATCACTGGGTTCCCGTCATCGAGATCCCGCTTATGCAGCAATCATTTCACAGAGGAGAGCTAGGAGGCTCAGCTCTAAGGGAACAGAAGGCTCGTCAGCTGAGGCTTGACGCTGTGCCAACGATATTCAACTACGTCCACCTTCTCGTCGCCCAAATCGGATCCCTCGGCTTGATCATGCAGCGAAACCGAAACCAACAGCTAAGCCATCTTGAAACAATGACAAAGTGTATATTTATTCCGCGTTTAGCCCGATTCTGTTTGACCCGGGTGTGACAATGGAGTGTGGCTACAATTCCCCAAGCTCCTCCAAGTCGATTGACGATTTAGAACTGTTAAATGTACATCGAAGGATTCGCCGTTGGCCTTCGACCCGTGGGCATCACCTCCGAGGGAATGACCCAGCACATTACCGATCAGTGGATTCGCCGATATGTGAACCCAGAAGCCGCTTCGTGGATTCAGATGCCGCTTCAGAGGCGAGATCTGCATCCTTCTCATTTCAAGCGCTCCTTGTCCGACCGGTGGCCGTCGCAGTTCTGTATGCGCTAAGCGGCACAAGTTAGCTCGAAGCTAACGGCTGTTTTCGAGTAATATTCTGCTAAAGGCGCGACATTTTGCACAGGATGGGGAACTGCATTCGCTGAAACGCGTTTCAGTAGGGTACAGCCTAGGAGTTCATATATTTCGAAACAAAATGTTATTTTATTTATATTAACGAGATATCCATAGACCAACGCTGTTTATCCCGGCCATCCGACGATCCATTGCGTTGTGTGACGTCACGCAGCAGCTACGGATGTTAGCCATCGACACTGGCGAAATATGGGTTGTAGTTTCGTACACACGCTCATGAAACTTTAAAAAAAAAAATATTGGGACATTATATATCAAAATAAAAATAACGTTTTTCCGCATGGAGGCTCCCTCAACGTAACGAAGGGAAAATTTAAGTACTTCCGATTCTGACCGGATAATTCCTTTCACACGAGAATTTAAGTAAGTGATTGCACTATATTTATTGTAACCAACTTCATCAGTTTAATGTTAAGGCGTTAATCGTACGTGTACATTTTACTAAAAAAGGAACAGCCCCGGAGTTTGGGAATGAATTAAACTCTTGGATTCATCAGACGAAACTTACGAGAGGCCCCTCCACACATTCGACAAATGGCTTATGAAACGTACACATTAGACCTAAACTAGAGTATGCAGCATCGATTTGGAACCCCCATCAATCATACCTAGTCGATACCTTAGAAGCCGTGCAAAACCGGGCGACTCGTTTAATCTTATCATGATATGATCGTTTCACCAGTGTTTCTACGTTAAAAAATAAACTCGGTTTAACCCCTTTGCATTGGCGAAGAAAACTCTCCCGACTCTGCCTCCTTCACAAAATTTATTATCACTGCTCAGACATCAAGGACTCACTGCTGTCCCCCCCAGAAAGAATATCATCTCGCCTCAATAACTCCTGTGCTATCAAACGAATTTTCGGTAAGACCAATGCTTTTAATGAATCCTTTCTTCCTCTCGCCATTTCCGAATGGAACCAGTTGTCATCATCTATAGTTACCATTAACGACTCTACTGCGTTCCTAAGTGCCCTTCAAATCCATCTTATGTGAGTGTGCTATTTTGCTGTTTTATATTGTGTAACTTTTACTACACTTGTTTTTTTATCTTTGTATTATTCTCCATTAGTGCGTTTTTTTTTGTTGTTTCATGTTAATAAACTGCCCCACCCCCCCCTTATGTAATGCCCTAACTGGGCCTTTAAGGTGAAATAAATGAAATGAAATGAAATAACCTTCTAGAAAGTGAACAAAGAAGCAGATTTCTAGGTGCTATTGTGAGAGCAATAAAACGACCATGTCGACTACTCTTCTCAACAAGCTTATTAAAATAATCTATAGGTTTCGAAGTAGTATTCAAACGCAGTTACATTTTTTAAGCGACATCGCCCGCTTCTCGCTGACCAGAGAACGTTCTCTGCCTGCCAGCAAGTCGGGCAAAAAGGTTAGCGAGGGTCTTAACCACCTTCCAAGAGGTAACGACCACGGCTAAACCTGAATCTCCGTCCTACAACAAGTATGGCAGGTAAATTCCTCCGCAGTATATATCCTGGATTATGCAGAGGCGCGGAGAACCGTCGAGGGCGCGGTCAAAAAAGACTCCCCGTGTGGGGGTACCTCCGTGTAATGGAATACATAATGCGCTAACGGCCCCCGGAGAGAGAAGCCGTATGCTTCAGCGAAATGGGTCTTTAACACTTGTCGCCCACACGTTATCCTGCAAAAGCGGAAAGATAATTGAGTGTTCAGATATCCGAATCTAAGTTTATCTAACTCTGGGTGGGGGGGGGGGGGGGGAGGGGGGGGGGGAGGGGGGTGTTGCTGGGCGTTGTGGATTATCTCAACCGGCGGGCGAAATGGCCGCTAGCTTGGTTGTCTGGTCGCAGGACCGTCTACGTGGAGTGAGCTTGGGGGAAGGCGAGCGTTTGCCATGCCGTAAAGTAGCAAGTAGCAACGGGGTAAGGTTTCAGGAAAGAGCAGTTTCTTCCAACTCGGTCAAATGGCGCCACTAAAATAGAATATAGTACACATTTGTCGTGGGTATGAGGTTGTTTACGGATTTAATCGTGTTGAAACGACAATATTTAAAAAATAATATAGCATTAGATGGAGCTCATAACGGCAGATTTTTCCAACTTATTACGAAGCACCCAGGTGCGCCACACGCTTTAGTTCCCGTGGCCACCCCCCAGCGGCTGCAAATCGTGAAATCTTTCCGTTCTTTACATTGTTATTACCCCACGGAATAGCGATATTTGAAAAGAATGAGGCCGTTTCTGAATCCCTCGTGTTAATATAAACAATGCAAAAATTAAAAGACGAAATTTTTATTCGAAATTAAAATTTTTGCATCGCTTCTTCAAGGAGTGTTTGCAGATAATCATGTCATCATGTTTGGAGTAAACACGGTGTTTTGTATTCTGTATGAGCGCTGTGACACTCATAAAAACCCGAGACAAAAGAAAGAATCAAGCAAAAGAAAAAGGGTCAAAACAGTGACGTTTGTGTTGTCCCCTTTTCTTTTCCTTGTTTTCCCCCCTGGGTTTCATAAGTTTGGCCATTCAACAGCTAGCCTGCGTAATTACCCTTATTTAAGGAGATTGACAGCGACAATTCACTGTGAAATGGTTGCCGTGAGTAAGTCCTCGCTTCGAATATTAAAGTCCGATTCCACGTGCACAAAAAAAAAAAAAGTGAAGTGGCTTGAAATGTTAAGATAGAAGCTTGGGCGAGTCGGTGATAAAAGTTTACATTACTAGGAACGGGTTATAAACAAGGACAAAAGGAATTATGTCTTGCGTCATCTCCTTTTGTCCTTTTTCATAACGCGTTGTTCCTAATAATATCACTTGAAAAGTGAGTTAAATTAACCTAACTCATACTTTACGAGCAGCCGGTAAAGGTATGTATGGAAAGGACGTTTCAACCCAGAATTGAATAAAACGGTGGGAAAGACTTACATCTGCTGAGCGCAATCGGCGGGAACGCTATATATACTTTCTTTTTCCGGAGCTGGACGCGAGCCCTCAAAATCCTTCTTGGCTACCTTAACTGCCGGCAGAATTGTCCACATTAACCAGCAAAGTAGCTAAGGGTTTTCAGCCTTATCAAAGTTCAAGCTGTGGGTGCGG
Organism: Ixodes persulcatus; assembly: GCA_013358835.2. Classification (NCBI taxonomy): domain Eukaryota; kingdom Metazoa; phylum Arthropoda; class Arachnida; order Ixodida; family Ixodidae; genus Ixodes; species Ixodes persulcatus. The sequence continues at coordinate 943,284 of JABSTQ010009594.1, forward strand.
ACTTTGCTCTTCCTTCCGGGTGAACGGTTGTGGCTTTTGAAGCGCTGGATCTACCGGGTTGGATCGAGAAAATAAAACCCGTTTTTTTGGACCGCAACGTTTAACTAGACATCTCTGAACGCGCTGAATCTCCGTGAGAATGTGACGCTATGGGTGATGATAAAATGCGGAAAGTAGACAACATGACGCTACTTGAATCAGAAGGTACAAAAAACACCAAATTTTTCTATAAGCCCCTGCCCACCTAACCTTAATATTCATCCAAATACAATTTGAGTTTGCGAAAAACTGAAACATTTATGTCAGCGAAAAAAAAAACAATGTCGGTAAGAAATACATTGTTCATTCTTTTTTTGCTGATGAGTCTTTTTTAGGAAAATAAGTGCCACAGGAATTCACAATGTCAAAATTCTGTGTCTTGAATATTAAACTTTAAGAAACGTTGGCTCATCAAATTTTCGTTTTTTCTGTGTCTTTTCATCTCAAGGTAACGTCATGTGCTCAAACGTTCGCAATTTATAACCCCAGGTGATAAATTGCGAAAGTTTGAGCACATGACGTTACCTAGATAAATCGCAATTTATCACCTCACAAGGAGAAAGAAAAAAAAAGAAAAAAACAGAAAGAGGTAAAAAGTATAAATGGTGGTTTCGAAAAAATCGGCAGCCTTAAATACAGCGCCGCCTATTCAATCAGTCTCACAGAGTTTCAGCCTTCTGTGGTGCGTAGTTTTTCTATGTGGGCCTAAAGTCGGGTTTCATTTTCAAGGTCCAAACCGGTATTTTATAGACTACACCTGAAGGTGGTGCATTATGCAATTTGCTTGAAACTTAAGGGGGATTCAACCGCTCGTCACTCAATGGGCAAATTTCGCTACACAAACCTGAGTTTCAGGAATGCACGAGAGTATTCATTCTTTTGGAGGTTAATTATGAAGACGTAATGAAGGTTGTACGGCCCTTATATTTTTCCTTAAGAGCGCTTAAGATTTTTAATAAAACCGAGAAATATGACCGTCTTGACTGTTTTGAGCGCGTTTTGAGGTATTTTTGAAAATACAATTATTTAGAAGACAAACATGACAAAACGCTTGGCCGTATGTACTAGGGGTGCCTCTAATCTTAATTTTAAGACCACGACGAGATAACTAAATATTGTTGTATTTGTGTATTTGTGTAAATAAAATCAGCCTGTAAATTTTATTACCAACTTGTAAAACGAGATGGCGACACTGCCTCAAACCGGAGATTGTCTTGTTGTTGCTGTTTTTCTCTCGAGCCCGAATTTGACCGCGATGTCTGGTTGCTCGGGGATCGGTAGCACGTGTAGCGAATGCTCGCGCTGTAAAGCCCACTGATCGTGGATTCAATCTCCCGCCCCTTCCCAGTTCAATCTGGATGAGCATCATACCGGCTTGCTGTCATGTATCACTATTGCATGATGCACGTTAAAAACGTCAGACAGGCAGCGGTATACTGCACTGGCTTTCATCTCCAACGAAGACACCAGACGCCCTCAAGACTGACTAACGTCCCGCTGTCTAACATACACATAACAGAAGTACAATTGATGGCTCCGTTGGTCGGCACTTTTTGAACGTTGCAAAAAAAGAATAACTAACGTGCCTATTAGAGACCGACCCGAGGTTCCGCAACTTTGTCGCGAAGCTGCTACACACCTGCGATCAACTTAGACCCCTCCTTCGTGATGCCTCACAGTACATTATCAGTGCCCCACGTTATATCGCCCTGTATTATCATTATCACCCTCTAGACGGGCCTCTCAGGCATTCATTGTACGGGCTGCATGCCTCTCTGGTGCGCCTGCGGTTACGAGCACAAATGAATACATACCTACCTACAAACGAATAGTTTGGTTTTATGCGTTACATCAGTGAGAGCGGTTGTGTTCCTTGATGACACAAGGAAAAGATCGATGCTTCCAAGTTCTGCAGAAACCAGATTCTGACGAAAAGTAAGAAATAATGCCATGCATAATAGGGTGTTTAAATGCCCATACACACAGTGGCTTCTTAGTGCGTTTGACTGCGCTGCGCCAAGAAACGGAAGCGAGTCACCGACACATCTATGCTTCGTATGAAGCGTGGAGTTCAATTCAAAGAGTAGCTTGGCACGCGACATACGAAGCTGGGATGTCATGGTTTTTCGCAGTCGCAACGCAGTCATACACACCCAAACGATCTCAAACGCAACTGTTTATGGGCCTTTAGAAGACGTTACCGCTGCCTACCGCGGCCAGGGTGTGCTGCTCCAGGTACTAAAGCCCCTTCATGTTTCAAACGTAGCGCAAGGTGCGTCAATCCACGAGTCACGTGCCACGTGCAGCCCTTGGGAAGATCATAACGGCACAGCGCAGCACTGAGCTTGATATCAGACGCCATGTTCTTCCCAGAAGTGGCGCGCGGCACGTGTCTCGAGCATTTCCGTGAATGGCGCCACTTTTCCCATGGGAGCGGATTTGCAAACCAGTATTCAGACAAAGAGGAGGCCAATATAGGACACAGGAAGTGCGAAACTGCCACTTTATTTATTTTTTTAATATGTCTAGCTTTAAATTAAGTTCTAAAAATATAACATATTTTCCCAAAAAACGTTCACGTGCCAAATGTGGTGGTCCAAACGGCCGCAACACCGAACCCTGTGCTTTCAATAATTTCTAACGTGGTTGGAACTTCGAATCCATTCGGAAATCAGAGCTAATTCTACGTTAAGAAGCTACTATAATCTACGTATGTACTGGCTCGCATCTCGCGCCGCCCCTTGGCCGCTTCCAGCAGCGGTGGACGCAGAGCGAAGAAGATCTAGCTCGAGATCGGGCGGCAAACAGCCCGTGGCCCGAGCCCACCTCGAGCGCCCGACCTGCATCCGCAGCTGCGAGCATAAAATTCGTTTGTTCCGGAAACATTCTGCGCCATCTACGAGGAAAAGGGTACAAATAAATAGCGGTTGAATCCCCCTTAAATGTCGGCGTGTCGGCGGCAACCAGTGCAGTCTAATAGGTGCCCACGCAAATGGGAGTAGCCAAGGCAGACCAATATAGGAGAAGGCGCCTATGCCAGGGAGGCGCATCTAAGATGCTCAAAGAGACTACAACAGAAAAATAATACGGACGCAATGATGAAAGCGTAGCGGTACTTAGGTTAAGTGGGAATAGTTAGTGCATTAGTGATTTCCAAAAGTCACGCACACTGCGAAAGCTTGGCAAATTTTTGAAGCTGCCAAAAGTCTACCGACTGCGACAGGGAGTATGACAACCGGAAAATGGCGCATTCTCTCCTCCGGTTTGTGTTTTTGACACGTTAGAAACCCTGGCTGGCCCTCGCAAGGTAAGACGGCATTCTGATCTATTGTCAAGTCTGCAGAGCTCGGGATTTGCACGAGGTGCTGGTTTCATGGCTCCATTAAAAGACTAAAGGCCGGTTCAGACACTTGCGGTTGAGTGCGTTTGACTGCGTTGCGTCGAGAACCGAAAGCCAGTCACTGGCACTTCTGTGCTTCGTATGGAGCGTGGAATTCAATTCAAGGACTCATCTTGGCACGCGATATTAGCAGCAGGGATGTCCTGGTTACTCGCAGCCGCAACGCAGTCAAACGCAGTCAAACGCAACTGTCTGAACCAGGCTTTAAGCCTGGTTCAGACAGTTGCGTTTTACTGCGTTTTACTGCGTTTTACTGCGTTGCGGCAGCGAGAAACCGGGACATCCCTGCTGCTTATATCGCGTGCCAAGATGATTCCTTGAATTCGATTCCGCGCTTCATACGAAGCACAGATGTGTCGGTGACTCGCTTTCGGTTCTCGACGCAACGCAGTCAAACGCACTCAAACGCAAGTGTCTGAACCGGCCTTTAGCTTCGTCACACATATGTTAAGGAGCCTTGGAGTACAAACCCAGACAAAGTTCCCCTGAAGCGTACCAAAAGCAGAAAAGGTCCACGGCAGAGTGAAACTGTTTTTTGTTTCAGTGCCTCGTGTGTCGACGAGTTGCACCAAAATCTACTGTGACGAAAAAGTGGAGATTGACGCAAAGACTACACTGCAATCAAATCGCTCGTCCTAGCGCACACCTATACAAACACACACGTCAGATGGACGAGAGCTTAAATCAACTTCCGCCTCGAAGCGCGCCTTAACGCCGAGAAAACCAGACGTCCCGAACGAGTCTCGACAAAGGGACGGGAAAAGAAACCAGACAGAAACACCAGACAAAAAGCAAGTGCTGAGGTTACGAAGCGTCGAAGCCCCTGCGAGTTCTAGGCACATAGCGCAGTCTCCGTCGGTGGCAAAAGAGATTGGAGGAGGATTGCTGCGAGGGAGAATTGCGACGAACAAGTGGTGCGTCCCGCCTTTGTGTGTCTACCGCCGGACGTTCAGCGGCAATGGCCAGGATTCGATCAGCGAAGACAGCACAACACAGAAGCTCCGTTTCATCTAGTGATAGACCGCAGTGGACGTCACGAGCCAATCTAGCCAATCCGGCGCTGTGAATGAATCACGTGATTTGGCGACCCGCGTGTCACCGGGCCCCTTCCGAATGTCACGTGACACTCGGACGAACCTGGAGTGACTTCGATGGCTCGTAGCGTTCCTCCGCGATCAATGTAAAGTGAAACCGAGTATGGATGGGTAAGGGAGAGGGACAGGATCCGGGATATTGAGAAGAAAGAACGTAGGGAGAGATGGAATGAGAGGGAAAGAGATCCAAAAATGGAGTGCACATACAACTGCAACAAATCTATCTTTAGGGAAGGAAAAATAAATAGAGATGGTAAGTCACATCATATCAATTGGAAAAGAAAGAGGGGAGATGGAGAAGGACAGCTAGGAATAGCGGGGGCTTGGGAAGAGTGTGAGAGAAAGGATTCCTTAAGCAGTGACAATAAGGAAAGGGGAAAACACTAAGACGTGCAGAAAGATAAAACTAGAAAAGAAAGGGAAGTACAGAGAGGTAGGCAGATAAACAGGGAAGAAAACAATATTGGGGAGAGGTAGAAGTAGGAAGTGGGAGAATGTGACGAAGGCAATATCAAATACCGTTGAAACCAATGCAGGAAACTCAACGAAAAATGCATACGCTCTAAAAAAAAAGCCCGTGCGTCTGCTTTCCCGCACAACACTTGGAAAGCCAATCACCGCAACTTACAAAGGCAGCTCAGCGCATCACGATGTCGAAAGATATGTTTAGACCAAAAAACGACGTCTGAGTTGTGACATTAAGCAATGCAAAACGTCAAGCTTGCATTGCTTAATGTCACAACTCAGAGTGCGTTTTTTGGTCTAAACATATGTTTCGGCAGTGTCATTCGCTGAGTTGCCTCCGTAAGTTGCGGTGATTGGCTCTCCGAATGTTGTGCGGGAAAGCCCACACATGGGCTTTTTCAAGAGTGTAGGATTGGCGGGAGACACAGAAGTGGCGCCATCTCTTGATGAGGAGTGGTCAACTCGGTGCCGAAAATTAAATTGATATCAGTCATGCGCTCCACTCTCTACCCACCTTACACCATCGGTAAAAAAATACATAGCTACCGTTTAAAATTGAGAAACACTCGGTTATGGCACTTTTGTATTACTTGATGTGTTCCAGAAAGTTCATATGCAAATCAGTAAACTTTGTTTTCATATTGACCCTGTGTAGTTAAATGCCTATTTCAGGCTATTAAACATTATTTCTAGTTATTTGACTATTTATGTGTTAAGGCAACTTCAAGTCGTTATTATTAGCTAAAACTGAACTATATAGGGATATTCATGCTCTTAAAGGAGCTGTGCAACGATATTCAGTTGGAATGTTTTTCACTTTACACGAGCTTACTGGCACTAGTGGGACTCAAGGATACTCGCATGCAATGCCACTGGCCAAGAAACTCCTTTGTTGCGGTGTAATTTTAAGGACAAAAGCGATCATTTTCATTCAATCTCTCCCTTGCGAAATTCGATGACGTAACGCGGGGATCGCAGTACACCCGTATGACGATATTTGAATGCGGTTCATAGATTAGACCCGAGCATTGCGTGGGCACTCGATTTAGGCTCGTGATAATTGATAGCTCAAGAAGCATTCGAGTAGTGGCCCGTGTCCAATCGCTGCAACGACGACAATAGCCGAGCCATAACAATGTCTGGAACTCAGCGCGTGTCCTGTGCTTTGCCAACCCCAGCGCGTGGCTATGATCAACATTGACAGCATATAATCGGCTCCAGATCACGTGGCCGCTTGTTCTGGCTGCGAGTTGAGGGCGTGAACGCTGCTCGTTGTTTTTTATTTTTTTTCTGGGACTTCTAATGCGTCGGGTGAAAAACGAAGGCGTGTTTCATAGGTCATTAACGTCAGGGATCCGTTCTAAGCGGTATTTGCGCAAAGTAAAAGAATTGTTGCATAGCCCCTTTAAAATGTGAGATTGGCTCCAAGTGGCTTATATTGGTTTTTGGGAACTATTCTTGACCAGATCAGTTTCATTTGGTTATGCATAACTATTAGCGACTATTATTCACACTTCTAAGGCATTGGTGTTTCAGGGATGGGATTATCTTCAAATGAATATTATTGTCTATTGAATATGTTCTTGGACGGATTGGCTTGAAATGGCTATACATGAATCTCAGTTGCTATTATTGACATTTTATGCAATTGGCGTGTTCATAGATTTGATTGACTTCATTTGGCTAGTATTGGCTATAGGTGTCCGTTATTGACCTGATTGGCTCGAATTGCCAAAAACTGGCTATTAGTGCTCATTGGAGACCATATTCTCCTATTTCTATACTTATGAATGAAAATGGCTACAAGTGGCTATTGTTGGAAATAGCATATCATCTTAACAATATCACCTTAAATCGCTTCAGAATGAACATTAGTGACAATTAGTGACATAGTATTCATGACGTTTTGAATATGAATGGATTCAAGTGTCTACTATTGGCTATGGGCGGTTATTGGCCAAATCGGCATGAAATGGCTATACATGTCTATCAGCGACTATTATTGGCAATTTATGCAATTGGAGTGTGTATGGATTTGATTGACTTCAACTGATTATTATTGGCTATTTTCACCTATACTTGACTTGGTTGGATTGATTTTTTGATTATTGACTATAGGCATCTATTTCTGACCTGGTTGGCTTTACTTGGCTGCAAATGGCTATAAGTGATTAGAATTTATAATTATTACGTATTTCTGTGTCTACAGACATGAATGGCTTCATGTTGCTCTTTTTGGCTATTGGTATCTATTTTTCACCAGATTGGCTTCAAGTGGCTACGAATGACAATTCGTGATCGTTGGCAATTCTATGCTATTTCGGTGTTTATGGCTGAAAATGACTTCAAGTGGCTATTATTGGCTATAAGCATCTATTTCTATTAGATTGGCTTGAAATGGCTATACTTAGCTGTCAGCAACTATTAATTACAATTTATGCAATTGGAGTGTGTATAGATTTGAATGACTTCAACTGGATATTATTGGCTATAGGCATCTATTCTTGACTTTGTATGCTTGAATTGGTTATTATTGGTTATAATCATCTGTTCCTAATCTGGGTGGCTTGAATTGGCTACAAACAGGGTGTCGAACCAAAATGTTTTTCGTTCCGGTTTTCGTTCCGGTTCAGGGAAAACGGTTCAGCTCCGGTTCAACTCCGGAGTGAAAAAATAAAGGTTCAAACCGGTTCGAACCGGTTCGTACTCATATACTACAAAAACAATTGACGACAGCAAAAGATAAACGATGCATATTTTATAAATGTGTTACATATAGAAGCAAAGGCTCACAATACTGTGTAGAAAGAACGAGCTAGTGCTGGGGCACCTCGGGACGTGGGTGAAAGCGCAGTTCAATGACAGGCAGCTGACCGAAGACGCAGGACGTCGACAGCAAAAGATAAACGATGCATATTTTATAAATGTGTTACATATAGAAGCAAAGGCTCACATTACTGTGTAGAAAGAACGAGCTAGTGCTGGGGCACCTCGGGACGTGGGTGAAAGCGCAGTTCAATGACAGGCAGCTGACCGAAGACGCAGGACGTCGACAGCAAAAGATAAACGATGCATATTTTATAAATGTGTTACATATAGAAGCAAAGGCTCACAATACTGTGTAGAAAGAACGAGCTAGTGCTGGGGCACCTCGGGACGTGGGTGAAAGCGCAGTTCAATGACAGGCAGCTGACCGAAGACGCAGGACGTCGACAGCAAAAGATAAACGATGCATATTTTATAAATGTGTTACATATAGAAGCAAAGGCTCACAATACTGTGTAGAAAGAACGAGCTAGTGCTGGGGCACCTCGGGACGTGGGTGAAAGCGCAGTTCAATGACAGGCAGCTGACCGAAGACGCAGGACGTCGACAGCAAAAGATAAACGATGCATATTTTATAAATGTGTTACATATAGAAGCAAAGGCTCACAATACTGTGTAGAAAGAACGAGCTAGTGCTGGGGCACCTCGGGACGTGGGTGAAAGCGCAGTTCAATGACAGGCAGCTGACCGAAGAAACAGGACGTCGACACCAAAAGATAAACGATGCATATTTTATAAATGTGTTACATATAGAAGCAAAGGCTCACATTTCTGTGTAGAAAGAACGAGCTAGTGCTGGGGCACCTCGGGACGTGGGTGAAAGCGCAGTTCAATGACAGGCAGCTGACCGAAGACGCAGGACGTCGACAGCAAAAGATAAACGATGCATATTTTATAAATGTGTTACATATAGAAGCAAAGGCTCGCAATACTGTGTAGAAAGAACGAGCTAGTGCTGGGGCACCTCGGGACGTGGGTGAAAGCGCAGTCAATGACAGGCAGCTGACCGAAGACGCAGGACGTCGACAGCAAAAGATAGCATTGGTGTTTCAGGGATGGGATTATCTTCAAATGAATATTATTGTCTATTGAATATGTTCTTGGACGGATTGGCCTGAAATGGCTATACATGAATCTCAGTTGCTATTATTGACATTTTATGCAATTGGCGTGTTCATAGATTTGATTGACTTCATTTGGCTAGTATTGGCTATAGGTGTCTGTTATTGACCTGATTGGCTCGAATTGCCAAAACTGGCTATTAGTGCTCATTGGAGACCATATTCTCCTATTTCTATACTTATGAATGAAAATGGCTACAAGTGGCTATTGTTGGAAATAGCATATCATCTTAACAATATCACCTTAAATCGCTTCAGAATGAACATTAGTGACAATTAGTGACATAGTATTCATGACGTTTTGAATATGAATGGATTCAAGTGTCTACTATTGGCTATGGGCGGTTATTGGCCAAATCGGCATGAAATGGCTATACATGTCTATCAGCGACTATTATTGGCAATTTATGCAATTGGAGTGTGTATGGATTTGATTGGACTTCAAACTGATTATTATTGGCTATTTTCACCTATACTTGACTTGGTTGGATTGATTTTTGATTATTGACTATAGGCATCTATTTCTGACGGTTGGCTTTACTTGGCGCAAATGGCTATAAGTGATTAGAATTATAATTCTTACGTATTTCTGTGTCTACAGACATGAAATGGCTTCCTGTTGCTCTTTTTGGCTATGTATCTATTTTTCACCAGATTGGCTTCAAGTGGCTACGAATGACAATTCGGGATCGTTGGCAATTCTATGCTATTTCGGTGTTTATGGCTGAAAATGACTCAAGTGGCTATTATTGGCTATAAGCATCTATTTCTCATTAGATTGGCTTGAAATGGCTATACTTAGCTGTCAGCAACTATAATTACAATTTATGCAATTGGAGTGTGTATCAGATTTGAATGACTTCAACTGGATATTATTGGCTATAGGCACTCTATTCCTTGACTTGTATGCTTGAATTGGTTATATTGGTTATAATCATCTGTTCCTAATCTGGGTGGCTTGAATTGGCTACAAACAGGGTGTCGAACCAAAATGTTTTTCGTTCCGGTTTTCGTTCCGGTTCAGGGAAAACGGTTCAGCTCCGGTTCAACTCCGGAGTGAAAAAAATAAAGGTTCAAACCGGTTCGAACCGGTTCGTACTCATATACTACAAAAACAATTGACGACAGCAAAAGATAAACGATGCATATTTTATAAATGTGTTACATATAGAAGCAAAGGCTCACAATACTGTGTAGAAAGAACGAGCTAGTGCTGGGGCACCTCGGGACGTGGGTGAAAGCGCAGTTCAATGACAGGCAGCTGACCGAAGACGCAGGACGTCGACAGCAAAAGATAAACGATGCATATTTTATAAATGTGTTACATATAGAAGCAAAGGCTCACATTACTGTGTAGAAAGAACGAGCTAGTGCTGGGGCACCTCGGGACGTGGGTGAAAGCGCAGTTCAATGTACAGGCAGCTGACCGAAGACGCAGGACGTCGACAGCAAAAGATAAACGATGCATATTTATAAATGTGTTACATATAGAAGCAAAGGCTCACATACTGTGTAGAAAGAACGAGCTAGTGCTGGGGCACCTCGGGACGTGGGTGAAAGCGCAGTTCAATGACAGGCAGCTGACCGAAGACGCAGGACGTCGACAGCAAAAGATAAACGATGCATATTTTATAAATGTGTTACATATAGAAGCAAAGGCTCACAATACTGTGTAGAAAGAACGAGCTAGTGCTGGGGCACCTCGGGACGTGGGTGAAAGCGCAGTTCAATGACAGGCAGCTGACCGAAGACGCAGGACGTCGACAGCAAAAGATAAACGATGCATATTTTATAAATGTGTTACATATAGAAGCAAAGGCTCACAATACTGTGTAGAAAGAACGAGCTAGTGCTGGGGCACCTCGGGACGTGGGTGAAAGCGCAGTTCAATGACAGGCAGCTGACCGAAGACGCAGGACGTCGACAGCAAAGATAAACGATGCATATTTTATAAATGTGTTACATATAGAAGCAAAGGCTCACATTACTGTGTAGAAAGAACGAGCTAGTGCTGGGGCACCTCGGGACGTGGGTGAAAGCGCAGTTCAATGACAGGCAGCTGACCGAAGACGCAGGACGTCGACAGCAAAAGATAAACGATGCATATTTTATAAATGTGTTACATATAGAAGCAAAGGCTCACAATACTGTGTAGAAAGAACGAGCTAGTGCTGGGGCACCTCGGGACGTGGGTGAAAGCGCAGTTCAATGACAGGCAGCTGACCGAAGAAGCAGGACGTCGACAGCAAAGATAAACGATGCATATTTTATAAATGTGTTACATATAGAAGCAAAGGCTCACATTTCTGTGTAGAAAGAACGAGCTAGTGCTGGGGCACCTCGGGACGTGGGTGAAAGCGCAGTTCAATGACAGGCAGCTGACCGAAGACGCAGGACGTCGACAGCAAAAGATAAACGATGCATATTTTATAAATGTGTTACATATAGAAGCAAAGGCTCGCAATACTGTGTAGAAAGAACGAGCTAGTGCTGGGGCACCTCGGGACGTGGGTGAAAGCGCAGTTCAATGTCAGGCAGCTGACCGAAGACGCAGGACGTCGCCATGCATATCCGGGGAAACACGGCACCTCTGAGACGATAGAATGAACTTCAGTGCAGAGAAGGCTCGCTGCACGCTGGCCTGGGTCGCAGGCACTCCCAGGGCTACTTGCGCCAATGGGTAGAGTTCTTAATGGCGTTCCCTTTTCTCCTCCCAAAACTGTAACACGTTAGCGGCCCTTGAAAGCAGCGGCTTCTTGTCTAAGAATGCTCAGAAGAGCTGTGACCCTGGATGTTTGTGTTTCCGTGGAAAAAACGTTTCGGTCCTTGCAGTCTCTGCTACCAGAGATCGAAGCTGCTTTGCTGTTTTCTGTAGCTGTAACTGTTGATTGAATCCCCCCTCCTCTTCCCAGTGCTAGACTTTAATTTCGTACATATATTAAGTCCGCTGAGTTATTTTGAAAGCAGATTAGATGCGCCACGGTATGGCAACTAGTGCAGGTTCTAAAATATCCATCGGCCTTTGTATCGCTCTCTTATCCGATCACTTGTACAATGAAATCAAGGCATTTAAAGTAAATTGCACACAGCTCTACAAAATTTAAGACAAGGAACACCAAACAAAGATGAAACTGAACGCCAAAAAAAAAAAAAAACACGAACAAGGAGAGGTGAAAAACCAACTAGCCCAACTCACTGTTTTGCTACCTAACAGGCTCATTCATTGGTCACTTTGGCTGGAGTGCGAATTGGATATTTATTTTGATAAGCCATTTTCGGTCCCCAAGAAAAGGTTAGGACGAATGTGGGCATTTGTTAAAAAAATACATAAGACCAGAAATCCCGGAGAATTAATAGTTACTGTGCTCATTTCGTTTCAGTTCTCGAGACGAACTTTATAAATTATGAAGATGACCGTTATGTGGAAACCTGATAATGGAACATTACAGAGCTTTCCTCTACCAATTTTTTGCGCTTTTTGGCTTCCCACATGAACCAAACACCACAAAAAGAATTGATCAGTTTTGCCCAGGATTGAAAAAATAATTATTTCGGTCCAGTTCAACTGCGGTTAGCGCGAAAATAATTTGTTTTCTTTAATTTTTTGGTTCATTTTTCAGGTTACTATGTTTTTCACCACGAACTTTTCACGCAATCCGACTTTGCGTATGAACCGAAAACCGCATTAAAAACACATCGGTTCCGCTCCGGAGCGAGAAAAATTATTTCGTTCCGGGTTCGCGCGAAAATAACGTTTTTTTTTGTGTTTTCGGTTCACGGTTCGGGTTCGGTTCGATACCCTGGCTACAAATGGCTCAAAGTGACTAGTATTCATAATTAGCAGCTATTTCTTTGTCTACAAACTGAAATGGCTTCAATGGCTAGCTTTGGCTATTACCATCTATTTATTACCAAATTAGATTCGAATGGCCATGAATGGCTATTCGAAAATATTCATTGAATGGCTATAAATGGCCATTCTTGAATATCCACAATTATACTTGCAATAGCCATTGCTAGCCCACTGAAGAGAATCTGGTCAAAATAAATGATAATAGCCAAGAACAGCTACTAAAAGCCGCTCCGGTTACTAAACACTAAAATTGCTTATAACTATCAAAACTAGCCCCTAATAGCCATTTGTAGTTATTTCAAGCCAATTTAATAAAGAATAAATGCATATAGTCAATAATAGCCACTTGTAGCCAGTTTCGTCCATAAACAGTGAAGTAGCACAGAATTGTCAATTATACTGGCTAATAGCCATTGCAAGCCATTTGAGGCGAATCGGGCCAGAAATAGATGCTAATAGCCAACAATAGCCACTAAAAGCCATTCCACTTAGTAAACATGAAACCTGCTTATAAATATCAACACTAGTCACTACTAGCAAATAAATGCTTATAGCCAGTAGTAGCCACTTGTAGCCAGTTCCATCCAAAAACACTGAATTAGCACAAAATTGTCAATTACACTCACTAATAGCCATTGCTATCCATCTGACGTCAATCTGGTCAGAAATCGATGCTAAAAGCCAACAATAACCACTAAAAGTCATTCCAGTTGGAAAACACAAAAACGCTCATAACTACCTACACTAGTCACTAATGGCCATTCGTAGCCATTTCAAGCCAATTATTGCAGAATAGATGCTTATAGCCAATGATAGCCACTTGTTGGCAGTTTCATCCATAAACACTGAAATAGCACATAATTGTCAATTATACTCACTAATAGCCATTGCTAGCCATTTGAAGCCAATATGCTCGAAATAGACGCCAATAGCCAACAACAGCCACTAAAAGCCATTCCTGTTAGTTAAACACAAAAATCGCTCATAACTATCAACACTATTCACTAATGGCCATTTGTAGCCATTTCAAGCCATTCTAATAAAGAATAAATGCTTAAAGCCAATAATAGCCACTTGTAGCCTGTGTTATCTATAAACACTGACATTGCACAGAATTGTTTACGCACACTAATAGCCATTGCAAGCCATTTGAAGCCAATCTGCACAGAAATAGATGATAATAGCCAACAATAGCCACTTAAGCGATTCCAGTTGGTAAACACAAAAATCTCTCATAACTATCAACACTAGCCACTAATAGCCATTTGTAGCCAAATCAAGCCATTGCAATAAAAATAAATGCTTATAGCCAGTAATAGCCACTTGTGGTCATCTTCATTCATAAACACTGAAATAGAACATTATTGTCAATTATACTAACTAATAGCCATTGCTAGCCATTTGAAGCCAATCTTGTCAGAAATAGGTGCTTAATAGCCAACAATAGCCACTTAAAGTCATTCCAGCTAGAAAACACAAAACGCCCATAACTATCAACCCTAGTCACTAAGAGCCATTTGTAGCCATTGCAATCAAATTTATTTAAAATTTGAGGCATAAGCCAATAATAGCCGCCTGAAGCCATACTCATTTTTAAGCACCGAA